>CM067173.1:119409164-119521664 GCA_034093135.1 Erigeron breviscapus
CAAAAGTTGAATTTCACTCAAGAATCGAAGATTGAAGAATCAAAACCAAGATTCATCTCTTCTGCATTTCAAAAGACAACTCTGATTTATGATTCATCAAATCTCGAAGATTCAAGCCAAACATGCTTTCATCATTCTCTGTTCAAAAAGAACATTGAGAATCGTCATATGATTTAACTTCAAGAAGTCCAAGATCAAGAATGAATCAAGTTCTCCAAAGACAAAAGAGAAAGCTTTGAAGACTTGTTTCAACATCCCAATTGTCTTCACCACCGGGCTCATCAATTTCATTCCTACAAGACAAGATAATGTTAGAAATCCAAAAATAGTGATAAATTGTAATTAAGATTAGAAGACATTCTTGTTGTTAAGTCATAGATAAATGATTACTAAGGTTGAGGGGCTAATTGTGATTAATTAGCATAGTTGTATTGTTAGACTATAAATAGCCCTCATACCTTAGAAATCATAACAGATCATAACTACACATCAACACACATTAATTCCAATCTTTCAGTTTAATCGATCTTTCTCTCTCAAAACACACACACACACACCAAGAACACACACTAGCAAACCGCCATTGTTAGATCGAATTCAGAGCTTAAATCGTGTTATACACAAAGGCGTTCGATGCCTTGCATCTCATCCAAAACATTGTGAGAAACTCAAAGACAAAGTAAATAAACAAAATGATGAGAAGAGAAAATCTTTTTGGATTTTTCAAAATAAGAAAATGAAAATCTTTTTGGATTTTTCTAAAAATAAGAAAATGAAAATCTTTTTGAATTTTTCTAAAAGGAATGAAATTACGAAAACAGTTTTAGAACGGGTTATACACTGATGTGTGCATAAGCCATTATTCATCAAATCACTTGGAAATCACTTTTGGAACCCATTTGAGATTGGGTCCAATGGTTTTTGAATTCTTGAAAGTCCAAATGTAAGTCTCATCGATTTGATGAATCGAAGTTGCATTCCACGGAGAACTAAAACCCGGTGGTTTAGTTGAAAAGAGTTTTCGTGGAAGCAATGGTGAAAAATCATTTGATTTCTTTGAAAAGTTTCCAATCTTGGGAGATTGAGTTGGAAAATGATTTTTCGAAGCAAAATCATTCACTTTTTGCACAACTGCTTTCACAGGTTTTGGTGCAAGATCAAAAAGTTCCGAAAAAGAATATTTGAATGATTTTGACTCAATTGACTTATCTTTTGAAATCGGTTTCCATTTAGATTTAGTCAACTGAGATTTTGCTTGAATATGTTCAGACTTATCCTCGAAGGATAGAAAAAAGACAAAAGTAGTTGTTCCATCAAAAATAGGTTTCTTAGAGTACTTCTTCCCCTTTTGCAAGGAGTAATTAGTAAACTGAGACACCTTTCTTTCAAAAGGTTTTGAAGATTTACCCGTGTAAACCCTCTTTGGAACATCAACTTTAGGTTTGGATGAATTAGATTTTGGAAAACATTTTGACACCTCGGTCTTTGGAATCGTAGAATTACTCGATTGTTTCATGGTTTTTTCAAGCTTTGTGTCCAACGATTTTGATTTAAAAGATGCAATTCGGTTCTCTATCTTTTCAAGTTATTTTGTAACCGATGCATTTAAATCAGAGAAAGAATATGTTGACACATCAGATTTTAATTTCGAAACAAGAGTATCTTTCTCAAAAAGTTTGGATTCCAAAGATGAAATGTAATCTTGTTGGTCTTTGATTATTTTCGAAAATCTTTGTTCTTTGCTCACAAAAATTGTGGACTTATTTCGCAACTCATGGTTAAGCTCAGAAATCTTTTGTTGCAAAACAAGTTCTTTTGATTGATTGTCCAAAACAATTTTATTGAGCTCTTTGGAAGAATTGTCCAACTCATTTGTTAATTTGAGAATCTTTGATTGCAAATGATCATTTTCTTTTTGAATACTTTCCATGTTGGACAAAATGAGATCATTTGCAGATTTGAGCTCTTTATTCTCAGATTTGAGTTGGTCATTTCAAGTTGAAAACTTTTGTGCTATCTTCACAATGGTTTTAAAAATATTCACATCGACTTTGTTTTCTTCAAAAACAATCACTGCACATTTATTGTTCTTGGTACACCAACAAATATGATTATCATGACGACGAATTTCTTCCCAACTTGGTTCTTCACCCATTAAAAAATCTTTCACCCTCGCAACAAACTTGTCCGTAATTTTAAGAGCCATTTTGAATTAAAACTTGTTGAAAACTCAATGAAATAACAACCCAAGACAAGAACTAAAATTTAGACCAATACAAGTTGACAACCAAAAAAAAAATTACTAAAACAATTTAGCCCAACAGTGAAAACATTTAAGTCCAACAAACAATTTCTGCCCAAATGAACTATAAGTTGCGGCCCAACTAAAATTTAGTACAAGTTCTGGCCCAATCACACTCTTAACCCAATTGATTTAAAGTGTAAGCCCAACTAGCAAGAGTGGCCCAAAAAAAATAGGCTGACAAAAAAAATGACACACAAGCTTACAAAACTAAAATTAAAACACAAGGAAAATGAAATTAAAAAATATTACATGAGCTTCAAAAAAAACGTATTTAAACTAAAACTCTTGAATATTAAAAAAAAATCACAGAAAATATAAAACTCTTGAATCTTTGAATATTGATTATTGAATATTAAAACATCACGTGAATACTAAAAGAAAATTGTCAGCACAACTCTTAAAAGAACACGTTAACAACAAAATGAATTTGACACTTCAATCACGTGACACACAATTTTATTTTGACACCTCTAATTACAGCTCATACTAAAAAGAATGTTGACCAAAAAACGCATGAACCAACTTACTGACAACCCACTCCCTTTTCTCCTCCTTTTTCCAACAGCAATTTACGTGACCATTTAGGGGGAGAGGAGTCATGCCTCCCAAATTTTCATCCCTCCCAAATTCCACCAATTAAATACCTCCAACTCAATTTTCCTTTTCAACCCTCCCAACCATTTTCAATGGCATTCATGACCTTCTCAACCCTCCCAATTTTTTTTTTCTTTTTCATTTAATTTAATCAAACAATTTTTAAACAAAACAATATAAATAAAACATAAACCATACATATTAAAATTAAACAAAGTTCATTACACACTTAGACAAATAAAAATTAAAATGTTCGACACATAAAAATAAACGATAGATTAATAACATAAAAATCACTCATTAAACTCCCATCCATACTTCGCCGCAATCTCCCGTTTTTGCTCAATCGCCCACGCTCTGCTTTTTGGATCGGAGTTCGCGTGTGGGGTGTTAAAAAACTTGTAGTCACTCCTCTTACTCTTGTTACTTTGATGCTCGAGTTGTAAGTCCAACAATGCTTGCTTCTTCATATTCGCTTCCTCCATATTTTGCTTTTTCTTCTCCGCGTACTCCTCCGTAAAAGCTGGAAAAAAACCTCCTCCCTTTGACGACGACGGCCCCACATTCTTTCGGCCCTTTCTTGGCCGACTACTAGGAGTGCTTGACTCATTCAAATCCGGTAACACAGTGGCATCGTCATTGTTACTAGACGACTCATAATTGCCTCCTTCTGACGACTTTCTTCGCTTATCCGAATGGGCCGAAGATGTTTGCCCAACTTGAACTGTTTCCTTCCACTTTGCTTCATCTTTCACAACCTTCCAAGCTGCAATACTCGTGAACTCCTTCCCGGTTCTTGTTTTGTAGTCCTTCAACGCTTCAGTCATCACATTTATATCATCACATCCACTATTCCTTACACCCTCCTACCATTAACAAAATAAAGTATATATAAATATATAAATAAATGTAAATAAAATATATAAATATATATATACCGCTTGGATGTAGCATCCATTGAACGTTGATATTGCCGTACTCATGTTGCCCCACTTGGTGTTGAGGCTATCCTTAGATCGACTTGTACCACCCAACTCCTTCGAGAAATGCTCCAAAATTCGCTCCCAAAACTTATCCCGTCCTTGTTCATTACCGACTACTCTACATGTGGAAATATGAATCCACGCTTTTGCCAACGCCACCTCTTCTTCTTGCATCCATTTTATTTTTTCAGCCCGTTTTGTATACTTCTTTTTCGGTACAACTTCTTCCACTATTATAAATATATATATATAAACGTATATATTAAATATAATTATGTAAATATAACGTATAAATGTATATAAATATATAAACGTATATATTATATATTATTATATATCTATTTATAGATATATGTATAGAAACATAGTTCAATACCTATTTGAACTTCTTGTGTATCGGGAATGGCCTCATCCTCATCATCGGTGGGGAGGGGAGTCGGTGCATTGCGCGAGTGGGTAGGGGTAGGAGGATGCTTTGCGCTATCAAACGGATCGAACGTTTCCAAATCAATCTCGGCCGTTTGGTACCACTCGTAATCTTGGACGCGAGTAGTTGGAGGAGGATTCATTGCGCGAGAGGGAGGAGGATGCATTGCGTGAGGGGGAGGAGGAAAATACGACGTATGAGATTGTGAGGCGTAATGATATTGAGGTTGAGTAGTCGGTGGTGGGTCGGGAATATAGTATTCTGAGGGGTCGACTTGTTGAGGTTGATATTGAGGCGTGTCTACTCTTCGTAGTACACGAAAGTTGCCTCGTGTCGGTGCCGGTGGACCTCGAACATGTTTCCCCCTCCTTGGATCCATGGATGATTTTGTGAAAGTAGAAAATGTGTTTGTTTGAGAAAAGGGATATAGTTTTTTTGTTGTGTTTGTTTGAGAAAATAAAGATGTATTTATAGAAGAAAAAGAGGGATGTATTTTGAAGTGGGTTTTTTTTTTTTTATAAATCTAACGGCTCTTTTTGGTGAAAGGGGAAAAAAAATTTTTTAATGGAAAATGGTTTAAATTTTTGTTCCCACCTCAAACGGCTCAATTTTTGTTCCATGCCTCGGAGGGCTTTTATGCCGTTGGAGCTCATGCCGTCTTCATGCCGGCTTAATGGCGCCGGTGTTACCTCGGCGGCATGGCATGTCGTTGGCCATGCCGATGACCACTCCTTATAATAAAGTAACAATTCTTGAAATGAAGCAAAGAAAGCTACACCACGTGAAGAACAAATCTTTAATAAAGTACACCACGTGAAGAATCAATTCAATTGACAAAAAAAATTCAAATGACACTTCTGAATATAGACAACATAATGTCCAGATTCGTTTTGTTGATAATTCACTTAAACAAAAACTGACACACGCAAACACTGCAACACGCCTCTACTTTTTTACTTTTGAATTTCGATTTTTTTTTTTTTTTTTTTTTTTTTTTTTTTTGTATTACTTATAATATTATATGCTCTCCGCAATTCTTTTTGTGCAGAGGTTAATCAAGACTTTACGTGAATCCTTCAAAACACACTTTCACACAACCACTTAGACCAAAATCCAGTAAGTATCTCTCTCTCTAAAAAAATTTCCCTTTAACCTCTTAAAAAAAAACCAGTATCCCTTTTAAAAAAAATCTCTTTGTTCTTTCTGAATTTCTTTGTTACACGATTAACAATTTAAACACTCATAAAGATGTTCAAAAGACTCAAACAATCACTTCCAACAGCCAAGAGAACAAGACTTGAAAAGCAAAAGTGCTATTTGCCGAGATATTTGCTCGGCAAATGGGGTATTTGGATATTATCGATGATTTGCAGAGGTAATAGCTCGGGAAATGCAGGTTTTGAAAGGTTTGGGTTGATTTATAGAAGTTTGTGACGATTTGCAGAGATATATGTTATGGAAATGGGTGGTTTGGGTGAATAGATGATTTGTATTGTTTGCAGAGGAATGAGCTCGGCGGTTAGTTGAAAATGAAAATTTTGGTCGAAAAAGTTTCTAAGTGACAAAAGTAAAGGATGCCGAGCAGTTTGTTCTGCAAATGGGGTTTTGGAGAAAATTTGGTTAAGTAATGCTCGAAATGGTGATTTGCAGAGCAATTAGCTCGGCAAATGAGTGGTTCGACTGAAAAATACTAAGTGTCAACTCGGCAAATGGATGTTTGGTAAGCTGGTCACTTCTGCAAATGACAACAACGATTCGTGAACGAGTTCGGCAAATGGAAGATTTTGGTTGAACCAACCACTTCGGCAAACAAGGGAATTAAGATGCTGGTCGTGACTTTAACTCGGCAAAAGGTAGATTTTGTAGGTTGGTTAGCTCGGCAAATGCGGTTTTTGGTTGATCGGTTATTTCTGCAAACACGAGTATTGGTCACGGGGGTGAGCTCGGCAAACACTAGAACAAAGATGCTGGTCGTGTATCGAGCTCGGCAAATGGTAGTTTTGTGACCTCTGCAAATGAGGTTTTCAGAAACAATGATGAACAGTAACCACTTCGCCGGAAACTTCAACTACCTCGCCGGAAAACTTCAAAATACAATAACTCCCTCAATACACCGAATTAGAACACAAAATTAACACCAATACATTCCAAATTAACTCGCGAACAAACCCTCAGCAACAAAAATCAATTTTGAGCCTCGCCGGAAAAATCAAAATCTCGCCGGAAAATTCAACCTTGACGAATCGAAAAATTTAAAAGGTGAAAATGATCAGAATTCGACCGCGAACAAAACCTCGTGATTTTCAGGTCGATTTGCTGAACAATGAAAGCTAAATCGAAGAGAGAAGATGGAAGAAGTTTTTATATTTTTCTTTTCTGGTTTTCTCCTTTTGTAATTTCTTTTTCTATTTATTCAAGAAAAGAAAAGAAAAAAAAATGTAATTTTCGATATATACAATGTGATTATTTCATGTGTAGTACTGTAGCAGAAAACAACAAAAAAAAATTGACTTTCTTATTATAACTGTTTGCAGAGGTAAAACAAAAAATCATGACAACAACCATTTACGACCTGTAAATCGAAATTAACTACTGATTTATCAAATCAAACACTAATCCACTCTTAATCAATGATTAGAAACACTAATATGCCTCGAATTCAGCAAAAACAGCAATTTTCAGAATCAAATTAAGCTCAAATTCCAGAAATTCGAACAAAATCGGTTATGAAATTGTTTGTGGATCGTTCGGATACACCGATTATGCTCTGATACCAAATGTAAGAAACAAACTTGAGCTTAATTGAAGGTTTAATGGAGGTTTTAGGTTAGTCTGTGAAAAGTGTGTTTGTGTGTGAAAGGGAGGTTGAAGATGAAGTAGAGAGAGAAAGTATAAGTTTAGAGAGAAGTAATTATGGGATTATATCAAAGGCTACGTTACATGATTAGTTACAAGGGGTTTATATATGACTAATACAAGTTTCACCTAGACCCCTTGTACTTTAACAATAAAATCAAATGTAACTCTATTTACAATTAAACACCACTAATTTATATTTCTAACAATTCGGTTCCGAATTGATCATGTTTCTCTTCTATGTGATCTACTTATGTAAGGCAACGATTATACTTCAAAAGTCGAGGCCACCCGTAGTTTTGAGATGTTCTATTAATGTTCTCAGTTTCGTTGCGATCGTGAGGTCGAACCTTCTATTGACGTGTGACGAGTGCTACTTTTATTCAAAGATACCTTTCGTTTTGTTCTCACTTATAGGAAGAAGTCAATGTTTTCGATTGTGGGATGTATTTCTTTCTATAAGATAGATTTACGAATTGTACTACCATATGATGAAGTTGATGATGAAAGTCCTGCTTAGGTTAATGATACGCTCGTTATGACCCTATTGAGTTTCTTGAAGTACCTGCATGGTAACGAATGGTCCTTACCATGTCGTGAACTTAAGGGATAAAGTTTAAAGTTTCTCTAGACCGTTCAACCATTACGTTCGGTGATGACATTATTATCTATTCTAAGTATAATGAAGAAATCATCATGCTGTGTAAGGAACGTTACTACGATTTTCTACAAGTAGAGGCCTAATTCTAAATTCGGCCAAAGTGAGTAAAAGTTAAAGTAGAAGCTGACGCGTAGAATTGAAAGGAACAAGGTTCCATTTAATGTTTAATTCCATGACTATAAGATTATGGTAAGCACTTGTCTACAACGAGCCAGTCAAAGGTGATGTTTCTAGAGACGAAGATGTTGGTATTATGTGAGTGGATTCTGGAAATTCATAAATAACCAGCGTGGAATTATAAGTCTAAAAGTAAGATTTCGGTATCCGAGAACGAAATGACCAAAAGTTGTACTTGAGGAAGTTTATGAACCGTGGTGACATGCTCATTTGGATGCCGCCTGAAGTGTGATACGACCTATTATGATACGAGGTGTAGTAAATTTTATATGTTGACGTGTGATTGGGTTGAAAGCCAAGACTAGACACTGAAAGTTTGGTGGCAATACAAAGGGTTTAATGGTCCTCTGACGGAAGTGAGTGGTCACGTCACCTTGGAATAAGAGACAAAGTTGCGTGGGAAGTTAAAGGTAATGATATGACGTGAGCAATTAGTAGGCAAGTTGTCCAAAAATGCTTATTTCATGGTGAATTATTGCACCGTTTCCTTGGAAATGAAAGAAAAGATGTACGATCAAGAAGTGCTCTTAAAGTGTGAAAGCTAATAGTTGAATGCTTCAAGTCGAGACGGCCGTTATGTAAATAATTTTCAAAGATGTTTTGGAAAAGTATAAAAAGAATGGTGATCTCAAAGGATGTCTATCACTTCTAGATCGATGGGAAAGAGAAAGAATGATATAGAAGCTCAGGAAAGTCATATGATTGTGCGATGGTGCATTGAGAGTTATTGTTGTGTTCATATGCAACAATGATTATGCCATAGGTGTTGGATGTCATTTCATGATACGACAAGTTATTGAAAGGAAAATTGCAGAGCCAAAGATCATAAGGACAATAGTTCATAAAGTTGGAATTGTTAAATAAGTGTTTTGATTAGCTCAAAATTGTCTAAAGGTTTTGTGGTGAACAAAGAAAGCTTATTATGAGCAAAGTGGGTAATTTGGTCTAACCATAAGTCTCTATGGAGGGATATGTTATGCATCGAAAGTATGACGAGTCGACCCTTTGTTCAAATGAATTATGTGAGTGGTGACAGCAAGTTAGTAAGGATACGTGCTTGGAAGGCTTAACCGCCAAATAAATATTATTCGCTGAATGTATTATGGGAATATATGTATGTTTAAATGACTTATGTTGATATGATGATGTTTAAAGTAGAAGTATATATGTGTATATGAAGTATGATTCTTATAATGACGGTGCTATGATATGTTTAAGATATGTGCTGTTGATAATGTCGATGTTATGGGTTAATGTTGTTATGTGATGACTTGTATGTGGCACTTAAGTATGGTATGTCTAGTTCACTAGATACACGTATGAATCACTATGATTTGTGCACGTTAGTGGGATTAAACGTTAAAGTAGATGTGGGATTAATTAGGTAATGAATGTACCTAATGTTAAAGTAATATGTGAAATGAGGGAAATCGTGCTAGATGTAATGCTAGTGCGTAAGATGTGGGAAATCGTGCTAGATGTAATGCTAGTGCGTAAGATGTGGGAAATCGTGCTTGTTGTAAAGCTAATGCTTAATATGTAAGTTGATTAAAGATGTAAGAATATGTGAGAAAGATGTACATGTAATTTAAGATATGGGATTACGATGTGACGTGAGATCTAAGTAAGATATGTAGATATGTGTGATATAATCGTTGATAGGCACAATTAGGAGTAAATACTCTACATGTGCTAATATGAATACGTGTGATAAGTTTATGTGTGATATGCCAAGATATGTTATGAAGTTACGTTTAAATGTACTTATGTTGATATGATGATGTTTAAAGTAGAAGTATATATGTGTATATGAAGTATGATTCTTATAATGACGGTGCTATGATATGTTTAAGATATGTGCTGTTGATAATGTCGATGTTATGGGTTAATGTTGTTATGTGATGACTTGTATGTGGCACTTAAGTATGGTATGTCTAGTTCACTAGATACACGTATGAATCACTATGATTTGTGCACGTTAGTGGGATTAAACGTTAAAGTAGATGTGGGATTAATTAGGTAATGAATGTACCTAATGTTAAAGTAATATGTGAAATGAGGGAAATCGTGCTAGATGTAATGCTAGTGCGTAAGATGTGGGAAATCGTGCTAGATGTAATGCTAGTGCGTAAGATGTGGGAAATCGTGCTTGTTGTAAAGCTAATGCTTAATATGTAAGTTGATTAAAGATGTAAGAATATGTGAGAAAGATGTACATGTAATTTAAGATGTGGGATTACGATGTGACGTGAGATCTAAGTAAGATATGTAGATATGTGTGATATAATCGTTGATAGGCACAATTAGGAGTAAATACTCTACATGTGCTAATATGAATACGTGTGATAAGTTTATGTGTGATATGCCAAGATATGTTATGAAGTTACGTTTAAGTGGTAAGCCTATGTTGATGTGATATAAGACATGGATTAAGATGTGAGTATACGATGATATGATGTATATATTGATATGAAACCAATGGGAATCCGTGTAGAGATATGAGTATTGATGTCAAGGAGTGTTTGTAGTTGGCATGGTTGAGATCCTTGGCCAAAAGTAAAAGAAGCTTCATAGGAAGTTAATTGAGCTTGTGCAAGTGGGATGGAATCATATTTATGGTGGGAGTAGATTCGGAAATTATCCTCACCTATTTTTATGCTGAAGTGATTCCGAGGACGGAATCCTCTTAAGGGGGAGGTAATTGTAACATCCCAAACTTTTTAATTAGCGGTTGACTTGAGTCGTTAAGTCAACATAACGTGTCCGTTAAGTCTATGGTAGATTTAATGCTTAGATGTGGTTAATGTGTTATACGTGTGAGGCTTGAATGCCTTAATGATTGATGTAGTAATGTGTTTAAGGTGGAGTTATATGCCTTTTGAGGTGCTTGAAGTGTTTAATAAGTTGTATGTAGTCCCTATAGGTGTTTTGGGCTAATAATGTGGCGTTTGGAAGCATAAGGACTAGTTTTGACATATGGCCAATCTTAAAAATGGGATTAGGGGTTTATTATGTAACACCCCGCTAAAGCGGAATATGCGGGATGCACAGACAAGCACAAAAGCACATAGTACAAGTTCCAACACAGCCAATCACATTAATAAAGGACAGAAGTACGATAGTTATTACAGAACATAAAATGAACTCAGAATAATCAATATTCTTAAGACAGAACAATTGTCTTTTGGGAACAGGTCTTGAACTTGAAATAGCAAGGAGAGTCTTCACGGCTCTTGATCTTGAACGCTCGGACATTCGCCAAAAAGGATGAGCTTAGAGAGGAAGATTCCTATGCTAACATGATCTACTTACCCTATCCTGAAAAACATGTAAGTTCAAAGGTCAACTACAAAAGTAGTTGGTGAGATTCACATAAAGTACTAATACGTATACATATAATAATATGTAGAGTCGGAACAAGTCATAAGATCTGTACGTTTAACAAAAGTGCTTGATGGTCGTAAGAATAGTACTAGAACATATAATGAACTTTAAATGAGTTGTCACTGCTAACCCGATTGGCCAGAACTGAACTGTAATGAACTTAAGTACATAATAATCAAGTACTTCACGAAGATCTAAATTAGAACAAGAACAGATAATATGCATCCTCCAGAACTGCGGAGAATGAGGGTGGGCCTACCCTAAACAGCGCTGTCCATAATTATCTACGGTTCAATCCCTGAACTGTGGGATATGAATTGATAGCAGTGAATAAGAACTGAACAAGTACAAGTACGAGCTAGAACATGTTAAAGATCAATATAGTAATATGGAGGTATTTAAGATCCTGCCCATTCAAGATTTAAATACTCCTTTAAACAGTATAAATGTATTTAAGATCCTGCCCATTCAAGACTTAAATACTCTTTCAAATAATTAGGAATCATGTCATAAGTATCTCGTAAGATCATAAATAGTACGTAAAGTAGTTTAAGAACATATGCATAAGTACGAAGTAGTTTTCATGCTTTTCAGTCCCCGATAAAAGAACTTGAACAAAATGTACAAAAGGGGGATTAGTGAACTCACAGTGATCTGGTACAAGCACAATTTATAGCACAGAGAGCAAGTACCGCGATAAATACGTTATATCTATCGAAATCCAAGTACGTCTTGATGGATGCCTAAGTACAAGTTATTGTTCATAGATGTGCACACATATTAGTTCAAATGACTAATTAATTACTGAAATGTCCTTGATGAACTGATGATTTGGTCCATAATGATCTTTGAACGTTTTGACTCGAAATGAGTTTAAATGAACTTTAAGTACATGAACTGGACTCGAACTGAACGTCTTAGAACTCACACATAAGTACTTATCGTGTTAATGAGTTGAACGTGTCTTAAATGTACTTAATTAGGGTTTGCACAATGTACGTCGTTTTAGGTCGATTCAAGAACTAGCTGTATTGTCAGTAAGTAGCCTTGAATGATATTGATGATGTTATGAACTGGTTTGGTGATTAATGATCAAGTGTGGTATGTTATAGAACAAGTACAAGATCGTCTAGGGTTTTGGACTGCAAGATCGTCCCACTGTTTCTGGTTCAGGATCGTTTTAGAGTTTTGTACTAGATCAGGATCGTCTTAGGAGTTTGGTACTAGATCAGGATCGTTTTAGGATTCGAGGTCGTCTTGAAGTTTAACTAGGGCAAGATCGTCCTTGGTCAAGTACACAAGATCGTCTTAGCTTCAAGGTTCGAGATCGTCTCATAGATGTACAAGCACAAGATCGTTTCAGTGTTTCAGGCTCAAGATCGTTTTAAGGTGCACAAGTCCAAAGATCGTTTTAAGTACATTGAACAAATTCGTTCTGAAGAACATTAGGTAAGATCGTTTTAAGTTCAAGCATGATAAGCATTGCACGAGGTCGTCTTAAGTTTACATGCTTCGGTTGGCACGACCTCAAAGAGATCGTTTTAGGTTTCAAGGGTCTGGGACGATCCTCCCAGGATCGTCTTAAGGTTCAAGGGTGGAACGATTATCCCAAGATCGTCCTAGCTCCAAGTACTTAGCAAAATTGGTCTCCAAGGTGAAACGGTCCTGATCGAGGTCGTCTGGGTCAGAATCGAGATCGTCTTAAGTATTAATGCACAAGACCGTTTCATAGGTCAAGGTTCAAGGTCGTTTTAGTCTTTCAAGAACAAGTGTTTGAGCGAAACCGATCCAAAGGATTAGTTACCCAATAAACGCTCCAACAACCTCACAACACCACACAAGATCGACGAACAAGCATAAGGCACCAAGATGGGCTGCCTAGGACGATCTTGGGACCAAGATCGTCCCATTCAGGATCGTCCCAAGGCCGAAAACGGCTGAGCAGAACATGAACATCATACAAAGGTCTAGACCGATTTTAAGACGTGTTAGAACGTAGCACTAGTACTTATATGCATAATAACAACAACTTATATCACTTTTAAGGCTTTTCAAGATCAAATAGCACCTGGACAAGTTATGGCACTCAAGAACATACTTTCTTCATTTTTTCAAAAATGGGTTTCGAGATTAGAGTACGTTATGACCCAAATTTGCTCATAAAAATGTTGTTAAACACATTTAGACACAAACCCATTAACTTTTAACATGATTTTCGTTCAAGAACTGGACCAAATCATCAAGAACATAAACTTGAAAAAGTACACTTTTAATTTGCTCAAAAACTCATAATTTGTTGTTGTTACCTGAGATTTGATTCCAGAAACACGCTTTGATTATCACAAGGATGCTAAAAGTACCAACGATTTTGATTTAACAATCCAAAATCAAAAGATGAATTTTTGTGAGTTTTATGGCTGCCAGGGGATTTTTAGTGAGAGAAGTGAAAAATGGAAGAGATGATGAATAGGGTTTTCTCACTCTAACCTCTTCTATTTATAGTCTTCCATAATAAATGAACTTACTAAATGCAAGGGCTATTTATGAACATTTTTGAACTAGAACTTTTTAAACACGAACGTTTACGTACTGCACTTTAGTATTTTATTGAACTTAATCATAAATTCGTCATATAAATCAAGAATTAAGATCAAGTTGACCTTCATATAAGCACATAATTTCAGTCTAAAGTACGTCAAGAACTTAAATAATTTGAACTGTCTAGCCGTTCGAGTGGCGAAGGTACTTTCTAAAGAACTTATTTAGAACATTTCTAAGACGGTTGTTACATATTAGATCCTAATTAACATCACAAATCAGTTTCTTCTTCTTTTTTATCAAGACCTAGCCGATCCTTAGCCCCCATAGCATCCTTTCGATCAATTTCATCATTATTTGGTGGAGTTGAGGGTGTTTTGATCAAGTTTTAGCATTCCTTTTGCAATCTACAGGTATTATTACTTTGATTTCATGTCATTCCAATCCCTTGATTCATTCAATATCAGATCTAAGTCATTGGAGGGTTGTTTGATGTCAAAAACATGTGTTTTGATCGATTTGGTAATCAAAAACAATTGTTTTTATGATGCAAATCATGTATGGATTAATCAAAGATTTTATTGCATCATTATGGTCTTAACATGGTGGATTTTAAGGTTCAAAGGTTGTTCACAAGGTTTGGGGTCATTTGGGTTGAGTTTGGTTAAGTTTTGGAGGTTAAAAGATGATTGCTGTGCTGATTCGTAGCCAGTTGCGGCGCAATTGGATTCCAGAGAGATAAGTTGCGGCTCAATGAGTCATTGCGGCGCAACAGCGACTGAATTTTCAAATGGCCATAACTTTTGAACCGTAACTCCGTTTTTGACAAATAAGCTATCCACAGAAACGTGAGAGAGTCTATTTTCTAATGGTAATGCTTTTAAAAGATGATCTTGATGTCAAGTTTCCTGAAAGGTTGAATTAGTGAGTGAAGGTCGAGTTTCGTCGGATTCTATGAGTCCTAATGTATTAATCAAACCTCCAATGCATAAAGCATTGTCATGGGTCATGTTTATAGGTGCTTAGGTCTGAGTTATGACCTTAATGATGTGGGTATTAGCTTGTCTAATGATCGCTTAATGATTATAGGAGGGCATGAATACTTGTTTTGCACGGTAACGTAGTTATCTTGTATACTTAAGGGTAATCGGGTTATATAGGAGGTTATATAGGATATGTATTTGACTTTTGAGACATGAAATGCAAAGTTATGTTATGAAATGATATGCAATGTAATGAAATGTGATGCAAGTATATGTTGATTATGATGTGCATGTATGTGTGGCTTGGTCATCTAGTTCACTAGACTTTATAGGTTGCCATGTCACGTGCACGTTTAAGGGTCCAAACGTAAAAGATGATTATATGTTATGTTTAGGTAACTTTGTCACCTAAACTATATGTGATGAAATCGAGCTCGTATATATGATGAAGTGTTAAGCTTAACCCGTATTTACCTTAGCCGGGTGGGTGCGTATATGTTGTTACTTGGGTGGCTCTTTGCAACGTAATTACGTGGTTAGAGGATCTCCGTGTGGAGTGATTACTCACCAATGTCTTGAACATACGGACTACTACTGGTGTGGCTTACCATTCCTTAACGACACTTGATGGACCGCCGTATGGCTCATCCATCTAGTCGGGTGTGAGGTTCCCGTTAGGTCTTATGACCGCCTACACACAAACTTACACCTTATATGATATGCGTGACTTATGTCACACCTAATGTGATGATATGTGATGATGAAAGGATGATTAGGCACATTTAGGATGGTTAATCCTACCATGAAAGATGTTGATGCTATGGTATGTATGTGATGATATGCGAAATGTGTCTTTAATATGAAAAGCTGCTTTACCAAGTTTTAATTGGACAAACATTTTATTAACTTAGTGTTATCTTACCTAGCTAATTCGTTAGCTAACACTTGTTTCTTGAAATGTGTTGTCCCCTCAGGTTTAGCAAGCTAGAAGTGTGTTGATGGATAATGAGCGAGGCATGGGTAGAATACTTGAAGATGCTATTAGTTACCCATAGTTGCTGCTCCTTTTATACATTTGATTTCGTTATGATTATTATGTTTTGATATGACTTGTATACGGTTGTGTTATGTTGGGCAACCGTAGGATTTCCATTTATACTATTTTGATGATGTGACGAGTAACACCTTTTATTTTATGAACAGACCAAACTGGATTTTATGGTTTGGACTTTTGAAATGATATTCTGCATTCTTTAACACCGTTAGGTGAAAAGTTTTTGGAAATCCGTATTTTTAAATGTTGGGTGTTACAGTATCTGTACTGCTCTTGACTATAATCCTGCTGAGGAAAGAAAAAGTTAAAGGAAGGCTCGCTAGGTGGTATCACCGGTGGTGGGTTATATGCGGGGATCTCTGGACGCTCTCTCTCGGGCATGTGATCAAACTCACGCTCCATCTGTCTCTGCCACATTGGAGCAAAATGCTCCTAATGTCTCCATACGATTCATTATGTATTGATAGTTCCAGAGTATTAACTCATTTAAGACATAGAAATGAGGTTTTTCAATAGGGGTTTTTATCACAAAATGGACGCTCATAAAATACCCAACCTGCCTGCATTGTAAGAGTCAAGAGTCCCCATATTTGTCATCTCCCTTTTATGGTCCAGCAGATCATCCTTCTGAGTTATTTTGAATATATCGATCATTATGCCTTGTTGTTCAAGTCTCTTTGATATTTTAGTATCCACTGACACCCTTTCAGGAGAACCTTCAGTGGTTTCCTCTTTACATTCAATTTCTCCTCCAGATACCACATGCTTCTTTCTTTTTAATCTTTTTAGTGTGGTAGTGATATCTGGGAACTCTTCAAACTGTGGCTCACTGGCATCAGTACCAACAGCCTCTTCTTCTTGCACATTGGCATCAGTACCAATGGTTTCTTGGGCACTGGAATCAGTACCGGTCACTTTCTCCAACACTTCTCTTTTCTTTTCTAACATTTTTTCAGCAGTAGCAGATCCCCCTCCCTCCCTTGGAATTACCACCAGTTCTTGACTGGAGGTCATTCCACAATTGTTCCAACATATGCCTATCAGAGGATCCAAACATACGACCTGCTACTGGAGAAATGATATTTACAGTATTTCTCAGCCCTTGGACGTCCTTCTGCAAAATGACCATATCACTGGACAAGTCCTTGGGCAATGCCTTTTCAATTAAATCAACCACTTTAGGCATCAACTCTTCTTGCAAACTTCTTGTTAGGACCAGTTCACCTGGAACTGGCCAGTCACCAGTTCACACTTGCCAGTCACCAGTTGCATCTGGAGACTAGTGAAACTGGTGACCAAGATGATTTGTCGAGAAATATATTGAAGTCCAGTTGCACCGTACAGTTAACACAACTGAAGACTTCCTCCAGTTGAGAACTGACCAAGTTGAAGAAGCATTCCAGTTGAAGTCGAAGACAACAAATGGAAGATAGAGAATGGCAATGGCAGCGAAGCCCAGTTGACATTCTAGTCAGTTACAAACTGGAGACCATCAGTGGAAAGCCCTTACAAAGCTTTACACTGATTACGAGGAATTGACTTTTATACTTTATGTACCTTTACCCGGATAATAAGCCTTATCTTATTATTTAAGTATTAAAAGGTACATAAAGGTGGTTGTGTAAAGTCACTTTAACATACGACTTTACACTGCTTTTTAAGGAATTAAATGCTATTCCTTAAATGCTCCCAACCACATTTGTACGGCTAAAGTTAACATCCCAATGTTAACTTTGCCTATAAATACAAGTCATTGCACAACCAAGAATATTAACTCTTCGAATACACTTCGATAGAATTCACTTTGCAAACCTGCATTATTCTTGGTGAACTTGTGCAATCTTCTCTCAATCGCTAAAAGGAACATTTCACAACTTTAAGTGTTTCGATTGTCTTGAGAAATTCCGAGTGTAGATCAATTGTATTTCATAGGTTGTTAGGATATTTACATTCGTGTATTATCTTTGTTCCGCATCAACCTTGTAATTTGTTTAATATCAATAAATAAATTACACATTGAAAAATACATATTGTCTCATCAAGTTATCTTACAAGTTATTTGTATTATTGCATTGTTCTTTACTTATTGTCATTTATATAAGTAATCTATCTAGAACTTGGTACATACACACTGCAACTGGTCATTTCCAGTTCAGTGCATATATTGCAAAGTAACTCCACCATCGACATAGAGGTGTCTTCAGTAGTACCATCTAACGAGTTGGGACTTACAAGTGGTATCAGAGCAGAAGGCTAATAAACTTGCCTAGATCTGCTAAGATGAACACTACTGAAGGTGGAGATGGTTCTGGTTCAGGTGAAAACCCCTTGAATAATAACGCACAACCTTTTCAAAATGTTAACACCAACCCTCCTCCTCCTACTGCCCCAAGCCATGTCCATGTACACTACTCTAACACTCCTGTTCCAAAATTTGATGGAAACAGTGAGACATTCGGTACATGGAAGGCTAGAATGCTTTTGCATTTTGGTGGGATTGAAAGGTATATGTTGAAAATCCTTAAGGATGGACCATATATACCTATGTCCCTTGGGGTTAGTCCTCTTCTTGATCCAACTGGAAGAAGAGGTTCAAGGGAAAAGCCAGAAGACCATTGGTCTGATGAGGATCGTAGACTTGTTGATCTGGACACCAGACTCAAGAACATGATCCTTGGGGCTGTTCCTGAAGACCTAATTCCAACACTTGTGCTGTTCCCCAGTGCAAAATCAATGTGGGACGAATTAGTAATTCAATTTGAAGGAGGTGATGACACTATTGTCACCAGAAAAGTTGCCTTGAACAAGAAGTATGAATCCTTCTTTGCCTTGCCCAATGAAAGTCTAACTGGTACATACACCAGATTTTCTAGCCTCATCAATCAGTTGAGAGGATTGGGTGTAGAGAAGGATAAGGATATTCTTCTTGAGAAGTTTTGTGATATTCTTCCTTCCAAATGGGAAAACATGGTTCTTGTCTTGAGACAAGGTAAAACCTTGCACACTCATACTCTTGCATCGCTCTATGGAGCCTTCAGATTCACTGAAGATAATAATGCTGCAAGACTTGTGGCTGAGCAAGATGCCATGAACCATGCCCAGAGTCCCAAGGTTGCTAGTGTAACTGAGCGACCTTGTGCTGCTTTAATATCTACTGAGAGTATCCACGTACACTCGATGAAGGAGATGTTGAACAGTTTTTTAAACTCTGGACTGACCACTGAAAACAGTGATGGTTGTAATGAAACTGATGATGATGATCTGGTCGCCATGATTGCTAAAACCTTTAATAGGTTTAAGCATAAATCCAAAAGATTTAATGGCCCCAACAATGCTTCCAGCTCCAGCTCTCTGGATAAGACCAATCTTACATGCTATAGGTGTGGCAAGAAAGGTCATTTTATGAAGGAATGCAGATCTAGTCAGTTGAACAACCAAACTGGCCCCTCTGTCCCTAATTTCAATCGGCCTGATGATAGCTACAAAGCAAAATATAAGAAGCTTAAGGCTCAGATTGCCCTTCTGTCCATGCAAAAGGAAAAGGATCAGTGCTTAATGGCACAAACTGAGGGAAAATGGGAGTACTCTGATGACTCATCTGATGATGAAGAAGAGGAAAGGGACATGTGTTTCATGGCCTTGGAAGATCAACAACAGCAGCATGTGGTGAAAGAAGATGTCATTTCTGGAAGATGGGTGGACATCATACTGAAGAAGGTATGTGACTATGATAACCAGGTTGACCCTGAACTAAAACTGGACCTGGCTGAATCATTAAGTGGTGATTTAACATTTGTGGAAGCTGTAAGAGCTGATAGTGAAAGATATCTAGACACTATCCTAATTGAACTGAACAATGTTAAACCACAACTGAATGATTTACAAAGTGTCCAGTTGGCTCTCAAGGAGTCAGTTTTAAAGATTGAGGCTTTAGAACTTGATAATCAAAAGCTATTTTCTGATCTTGAAAAAGAACAAAAGATTATCAAGTCATGGGTAAAAGCATCTGGCAAAAACTATGATGCATTTTCAAGAACTATCGATGTCCAGAAAAATGCATGGAAATCTGGAGATCTGGAGATGGCAGCTCTCATACCAGACCTTCATGCATTGCCTCCAGCTCTCAAGGTTGAAACACCTTATGATCAACCTGAAGCTGTTGAAACTGAAACCATTGAGACCACCCCCTTTGAGGTTAAAACTGGAGCCAAACAGGCTAAAGCTCCAGTCAAAAAGGCCACTGGTAACAAGCCTTTACCTCAAAAGTCTAAGGTGCCCAAGACCCGACAGACTAAAGCTCCAGTTGAACCAAGGTCCAAGGTTCAACTGCCTGAAAATAATATTTTGGTTAATCTGGAAAGTCAACTCCAACTTTTGTCTCGGCAGGTTCAGAGTTGTACTGCCCATATTAACAATCTGGAAGGAGGTTTATTACCTCCAGTTTTCACACAAAGTATTAATCCACTCTCTTTAATACCTAAACAAAAGAATGTTCCATCTGGAACAAAATCTGGTAAAAATAAAGGGAGTAAGTATCAAATACCAATCGTTTTTACTCCTGCACCTGGATCTGGTGAAAAAGGTCCAGATGTAGCCTCCAGTTCAACACCACAACTGTCAACTGTGACTTCTGTAGAGAAGTCCAGCGAACCCATCAAGAAAAGATGGGTTCACAAAAAGAACTAATGATTTTTGTGTGTGTGTAGGGCGATCAAAAGAAGAATATCTGGTATCTGGACAGCGCTGCTGGCTGGACTATGACCGGATGTAAGCCCCTACTGGAAGAGTTCACTGTCCAAGATGGACCGACAGTGACGTTTGGTAACGATCAATCTGGAAAGACTGGAGGATATGGTGTGCTCAATAATGGACAAGTCGAATTCAAAAGAGTTGCATTTGTGAATGGTTTGAAATACAACTTGATCAGTGTCAGCCAACTTTGCGATGATGGCTTCAGAGTGTTGTTCGATATTGCACAAGGCACCATATTTAACAAGGATTGGAAAGTGGTGATGATTGCACCAAGAAAAGGCAATGTGTACATCATGGATATGGAACCAGCTCCAAAAGAGCAATGTTTCTATACCAAAGCTGATGAGGACACCAACTGGCTATGGCATAAAAGGTTATCCCACCTTAATTTCAAAAACATTAACAAGTTATCTCGCAAACAACTGGTTGATGGGATACCTCAGATTTCCTTCAATAAGGAAAAGCCATGTCCAGGGTGTGAGATGGGTAAGCAGAAGAGAGCCAGTTTTAAAACTAGGCAAAATTTTAGCATCACTGAACCTCTTCACATGCTACATATGGATCTTTTTGGTCCAGTGAATGTTCAAACTAGAGCTGGAAAGAAGTACACTCTAGTTGTGGTTGATGAATTCACCAGATATTGCTGGGTGTTATTCATCAGATCCAAAAGTGATGCACCTGCTGAAATCATCTCTCTTATCAAACGAATTGAGCTCAAGTATACTCGAAAAGTTTGTCAGTTGCGAAGTGATAATGGTACTGAATTCCAAAATAAGGTACTTGAAACATTTTGCAATGACACTGGCATCTCTCAAAACTTCTCATCAGTTCACTCTCCAGAGCAGAATGGAGTTGTTGAAAGGAAGAATCGAACACTGATAGAAGCCGCCAGAAGTATGCTATCTGAATCTAGTCTTCCCACCAGTTTTTGGGCTGAGGCAGTTGCAACTGCTTGTCACACCCAAAACCGGTCAGTCTACATCAAGAGACATAAGAAGACTGCCTATGAAGTACTCAGGAATCGTAAACCAAATATTGGATATTTCCATGTATTTGGTTGTCCAGTTTATATACTGAACGATTTCAGTCAGCTTGGAAAGTTTGATGCAAAAGCTGATGAAGGAGTATTTTTAGGCTATTCAGATATTCGAAAAGCCTTTAGAGTTTATAATTATAGACTCCAAAAGGTTCATGAGACAATTCATGTCACATTCGATGAATCAACTGAAGCAATCAACAAGAGACCAAGCCTTGATATTTCTCCAGTCGTTCCAATTAATTTTGGTGAAACTGACCAAGTTCATCGGTCAGTTGTTTCACCAGGAGATGCTTCCAGTTACAACAAACTGGAACCAGTTAAGAAGAAGAAAACCTCCAGTGACACATCATTTTATCCCTCCATCAATTTCAACTTACCACAAGAATTGGTGATTGGATCTGATGTTCGTGCCACTCCAATATCAGCACCAGTTCAAGCACCTATTTCTCCAGTTCTTCATGAAATGCCTTCTAATGAGGAATTTCCTGATGCTAATCGAGACCTCATTGACTCTGATGAGGATGTAGAAGTTGTTTGGACTGATCCTTCTCCAGATGCTGCTGCAACTGAAGAAGATCGTCAGGTGACTTGCACTGATATTGTAGTTCACCAGCCTAGTCAATATACTAGATGGACTCGAGCCCACCCAATTGAACAAATTGTGGGTGATCCAACTAGTGGGGTTCAGACTAGAAGAGCCACCAGTGAGCAATGCTTAAACGTCACCTTCTTATCTTTAATTGAACCAAAGAAGATTGACGAGGCTATGGCAGACCCAAGCTGGGTGGAAGCTATGCAAGAAGAGCTCCTCCAGTTTGAAAGGAACAATGTTTGGGAGCTTGTTCCTTGTCCACCAGGGTTAAAGAAAGAACCTATTGGTACCAGATGGGTCTACCAAAACAAAATGGATGAAGATGGCCATGTTGTAAGAAACAAGGCCAGACTAGTTGCCCAGGGTTATTGTCAAGCAGAGGGCGTTGACTTTGATGAAACTTTTGCTCCAGTTGCAAGACTTGAAGCCATAAGAATATTTTTGGCTTATGCAGCCCATCTGCAGTTCAAGGTCTTCCAGATGGACGTCAAAAGTGCGTTCCTTAATGGAACATTGGAAGAAGAAGTTTATGTTAAGCAGACTCCAGGTTTCATCGATGAGAAGCATCCACATTGGGTCTATAGACTGAACAAAGCTTTGTATGGTATAAGACAAGCCCCAAGAGCCTGGTATGATACTTTAACTAAACATCTTCTTAAAAATGGCTTTCAAAGAGGTGCAATAGATAATACCTTGTTTATCTTGAAAGAAAGAGGTAATATCTTATTGGTACAAATTTATGTTGATGACATTATTTTTGGTTTAACTGATGATGCAATGTGTAAAAGGTTTTCTAAAATCATGTCATCTGAGTATGAGATGAGTTTAATGGGTGAATTAACATTTTTCTTAGGTCTTCAGATTAAACAAACTGGAAATGGAATTTTCATAAACCAAGGAAAATATGTCAGAGATTTGTTAAGAAAATACAAATATGATTCAATCCCATCGAAAAACACACCTATTGCAGCACCATTGAATTTGGACTCTGACCCAACTGGCAAACCAGTTAACATAACTAACTATAGAGGTATGGTTGGTTCACTGATGTACTTAACTGCCAGTCGGCCAGATATAATGTTTGCAACATGTTTATGTGCCAGGTTTCAGGCTAACCCTAAAGAATCACATTTGCACGCTGTAAAGCGTATCTTTAGATACCTGAAAGGGTGTCCTAATCTTGGTCTTTGGTACCCCAAAGGCTCAGGATTAGATCTAATGGGTTATTCAGATTCTGATCATGCAGGTTGTAAGATAGATAGAAAATCAACAACTGGTGGTTGTCATTTCCTTGGAGGAAAACTGGTAAGTTGGACCAGCAAGAAGCAGACTTCAGTCTCTATGTCCACTGCTGAGGCAGAGTACATTTCTGCGGCCAGTTGCTGTGCCCAGATTCTCTGGATCAAGAACCAGTTACTAGATTATGGTCAAAAGTATACCAAGACCCCAATCTTTTGTGACAACACCAGTGCAATTGCTATATCTCACAACCTAGTGATGCACTAAAAAACAAAGCATATTGACATCAGGTATCATTTTATTCGAGATCATGTTATGAAAGGAGATATTGAAATTCATTTCATCCCCACTGACAAACAGTTAGCTGATGTTTTTACTAAACCTCTCGATGAGAAAACCTTTAAACATCTCATCAGCGAACTGGGAATGTTAAACCCTTAACTGGAGCTTTCTTTGTTATTGAACGCGTCAGTGACACTGATGAAGTTCTCCAGTTGAGGAGGTCCAGATAATCTTTGCTCGCCAGGCTATCGAACGCCTTTGTGATACTATCTTGGCACTAATTGATTTCTGGATCATCATTTTAAGGGGAAAGACTCAAAATAATTTTCTGACTAAAATTCGTTTTTGTTTGAAAATGCAACTAGAGAACTCTCCAGTTGGAAACTGGTACTGGATTGATCCTCCAGTTACCAGGTTCAATCTTGTCTTAATTTTATAACGTTACAAATACTTGGTCCATATGTGTGACACGTGATGATACTCGAGTGTTTTAAACCACTTGATATCGTGATCTGACGTGTTTGAAACCATTTTAGTACTTGACAACTGTTTGTAATGGGAAAACAAAAAGTGAGTGGGCGCGTGGGTAATATAAGTCGTCGTAGCATTTAATGCTGACATGGAAGCATTTAATGTTTACATGGCAAATCATTATTTTATTTCAAAATTCAAACCAACTTTTGTAAAAATATCTACAAAAAGGATTGTCTTTATTAAAATATAATTTTGGTATTTCATTGGGATCTTGAATCCCTTTATAAATACCCTTATTTACTCCGAACTCATTTACTTCCTTCTCTTACATTCCTTCATTTACTTCCAATCATCAAAATTGCTTCATTCTTCTCTTTGCTTCACAAATCAAAAACCCTAAATCCCAAATTTCATTTTCCTTTTTCTATGGCTCCTAGATCATCTCGTTCAAGAGATGTAAATCTCTTGACTGTTCCATATAATCCCTCACCAGATGTCATTCAGGCACCTGGTGCCCCTAGTAGTGCTTCAGTCATCAAACTAAATCCAAATAATCCGATGGCCAGCCTACGAGGATCTCAAGGGTCCGATACCCTTATTGGTAGAATTCAAAAGTTTTTGAAGAATTCTCCAATAGGACCCTCATTCTCTCTAAACCCACGCAAGTTGTTTCACAACTACTTGTGTGAGTTTTGGTACACTGCCGTTCTTTCTTCTAATTGTTCCTCCATCAGTTTCACTTTAAAGGATGGAACAATCCAGTGTACCTTGTCAGCCGATATATTGAGGGATGCCTTACGCCTCAATTACTGGAGAGAGGGTGAATCTCCAGTCGTCTTGCCCCCTAATATAAACTTTCGCCAAGTACTTCTTGAAATGGGACACAGGGAGTGCTTGGAGAATGGAGTGTTGAAGACAAAAGGTGCGATGACCATGAAGGGCCTTACACCTTCATGGAGGTATTTTTTCATCCACCTGGTGGAGAGCATGGGTGGGAGTTCTGGTGGACTTGACCAGATCAACTCCTCGCAAGCAGAAATGGCTTACTGCTTGTGGAACGGATTGAGAGTGGACTTTG
Source organism: Erigeron breviscapus (assembly GCA_034093135.1). Lineage (NCBI taxonomy): Eukaryota > Viridiplantae > Streptophyta > Magnoliopsida > Asterales > Asteraceae > Erigeron > Erigeron breviscapus. Next base: position 119,434,583 of record CM067173.1, read on the forward strand.
CAGCTATTCTATATAGAAGCCTGGTACAAAAGCTGAAAGGCACAAGGGGTGTTTGTATTCCCTTTTCAAGGTTCCTCTCTCTTTGTTTCAAGCATATTCTGGGCAGAGAAGCATATAATAGTACAGATTCACCGTATACTGCTCCAGATATGCTAAGGAATCTAGACTCACTGGTATCTGAAGCTGGTGAGGTTGAAATTCCTGAACGAATGCAACTGGCATTCGCTTCAACTGATGCACCTGTGGAAGGTGAGTCAGAAAGGCAACTGGGCGGGCCTCAAAATAATGAGGGACCCTCCAGTGTGTCTAATGTTATGGTTGAGGATAGAGCAACAATAACTGAAGCAACCCCAATCACATCTATCCCTGGTGAAGATACTTCGGTATCTGATCCACCAACAGATGCACCCATCCAGGAAACTGGGGAAGGTCATCTGGAGACTGCCCAGGAAACTGGTCAGCCCTCAGTTACATTCATGGATCTGGACATGAGTGTTAATGACGAGGAAATCCTTATAGAATCTTCGGATTCTGAAGGTACTGAAACAGACCAGGGGATTCTTGATGCTTCTGTACAAGCTCAAGACCCTTCATCTCCAGTATCACTTCCAGACGCATCAATTTCAGTTTCACCCCCCAAATAAATGTGCCTATAGATATATCTTTACCAACAAATTTCGCTCCTTTACCAACTGGGCAATTCTCACTTGCTCGAGAAATGCCACCCCCACCGTCGCCGTTGTTCACACCTGAGCATTCTCAGCATGAACAACAATTTGTTTTTCCAGTCCTTTCTTCAACCACCACTCCAATTATATCTTCAACTGCTGGTTTGACAACTGGGGAGACTTCCATCAGTTTGCCTCCTCCAGTTGCTCCAGTAGTAACTGCTAGTGGTCCAGTGACACCTTCTCCTTTGTCACTGGATAGTCAAGTTGTCTCACTACAAGCCGATCTCCAAAACTACTAACCAGGGTGGAGGAGATTCAGAAGACACTTGACAAGAACACCAAGTCATTCTCCAGATACCACAAAGATCATCTGACAAACATTAAGGTGGTCGATCTGGGGATCAACAAGTTTTCATCTAATGAAGACTTGGTGTTCCGAAAGCTTAATGAGTTGGTCACTGGCTGCAACAATCTGGCTGGTACTTTAAAGGAAGCCTTTGACCTAACTCACTCCAAGGTCTCCAGTTCAATCTCCAACTTGCTGGGAAATACTGTCAGAACTTCAGAAGTTGACTTAAAAGAGATTGAAAGGCAGGTTAAGGAACTTATTGAAAGACCTGGCCTAGATGTAACTGGCCTTGGAGAGCAGTTGATGACTTCGGTTGGTCAGAAAATAGAGGATACGCTGGGTGCTAGAGAAGAGCATTTGATTGAAAGGGTGATGTCTGAGATCACCAAGCTGGCCACTCCTCAGGTTGATCTGGCCCCACTTACCAGTGAGATCAACCAGTTGAGAGGCAGCATAGAAAGTTTGAACACCCAGGTATCTCTACATGCACAATCTATAGAGAAACTGACAACTGAAGTGGAAAATCTGAAGAAGATGGATGATGAGGTTAAGGATAAGGTTGTCTCCGGCTTGGATGAGGACTCCAAGATCTTGAATGAACTGAAAACTGGTCAAGAACAAGTAACTGCCAATGTTTTGACTCAGTCAAAGGAGACTAACCACTTATGGAGGTCCTTCAGGATGATGTGTGGCATTTTCAAAGAGTGTAAGGACTTTCAGTCATGGCAGCCTCTTGACCGGTTGCCATCTCACCCCTCTGAATGGGAAGCAATTAGGGCAGGTCTAAATGCTGCCAAGGGGGAAAGAAGTTCAGTCCTTACACGACCAGTTGCACCTGGAAGGACTCCATCTGGATCTGGAAGAGAATTGGTTGTGGCTACCAGTACTGAAGCTGGTGAGCAGAGTGTTAGGGGGAATGTGTTGGACAAGGGTAAAGGTATAGCTGGTGATGCATCTGCCCAGCCGGCCACTGATGTAATGTTGGAAACTGGCAATGCTGATATACTCCCTCCAGTTTCAGATAGTGATAGTAGAAAACTGGCCAGACTTGGTAATGACATTAAAGAAAGAAAGAAAATGAAACAAAGGAACCAAGCTGAAGCCAGGGCACATCTTGCTCAGATTAAGTTGCTTGAAATGAGTGATGCCAATCTACTGGGTATCACTAAGGAGGAGTATGTTAGGATTAAGAATGATCCTAGGATAGTTGACCAGTTGAATGAAATGCTAGATGTAGAACTGGACAGACACTATCAAGAGGATGAAGCTGAATTCGATACCAGGAGCTTAAACATTTCAGTGGAGAAGGCCAAAGAGATTAGGGCCAGTGGGCTTCTAAAGAGAATTGCAAATGTCAAGAAGGTTGTGAAGAGTGTATTGGATCCACCAAGAAGAAGGATTCCACAACCAAGAAGACCACTGACAAGAGATGCAAGAGATGCTGACCTTAGCACATTCGTTGAATCAACTGGCGAGGTATCCAATGAAGACATTAAGTCCGCTGTACTGGCTGCTGGTGCTGGGAGTATAAAAATCACAAATGAATCTGAAGCTAGAAACTACTACTCCCAGATCATGTCAACCAGAAGACATAGTGGTACTATCAATAGTGTCAATGTTACAATCAAGCCAGGCACCAAGGTTTTTCAAATCGATGTTAAGTATACTGGTGGGCCACTGGTTAGAACTGATGATCCTGGTGCTATGCAATATGGATTCAACGAATGGGTGGAGATGGTGAATGTTTTGGATGCCAAGGCTCAAAAGAATAGGTTTGAGAAAGCATGGGTAAACTTTCTAAGGGTGAAGATTCAACATAAAGAAAATCTTGAGCAAAAGTTGAATATTGACCCTGAAGATACTCAGCCTATTTCTTCAGTTGCCAAGAGAAGAAGAACTGGCGAAGGGCCATCTCATTAAGTTCTTTCTTCAGTTATCTACTTGTAATTTGTATTTACATTCTGTAACTTGTATAAATTTCATTTCCTTGTATAAATGAAGTTACCAGTTTGTAACCACAAGGTAGATAATAGATTAAAATCTAACAAACATAAAAGAAAAACCTAAGGCATTTATTGATCTATAAAAATGCCTTAGATAACTTAGATAGATTTAAATCGAACAAAGTCTCTACAGTTCACACTTGTACAGATACAAGAACTAGAAAAGACTTAGACTATATTTCTAGACAAATAGGGGGAATTTGTTAGGACCAGTTCACCTGGAACTGGCCAGTCACCAGTTCACACTTGCCAGTCACCAGTTGCATCTGGAGACTAGTGAAACTGGTGACCAAGATGATTTGTCGAGAAATATATTGAAGTCCAGTTGCACCGTACAGTTAACACAACTGAAGACTTCATCCAGTTGAGAACTGACCAAGTTGAAGAAGCATTCCAGTTGAAGTCGAAGACAACAAATGGAAGATAGAGAATGGCAATGGCAGCGAAGCCCAGTTGACATTCTAGTCAGTTACAAACTGGAGACCATCAGTGGAAAGCCCTTACAAAGCTTTACACTGATTACGAGGAATTGACTTGTATACTTTATATACCTTTACCCGGATAATAAGCCTTATCTTATTATTTAAGTATTAAAAGGTACATAAAGGTGGTTATGTAAAGTCACTTTAACATACGACTTTACACTACTTTTTAAGGAATTAAATGTTATTCCTTAAATGCTCCCAACCACATTTGTACGGCTAAAGTTAACATCCCAATGTTAACTTTGCCTATAAATACAAGTCATTGCACAACCAAGAATATTAACTCTTCGAATACACTTCGATAGAATTCACTTTGCAAACCTGCATTATTCTTGGTGAACTTGTGCAATCTTCTCTCAATCGCTAAAAGGAACATTTCACAACTTTAAGTGTTTCGATTGTCTTGAGAAATTCCGAGTGTAGATCAATTGTATTTCATAGGTTGTTAGGATATTTACATTCGTGTATTATCTTTGTTCCGCATCAACCTTGTAATTTGTTTAATATCAATAAATAAATTACACATTGAAAAATACATATTGTCTCATCAAGTTATCTTACAAGTTATTTGTATTATTGCATTGTTCTTTACTTATTGTCATTTATATAAGTAATCTATCTAGAACTTGGTATATACATACTGCAACTGGTCGTTTCCAGTTCAGTGCATATATTGCGAAGTAACTCCACCATCGACATAGAGGTGTCTTCAGTAGTACCATCTAACGAGTTGGGACTTACACTTCTAATGACTGACTCAGAGACCCCATCAGATATTTCTTTCATCATCATTGCCTTCAATCTTTGGCAGTTTCATCATTTATATTGCTGATGATGGTGCTCTGGTCAAGAGTTGGCCAAATTCTGAACTTATTCTTTCAGACTTGCAAGGGGTTGTTCAATTTTGGATTTCACTGCAGTCTAGACAGAAGATAATAGCTTCTCCTCCAAACCCTGGACTACCACTTTGAAATTTTCAGTGGTGTTGTTTGTGGCCAGTACCAGGTCATTAAGCTTTTCAAATACTAGCTTTTCATTCCCAGCAAACAAGCTCATTTCTGACTTAATATTATTTGAAAGTAAAGATTTGAAGTCAGAAATAACCTGGGAAGATGACAGCAGTGATCTCTCCAGATCCGCCACCTTATTAAAAAGGCCTTGGACCTCGGCAGAAGAAGAAGTGGAGAGACCACCTGGAGGAGAAGGACCACTAACAGCTCTGGTCACCAATGAGACTTGTGCCTCAACTCTTTTAGAGGTCCTTTCAGATGTTGTAACAGTAGAGTCGAGCGCACTAGAGACTAGAAAATTGACAATGTTAAGTCTCGTCTCCATTGGTATTTCTGGTGGTGATTGAAAAGGTGAAAGTGAATGAGGTGTTAGTTGAAAATATGAGATATTAGGAGGAAGAAAAGGATGTGGTGGAGGTGGTGGAGGTATATCTGATGAAGGAGGTGGAGGAATGACAGAAGTGTCAACCTGGTTGGAAGCAGGCGGTGGAACTGAAGAATGTTCCTCTTCCAATATCAGGTCTTCACCAAAAATATTCACATCAGTATAAAATTTGATATCTAACATGGGTGACTCAACTTCATTCCAAACTGGAGGTTGCCCAACAGTCTGGTCAGTTATGTCCTTGTTCAGATCAAGCTGACCAGTTCCTGGCTCAACCGAAGTATTATTGCCAAGTTCACAACAATTGTCCACCATCAAAACCAAGTACTCATATTCAACACATCACATCACAAGCAACTAAAACAAGTCAACTAAAACAAGTCAACTAAAACAAGTGGTTTAAAGTATAATCTGTATTCGATATGCCCTCTAGTTATTGACCGGGTATGTATACAGGGTGTACCAGCAGCTAACCCTCCACCCAACCAACTCCCATTAAGCATATCGGTTCCTTATTATACTCTAATCCAAACATGTGCAATCCGTGATGTGATTAACTTGTTATAATACCGGGTGACCATAAAATAGTTGATCAGGCTATTTTAGGGTTGCCACAATGTTATACCATGTTAATGCCATAACTTCACCTTGCCCTAAATCATCAAGTCATCACCACAATCAAGTTCAAATCAATGTACACGTTAACCACATTGTACTCATCACACGTTCATCACATTGTACTCAAGTCATCACATAGTTGGTCTTAACTACGAACTCACAATGTATACCTCTTAGGGTTCATATAATTCACGTTGCACACAAAATCCCTAACCATGCATGCTATATGAAGAGTTTTAACTTAAGTCGTAGTCTAGGTCAAACCGCCTAATTCTCCTTGACCTGCATGGGCCACCATTATGTAACACCTCGAGCTAGGCTCGAAATGCCACTGAAAAGATATAGCATATGCATGGAATTATTGTAGAATAAGACAAAATGATTAAAAGGGATCCGGTGAATCCAAACATCAAATATAAAGTACAAAATGCACACGGAGCAAGTGACCATCAAACGCTACAAAATACAATCACAAGATGGCTATCGATCCTAAGCACAAAGTGAAGCAATGGGCAAATGAATCCTTGATCCACATAAGTCCTAGCCCGAGTCCAACATAAGCAACAATCAAACTTCACGACCAAGATTCGCTTGATTACCTAAAAAGTGTACTAAACAAGGTCAACACTAGGTTGGTGAGTTCATAGTAATGGTTCACAAGGAACCATCCAAGTCACAATATGTGTAAAGTATAAGCCAGTCATAATATGTACAAAGTGTAAGTAAATCATAACTTACGGTAAACCATCACGTCACACATGAATTTAAAGAGGGTTACGCATGGCGTAACCTAGCCACACATTAGTACTTGAACAAGTGTCTAATCACAATAGTTAGAGAAGCATAATATGTGTGTCCAAACAATAAGACGTGAAATAATGTATCATAAGGGTACCACGACAACAACAAAAACCACCACAATCACAATGTTTTCAAGTATGAAATACTTGGTAGTACGTCGTACGAAAGCGCGTTCTCAAGTGTATGACACTTGGGAGTACGTAGTACAAATCATCAAGTACGAATACTTGGGAGTACGTAGTACAAAAGCATGTTCTCAAGTGTGTCACACTTGGGAGTACGTAATACAAATCATCAAGTACGAATACTTGGGAGTACGTCGAACTAATCAATAAGTACATGCATAACCAAATCCATTCACAAGTCCATCATACCACAATCCAACCGAAACCACAATGCACATACATTTCATACTACTTTACATTTAAGGAACCATAGATGCTTATATATAGGGTCACCCGCAGCCTTCCCACCACATCTACAACTCCTTAAAGGTATCACCGTCTTCCATGTATGTACAACTATCCTAATCACATCACATAATCCAAATCAAAACGTAATCCAACCACAATAAGTTAAACCGTCAAACAAATAAATCAAACAATCAATCAAGCAATAAGACAAATCGTAACTCAAGCCAATCAACCAATCAATCAAACAATCAAACACGTATGTGTACACTTTTTAGCCCGAATCTTAATTTAGTAGGGAGCTACGGAACTCACCTGTGACGAGCAATAATGACCCCACGATGAAAAGAAGTAGAACCAATGTCCACGAGAGCCGAAACCTATCATACACGTGTCACATTAAATCCTAAAGAATCTCAAAATGTAAGGTCTCCTAGATATTGACCTAATCTTTCTACAAATGCTTTATTGTATCCACTTTATAAGTCTTTGATCCAACCAAGGTGGAATCGCTACGTTTTGTTTTATAATGACTCGCCGAGACTTGACCACTGTTGCTTCATCAAAACTTTTTTTTTTGATAAACTATGTTTTAGACTCAGAGGCCTACTTCATTACAAAGTAGACTCATTTACGATTCTGTGGCCACTTGAATCGTCAAAAAATGGACTTACGGTTTAAAAGTTATGGACGTTTGAAAATGACATATCTGCAGTGTCTCGCGGCGCGAGGAGTTACCATCACGGCGCGAGATTTGCCCCTGATCACAATATTTCGACTTTTCTCAAGCCTCATGACGCGAGGATTACCACTCGTGATGCGAGAGGCAACATGAATCATTAAAAACGTGTTTTTAGCCTCAAATCGACCAACCAAATATTAAAATCAAAGCTCCAAACTTTAACACAACATATTTCTAGTAAAACTAAGCATAAAAATCCGTTTCTTTTCACAACCCACTTTCTAAATCACCAACCCCTCTTTTGAAACCTAGTTTTGACTCATATGGTTCAAGAACACCAAAAATTGACTAAGTTCCTTGAACATCCAAATCCGGTGTTTGAGCTAAAATATGAGGTAACACTTGAAACCAAAGGGATTTCTTGGTTCTTTGAAGGATTACTATTATTATTAGATGCTTTACTAACAATTTTGGTTATACCACTAGCTTTAGATCCGAAAATTAGAAGAAGAAAAAAGAAAATAAGATGGTGAGGGTGTTTGGTTCTTGCTTTTGAGAGAAAAGGGAGGAAGAGAAAGTTAGAGAGATAAAGAGAGTGAGAAATGAAGAGAAAGAGGAAGGAGGTAGGGGTTTTGTTCCCCTCTTGCACTCTCTCACGATTAGTTTTGGTTTCTCCTGATAAATGATTCATTTAGTTAAGACTTTTAACTCAAGACTCGTTCAAATTTTTCGTTGACATATTATTATCTTTTTTGAAATTACGTTTCTAACGACTATTTATACGCTTACCTTTTCACTTCAAAAGTTTCTTTATCAAAGTTTGACTCGTTTCAAAACTACTAATCCCGTTATGTTGACCGGTCAAAACGGCGGATGTTACAAGGATATTGCGAAATTGAACCACAATTGCTACAAAATAATTTAAGAGTTAGTCCTGTGTTAATATCTATGAAATTTGATTGTTGTGATGGTTCTGTATAGTACATATCAAACGGAAGATACAGACGATGAAACTGATATGAGTGAAACAATAACAATAAAATTTATATAACCAGGTTCAATACAACAAATTATATTGATATTCTTCATCATTCAAATACAGTTTAGTAATAATCAGATATGATACAACAAATTTCAATTCAACACTTTAAAATGTTATTAGTAATATCTTTATTTATAATGTGTTAGATTGGATTTAAATTCAGCTTACAAAATAAAAATTAGTGTTTAATAAATTAAAATATATTGACTAAACAATTATTGAATTCAATTTTATACAACAAATATAGTAACCCACAGTAAATTATAGAAGATAATAACTTGATTTGCCTTTAAAAATATCAGATTGTAATCATATTAAACGAAAAAATTACGGATGAACTAATTTAGTTATACTAAAAGGAATGATGATAGTAAGTATAGAAAAATAACCAATAAACTGTATAATAAAATCAATTTCCATTTTTGACAATTCATTTTTTTAAAAATAAATTCGAAATCTCATATTATAGTATTTTTTTTTCTAAACAAAATTGGCGTACATCTTTTTATTAATACAACTAATATAATAAAATCAGTTTCCATTTTTGACAATTCATTTTTTTAAAAATAAATTCGAAATCAGATAAATTATATTTAACAAAGGGTGGTAGTTTATTAAAGAATGTAACCTAACCTGTAAAGAGGTATATATATATTAGAGTAAAAATTAGATTACATAACAGGAAGTCAGCTGATTTATGAAAACCTAAATTATTAAAATAGTATTTCGTTAACTTTTATTTGGCTTAGGTTACTTCAAAATATTTAAATGCAATTTCGGCTTGAAAATAGTCAAAAATTCTACGGATACAATATGACGAATTTTCTATAAAAGCAAATTATTTATAATTTATCAAAATTGGAATTATATATAAAATTATTTTACAAAATAAAAATTAGTGTTTAATAAATTAAAATATATTGACTAAACAATTATTGAATTCAATTTTATACAACAAATATAGTAACCCACAGTAAATTATAGAAGATAATAACTTGATTTGCCTTTAAAAATATCAGATTGTAATCATATTAAACGAAAAAATTACGGATGAACTAATTTAGTTATACTAAAAGGAATGATGATAGTAAGTATAGAAAAATAACCAATAAACTGTATAATAAAAGTCAATAAATATTTATATAAATAATAATATTTAGGTTTTATCTTTTACTAAAGATAAATTATAAAATTTGTTTTTTATAATATACAGTATTGTTTTTAATTTGAATTTGTTTAAGATACAACACAATGAACATGTTTAACTTTTTATTATGTGAAAGAGTTTTATATGGTATACTCCTTATTATAAATGATTTATAAACAATAATCATATATACAAATACTACACTCAGCCCGTCCATCGGACGAGTCTATTACTATGAGTTATAAACAAGAATTATATATACAAAAGACGTGGATTACTCATTTGAATCCTTAATTTCTCATGCATCTCAAGGGCTTAATCTTAGCCCTTGGATCACAGCAATCAATGGTTCCGATTAACATTTAACTTATAATTAAAATTATAACACGGAGGGGTAGTATCGTAATTTCCTTCGCATCCTTCATCTACTTCGTTTCCCCCCAAAATGCTTCATTTTCACACACGCACACATAAACCCACACAAACATACACTGAAACCGGTGATTCACACAGTAAAACACACACACTTTGCCTCTCTCTTTCTCTCCGGCCATTATCTCCTACCGGCGATTATCTCTCACCTTCGTACACTTTTATCATTTCCATCGGCGATTCTCTTTTTGATCATGGCTACCAAGTCTAAATCATCAAATAGAAAACGGAAAAGTGATAATGATGATTCCGTCAACTCTATTTCTGTTTCCGGTACATTTTATCTTTATTTATTCATTATTTTTATATTTTTTTTTTCATTTTATATGAATTTTCTAGGGTTTTAGTTTATTTTTTTAGGTTTTTTTTTTAATTTTTTTTTTAGTTTTTTTTTAGTTTTTTTTTTAGTTTTTTTCTTAGTTTACTTTTTTAGGTTTTTTAGTTTTTTTTTTAGTTTTTTTTTTAGTTTTTAATTCTATGCTTACAATCCACTGATTATGTAGTGTTATTTACTTTATGTGTAGAATCAAAATTGATTTTTTATATCTATGTAAGTTATCCGTTATTGTTTACTTTTATGTTCAGAATCATATTTGATTATGTATTGATATTTTAGTGATTTCTATTTTAGTAACTGTATGTGTAAAATCAAATTTGATTTTGTGTATAGATTCTATAGATTTGTGTTTTGTAACTTTGTTTGTATAATCAAATTTGATATTGTATTGAGGTTTTAGTGTAAGTGCACGTCTATGTCAATAGCAGTCTAGATTGTTTGAGCTTATATTGTAATATGTATTTGTAATGTGATTGTCATTAATGAACTTCATATTATGCATAGAATACTAGATTAAGTTTAAGTAATGAATGTGTAATAAATCTGCTAAGTGTGAAATGCGACCTCGCATTTCACATAGGAAATACGACCCCGTATTTGCAGTGTCAAATACGAGGCCAATCACATTTACGACCTCGCAATTGTGTCGAGCTGGGCTGTAAATGCGAGGCTAGCTCGCTGAAGCCCAAGTCGTGATGTTCCCTATATATATCGAACCCTAACAGAGATTAGGGTTGAACATTTGTCGAAATATCAAGCAGGTATTGCAAGTTAAGTCGTCAATAGATTGTTCCACTAGCCTAGAGAAGATCTGCGAGGCAGCAGATAATTTGAAGGCTTGTTGTGAATCACCAAGTTATAGTGAGGGATTCCGCACCTCAAGATAACTGGAGCAAACTATTAACGATCCGATTCAAGGGGACTTAAAAGTGGTATCAGAGCTCTTGGTTTCATACCGGAAGGTTATAGTTTGTTGGTGATAGACAACACTGGTTTAGGGTCGTTTATACGTGATTCTTTCACGAGTTTACGACCGGAAACTTGTATTGTGACCTCTTTTGGTGTTTGCAGCAGTCGAAGGTGTTTAATTGGGTGTTAAGGTTTCAAACTCAAGAGTTTTAAAGGTTTCAACATCGTTTGCGACCTCACGGGCTCGTATTACCTCATCCAGCTCAATATACGATCTGGGTAGCTATTTACGACCTCGCTAGTTCAATTGCGACCTCGTATTTCGTTTGCGACCTCGTGAGCTCTTTAAGACCTCGCCAGTTCAATTACGACCTCGAGTTTGTAATTTGCGACCTCGTATTTCGTTTGCGACCTCGTGAGCTCTTTAAGACCTCACCAGCTCAATTACGACCTCGAGTGTAATTTGCGACCTCGTATTTCTCACGACCTTGTTTTAATTTGCGACCTCATTTATTTTGAACAGTTCATATAATTTGCTAGTTCGGAGAAAATGACGTCTCAGTTACCCACAAACTATCAAGCTTTGCTGAATCAATTAATTCTGATGGATCATGAAACCGGAAAGGCCAATTCACCGCCCAAATTGATAAGCCTTGATAGATATTTCAACTGGAAGGGCAGATTCGAGTCATATTGCAGACTTATGGACGTAAGGATGTGGATTTGTATTGTCAATGGTTATGTCCATCCTACAGTAGCAAATGACAAGGACGTGTCTGGTTCGAGTGGTGGGAAAGAAGCTACGTATGAGAAAATGAATGTTGATCAAAAGAAAGACTACGAGGCTGAAAGTAAAGCTTCAGGATCACTTCGAATGGCTCTCCAATGGGAATTCTTGCACTTGTTTGAAAAGTATGAAAGTGCAAAAGGCTTATGGGATGCACTCAAGAAGCATTTTAAAGGTGACGAAGATCTCAAAAAAAGGAGAAAGGACTTGTTGAAGAAACAGTACTATGTTTTTACAAGTTTCAAAGATGGATCTCTTGATGAGACGCTGGTTTGTTACAGTCATTTGCTAGTTGAGTTGGCATATTTTGGGTACAATCCTGATTCAGATGAAGTGATCGAGAAGTTGTTGGATTCTCTTCCAGCTAAGTGGGAAGGATTTGTTACTTCAATACAATAAAATCCCGAATTCAGTTTTTGGACTCTGGATCAGATCATTCGAAAACTGAGAGGTCAGGATATGAAGAGAAAGTTGAAGGAAGCAGGTGGCAGTGATTTTGTTCAGCAACCTGAACTTTATCATAGCAAGTCAAGCGTTCCTTCTGTAAAATCTTCAAGTGGAGGAATTACTAACCTCTACAGTGGAGATGATGAAAAGTTGAAGATGACGATGGATTCTGACAACAACTTGATATATGTAACTTCTCTGGAATCAGCTATGGTTGTCCATAATGGGAATCAGAAAAGTAGTTCTCCAAGCTCGAGTTTATCAGGAATGCCGATGAGCATAAGATCTGATGGGGGACATTTGGGCATGCTTGCTTCGTTTGTGTCTGCTCATGAGAAGTTAATTGGAGGAAAACTGACTGATCCTGATTTGGTTAGGGAGGATTACAACCAAGTTGATACAGATGATCTGGAAGAAATCCAAAAAAAAATAAAAATCAGAAAAACCTAAAAATCCAAAAAAATAAAAAAAATCAGAAAATAAAAAAAAAAAAAAAAAAAAAAAAAAAAAAAAAAAAAAAAAAAAAAAAAAAAAAAAAAAAAAAAAAAAAAAAAAAAAAAAAAAAAAAAAAAAAAAAAAAAAAAAAAAAAAAAAAAAAAAAAAAAAAAAAAAAAAAAAAAAAAAAAAAAAAAAAAAAAAAAAAAAAAAAAAAAAAAAAAAAAAAAAAAAAAAAAAAAAAAAAAAAAAAAAAAAAAAAAAAAAAAAAAAAAAAAAAAAAAAAAAAAAAAAAAAAAAAAAAAAAAAAAAAAAAAAAAAAAAAAAAAAAAAAAAAAAAAAAAAAAAAAAAAAAAAAAAAAAAAAAAAAAAAAAAAAAAAAAAAAAAAAAAAAAAAAAAAAAAAAAAAAAAAAAAAAAAAAAAAAAAAAAAAAAAAAAAAAAAAAAAAAAAAAAAAAAAAAAAAAAAAAAAAAAAAAAAAAAAAAAAAAAAAAAAAAAAAAAAAAAAAAAAAAAAAAAAAAAAAAAAAAAAAAAAAAAAAAAAAAAAAAAAAAAAAAAAAAAAAAAAAAAAAAAAAAAAAAAAAAAAAAAAAAAAAAAAAAAAAAAAAAAAAAAAAAAAAAAAAAAAAAAAAAAAAAAAAAAAAAAAAAAAAAAAAAAAAAAAAAAAAAAAAAAAAAAAAAAAAAAAAAAAAAAAAAAAAAAAAAAAAAAAAAAAAAAAAAAAAAAAAAAAAAAAAAAAAAAAAAAAAAAAAAAAAAAAAAAAAAAAAAAAAAAAAAAAAAAAAAAAAAAAAAAAAAAAAAAAAAAAAAAAAAAAAAAAAAAAAAAAAAAAAAAAAAAAAAAAAAAAAAAAAAAAAAAAAAAAAAAAAAAAAAAAAAAAAAAAAAAAAAAAAAAAAAAAAAAAAAAAAAAAAAAAAAAAAAAAAAAAAAAAAAAAAAAAAAAAAAAAAAAAAAAAAAAAAAAAAAAAAAAAAAAAAAAAAAAAAAAAAAAAAAAAAAAAAAAAAAAAAAAAAAAAAAAAAAAAAAAAAAAAAAAAAAAAAAAAAAAAAAAAAAAAAAAAAAAAAAAAAAAAAAAAAAAAAAAAAAAAAAAAAAAAAAAAAAAAAAAAAAAAAAAAAAAAAAAAAAAAAAAAAAAAAAAAAAAAAAAAAAAAAAAAAAAAAAAAAAAAAAAAAAAAAAAAAAAAAAAAAAAAAAAAAAAAAAAAAAAAAAAAAAAAAAAAAAAAAAAAAAAAAAAAAAAAAAAAAAAAAAAAAAAAAAAAAAAAAAAAAAAAAAAAAAAAAAAAAAAAAAAAAAAAAAAAAAAAAAAAAAAAAAAAAAAAAAAAAAAAAAAAAAAAAAAAAAAAAAAAAAAAAAAAAAAAAAAAAAAAAAAAAAAAAAAAAAAAAAAAAAAAAAAAAAAAAAAAAAAAAAAAAAAAAAAAAAAAAAAAAAAAAAAAAAAAAAAAAAAAAAAAAAAAAAAAAAAAAAAAAAAAAAAAAAAAAAAAAAAAAAAAAAAAAAAAAAAAAAAAAAAAAAAAAAAAAAAAAAAAAAAAAAAAAAAAAAAAAAAAAAAAAAAAAAAAAAAAAAAAAAAAAAAAAAAAAAAAAAAAAAAAAAAAAAAAAAAAAAAAAAAAAAAAAAAAAAAAAAAAAAAAAAAAAAAAAAAAAAAAAAAAAAAAAAAAAAAAAAAAAAAAAAAAAAAAAAAAAAAAAAAAAAAAAAAAAAAAAAAAAAAAAAAAAAAAAAAAAAAAAAAAAAAAAAAAAAAAAAAAAAAAAAAAAAAAAAAAAAAAAAAAAAAAAAAAAAAAAAAAAAAAAAAAAAAAAAAAAAAAAAAAAAAAAAAAAAAAAAAAAAAAAAAAAAAAAAAAAAAAAAAAAAAAAAAAAAAAAAAAAAAAAAAAAAAAAAAAAAAAAAAAAAAAAAAAAAAAAAAAAAAAAAAAAAAAAAAAAAAAAAAAAAAAAAAAAAAAAAAAAAAAAAAAAAAAAAGTGAGCTAGTATGTCTGCTTACCAAAGCTTCAGAAGATGAGTCTCTGCTATGGCATAGAAGAATGGGTCATATCCATTTCAGAAAAATGAACTATATTACAAGTAATGGATTGGTTCTCGGCGTTACAAATAAGAGATTTATGGTGGAAGATAAATGTGTGCCGTGTCTAAAAGGAAAACAAACTAAGAAGCCACATAAGCCGAAGACTCAGAATTCGATTGCTTATCCATTTCAGTTGTTGCATATGGATTTATTTGGACCAGTTAATGTTCGAAGCATAGGGTTCATGTACTACTGTCTAGTAGTTACTGATGATTACTCTAGATTCTCATGGGTATTCTTTTTGAATGTAGAGTCCCAAATACGATGGTTAACCCAGAAGTGTAAAATACAACAAGTATTATAAGCACTACATTGGACTAGTATTACTTGTATATAAATGCAAGAATATATAAACAAAGTAATACAAGACTTAAAGCAATAAACAAGTAAAGTGGAACATAGTGTAGTTTTCAAGTGTATTCTGTTAGGACCAGTTCACCTGGAACTGGCCAGTCACCAGTTCACACTTGCCAGTCACCAGTTGCATCTGGAGACTAGTGAAACTGGTGACCAAGATGATTTGTCCAGAAATATATTGAAGTCCAGTTGCACCGTACAGTTAACGCAACTGAAGACTTCCTCCAGTTGAGAACTGACCAAGTTGAAGAAGCATTCCAGTTGAAGTCGAAGACAACAAATGGAAGATAGAGAATGGCAATGGCAGCGAAGCCCAGTTGACATTCTAGTCAGTTACAAACTGGAGACCATCAGTGGAAAGCCCTTACAAAGCTTTACACTGATTACGAGGAATTGACTTGTATACTTTATGTACCTTTACCCGGATAATAAGCCTTATCATATTATTTAAGTATTAAAAGGTACATAAAGGTCGCTGAGTAAAGTCACTTTAACATACGACTTTACACTGCCTTTTAAGGAATTAAATGTTATTCCTTAAATGCTCCCAACCACATTTGTACGGCTAAAGTTAACATCCCAATGTTAACTTTGCCTATAAATACAAGTCATTGCACAACCAAGAATTTAAAGTGTTCAACTCACAAAGTGAAAAACATACAACACTTCATACTTTGCAAACCTGCAATATTCTTGGTGAACTTGTGCAATCTTCTCTCAATCGCTAAAAGGAACATTTCACAACTTTAAGTGTTTCGATTGTCTTGAGAAATTCTGAGTGTAGATCAATTGTATTTCATAGGTTGTTAGGATATTTACATTCATGTATTATCTTGGTTCCGCATCAACCTTGTAATTTGTTTAATATCAATAAATAAATTACACATTGAAAAATACATATTGTCTCATCAAGTTATCTTAAAAGTTATTTGTATTATTGCATTGTTCTTTACTTATTGTCATTTATATAAGTAATCTATCTAGAACTTGGTATATACACACTGCAACTGGTCGTCTCCAGTTCAGTGCATATATTGCAAAGTAACTCCACCATCGACAGAGAGGTGTCTTCAGTAGTACCATCTAACGAGTTGGGACTTACAAGTGGTATCAGAGCAGAAGGCTAATAAACTTCACTAGATCTGCTAAGATGAACACTACTGAAGGTGGAGATGGTTCTGGTTCAGGTGAAAACCCCTTGAATAATAACGCACAACCTTTTCAAAACGTTAACACCAACCCTCCTCCTCCTACTGCCCCAAGCCATGTCCATGTACACTACTCTAACACTCCTGTTCCAAAATTTGATGGAAACAGTGAGACATTCGGTACATGGAAGGCTAGAATGCTTTTGCATTTTGGTGGATTGAAAGGTATATGTTGAAAATCCTTAAGGATGGACCATATATACCCATGTCCCTTGAGGTTAGTCCTCTTCTTGATCCAACTGGAAGAAGAGGTTCAAGGGAAAAGCCAGAAGACCATTGGTCTGATGAGGATCGTAGACTTGTTGATTTGGACACCAGACTCAAGAACATGATCCTTGGGGCTGTTCCTGAAGACCTAATTCCAACACTTGTGCTGTTCCCAGTGCAAAATCAATGTGGGACGAATTAGTGATTCAATTTGAAGGAGGTGATGACACTATTGTCACCAGAAAAGTTGCCTTGAACAAGAAGTATGAATCCTTCTTTGCCTTGCCCAATGAAAGTCTAACTGGTACATACACCAGATTTTCTAGCCTCATCAATCAGTTGAGAGGTTTGGGTGTAGAGAAGGATAAGGATATTATTCTTGAGAAGTTTTGTGATATTCTTCCTTGCAAATGGGAAAACATGGTTCTTGTCTTGAGACAAGGTAAAACCTTGCACACTCATACTCTTGCATCGCTCTATGGAGCCTTCAGATTCACTGAAGATAATAATGTTGCAAGACTTGTGGCTGAGCAAGATGCCATGAACCATGCCCAGAGTCCCAAGGTTGCTAGTGTAACTGAGCGACCTTGTGCTGCTTTAATGTCTGCTGAGAGTGTCCAGGTACACTCAATGAAGGAGATGTTGAACAGTTTTTTAATCTCTGGACTGACCACTGAAAACAGTGATGGTTGTAATGAAACTGATGATGATGATCTGGTCGCCATGATTGCTAAAACCTTTAATAGGTTTAAGCATAAATCCAAAAGATTTAATGGCCCCAACAATGCTTCCAGCTCCAGCTCTCTGGATAAGACCAATCTTACATGCTATAAGTGTGCAAGAAAGGTCATTTTATGAAGGAATGCAGATCTAGTCAGTTGAACAACCAAACTGGCCCCTCTGTCTCTAATTTCAATCGGCCTGATGATAGCTACAAAGCTAAATACAAGAAGCTTAAGGCCCAGATTGCCCTCTTGTCCATGCAAAAGGAAAAGGATCAGTGCTTAATGGCACAAACTGAGGGAAAATGGGAGTACTCTGATGACTCATCTGATGATGAAGAAGAGGAAAGGGACAGTGTTTCATGGCCTTGGAAGATCAACAACAGTAGCATGTGGTGAAAGAAGATGTCATCTCTGGAAGATGGGTGGACATCATACTGAAGAAGGTATGTGACTATGATAACCAGGTTGACCCTGAACTAAAACTGGACCTGGCTGAATCATTAAGTGGTGACTTAGCATTTGTGGAAACTATAAGAGCTGATAGTGAAAGATATCTTGACACTATCCTAATTGAACTGAACAATGTTAAACCACAACTAAATGATTTACAAAGTGTCCAGTTGGCTCTCAAGGAGTTAGTTTTAAAGATTGAGGCTTTAGAACTTGATAATCAAAAACTGTTTTCTGATCTTGAAAAAGAACAAAAGATTATCAAGTCATGGGTAAAAGCATCTGGCAAAAACTATGATGCATTTTCAAGAACTATCAATGCCCAGAAAAATGCATGGAAATCTGGAGATCTGGAGATGGCAGCTCTCATACCAGACCTTCATGCATTGCCTCCAGCTCTCAAGGTTGAAACACCTTATGATCAACCTGAAGCTGTTGAAACTGAAACCATTGAGACCACCCCCTTTGAGGTTTAAACTGGCGCCAAACAGGCTAAAGCTCCAGTCAAAAAGGCCACTGGTAACAAGCCTTTACCTCAAAAGTCTAAGGTGCCCAAGACCCGACAGACTAAATCTCCAGTTGAACCAAGGTCCAAGGTTCAACTGCCTGAAAATAATATTTTGGTTAATCTGGAAAGTCAACTCCAACTTTTGTCTCGGCAGGTTCAGAGTTGTACTGCCCGGATTAACAATCTGGAAGGAGGTTTATTACCTCCAGTTTTCAAACAAAATATTAATCCACTCTCTTTAATACCTAAACAAAAGAATGTTCTATCTGGAACAAAATCTGGTAAAAATAAAGGGAGTAAGTATCAAATACCAATTGTTTTTACTCCTGCACCTGGAGCTGGTGAAAATGCTCCAGATGTAGCCTCCAGTTCAACACCTCAACAATCTACTGTGACTTCTGTAGAGAAGTCCAGTGAACCCATCAAGAAAAGATGGGTTCACAAAAATAACTAATGATTTTTGTGTGTGTGTAGGGTGATCGAAAGAAGAATATCTGGTATCTGGACAGCGCTGCTGGCCGGCCTATGACCGGATGTAAGCCCCTACTGGAAGAGTTCACTGTCCAAGATGGACCGACAGTGACGTTTGGTAACGATCAATCTGGAAAGACTGAAGGATATGGTGTGCTCACTAATGGACAAGTCGAATTCAAAAGAGTTGCATTTGTAAATGGTTTGAAATACAACCTGATCAGTGTCAGCCAACTTTGCGATGATGGCTTCAGAGTGTTGTTTGATATTGCACAAGGCACCATATTTAACAAGGATTGGAAAGTGGTGATGATTGCACCAAGAAAAGGCAATGTGTACATCATGGATATGGAACCAGCTCCAAAAGAGCAATGTTTCTATACCAAAGCTGATGAGGACACCAACTGGCTGTGGCATAAAAGGTTATCCCACCTTAATTTTAAAAACATTAACAAGTTGTCTCGCAAACAACTGGTTGGTTGGATACCTTAGATTTCCTTCAATAAGGAAAAGCCATGTCCAGGGTGTGAGATGGGTAAGCAGAAGAGAGCCAGTTTTAAAACTAGGAAAAATTTTAGCATCACTGAACCTCTTCACATGCTACATATGGATCTTTTTGGTCCAGTGAATGTTCAAACTAGACCTGGAAAGAAGTACACTCTAGTTGTGGTTGATGAATTCAGCAGATATTGCTGGGTGGTATTCATCAGATCCAAAAGTGATGCACCTGCTGAAATCATCTCTCTTATCAAACGAATTGAGCTCAAGTATACTCGAAAAGTTTGTCAGTTGCGAAGTGATAATGGTACTAAATTCCAAAATAAGGTACTTGAAACATTTTGCAATGACACTGGCATCTCTCAAAACTTCTCATCAGTTCACTCTCCAGAGCAGAATGGAGTTGTTGAAAGGAAGAATCGTACACTGATAGAAGCGGCCAGAAGTATGCTATCTGAATCTGGTCTTCCCACCAGTTTTTGGGCTGAGGCAGTTGCAACTGCTTGTCACACCCAAAACCGGTCAGTCTACATCAAGAGACATAAGAAGACTGCCTATGAAGTGCTCAGGAATCGTAAACCAAATATTGGATACTTCCATGTATTTGGTTGTCCAGTTTATATACTAAACGATTCCAGTCAGCTTGGAAAGTTTGATGCAAAAGCTGATGAAGGGGTATTTTTAGGCTATTCAGATATTCGAAAAGCCTTTAGAGTTTATAATTATAGACTCCAAAAGGTTCATGAGACAACTCATGTCCCATTCGATGAATCGAATGAAACAATCAACAAGAGACCAAGCCTTGATATTTCTCCAGTCATTCCAATCAATTTTGGTGAAACTGACCAAGTTCATCGATCAGTTATTTCACCAGGAGATGCTTCCAGTTACAACAAACTGGAACCAGTTAAGAAGAAGAACACCTCCAGTGACACATCATTTTATCCCTCCATCAATTTCAACTTACCACAAGAATTGGTGATTGGATCAGATGTACGTGCCACTCCAATGTCAGCACCAGTTCAAACACCTACTTCTCCAGTTCTTCATGAAATGCCTTCTAATGAGGAATTTCATGATGTTAATCGAGACCTCATTGACTCTGATGAGGATGTAGAAGTTGTTTGGACTGATCCTTCTCCAGATGCTGCTGCAACTGAAGATGATCGCCAGGTGACTTGCACTGATATTGTAGTTCACCAGCCTAGTCAATACACTAGATGGACTCGAGCCCACCCAAACGAACAAATTGTGGGTGATCCAACTAGTGGGGTTCAGACTAGAAGAGCCACCAGTAAGCAATGCTTAAACGTCACCTTCTTATCTTTAATTGAACCAAAGAAGATTGACGAGGCTATGGCAGACCCAAGATGGGTGGAAGCTATGCAAGAAGAGCTCCTCCAGTTTGAAAGGAACAATGTTTGGGAGCTTGTTCCTTGTCTACCAGGGTTAAAGAAAGAACCTATTGGTACCAGATGGGTCTACCGAAACAAAATGGATGAAGATGGCCATGTTGTAAGAAACAAGGCCAGACTAGTTACCCAGGGTTATTGTCAAGCAGAGGGCGTTGACTTTGATGAAACTTTTGCTCCAGTTGCAAGACTTGAAGCCATAAGAATATTTTTGGCTTATGCAGCCCATCTGCAGTTCAAGGTCTTCCAGATGGATGTCAAAAGTGCGTTCCTTAATGGAACATTGGAAGAAGAAGTTTATGTTAAGCGGACTCCAGGTTTCATCGATGAGAAGCATCCAAATTGGGTCTATAGACTGAAAAAAGCTTTGTATGGTCTAAGACAAGCCCCAAGAGCCTGGTATGATACTTTAACTAAACATCTTCTTAAAAATGGCTTTCAAAGAGGTGCAATAGATAATACCTTGTTCATCTTGAAAGAAAGAGGTAATATCTTATTGGTACAAATTTATGTTGATGACATTATTTTTGGTTCAACTGATGATGCAATGTGTAAAAGGTTTTCTAAAATCATGTCATCTGAGTATGAGATGAGTTTAATGGGTGAATTAACATTTTTCTTAGGTCTTCAAATTAAACAAACTGGAAATGGAATTTTCATAAACCAAGGAAAATATGTCAGAGATTTGTTAAGAAAATACAAATATGATTCAATCCCATCAAAAACACACCTATTGCAGCACCATTGAATTTGGACTCTGACCCAACTGGCAAACCAGTTAACATAACTGACTATAGAGGTATGGTTGGTTCTCTGATGTACTTGACTGCCAGTCGACCAGATATAATGTTTGCAACATGTTTATGTGCCAGGTTTCTGGCTAACCCTAAAGAATCTCACTTGCACGCTGTAAAGCGTATCTTTAGATACCTGAAAGGGTGTCCTAATCTTGGTCTTTGGTACCCCAAAGGCTCAGGATTAGATCTAATGGGTTATTCAGATTCTGATCATGCATGTTGTAAGATAGATAGAAAATCAACAACTGGTGGTTGTCATTTCCTTGGAGGAAAACTGGTAAGTTGGACCAGCAAGAAGCAGACTTCAGTCTCTATGTCCACTGCTGAGGCATAGTACATTTCTACGGCCAGTTGTTGTGCCCAGATTCTCTGGATCAAGAACCAGTTACTAGATTATGGTCAAAAGTATACCAAGACCCCAATCTTTTGTGACAACACCAGTGCAATTGCTATATCTCACAACCCAATGATGCACTCAAAAACAAATCATATTGACATCAGGTATCATTTTATTCGAGATCATGTTATGAAAGGAGATATTGAAATTCATTTCATCCCCACTGACAAACAGTTAGCTGATGTTTTTACTAAACCTCTCGATGAGAAACCTTTAAACATCTCATCAGCGAACTGGGAATGTTAAACCCTTAACTGGAGCTTTTTTTGTTATTGAACGCATCAGTGACACTGATGAAGTTCTCCAGTTGAGGAGGTCCAGATAATCTTTGCTCGCCAGGCTATCGAACGCCTTTGTGATACTATCTTGGCACTAATTGATTTCTGGATCATCATTTTATGGGGAAAGACTCAAAATAATTTTCTGACTAAAATTCGTTTTTTGTTTGAAAATGCAACTGGAGAACTCTCCAGTTGGAAACTGGTACTGGATTGATCCTCCAGTTATCAGGTTCAGTCTTGTCTTAATTTTATAACGTTACAAATACTTGGTCAATATGTGTGACACGTGATGATACTCGAGTGTTTTAAACCACTTGATATCATGATCTGACGTGTTTGAAACCATTTTAGTAATGCTGAGGAAGCATTTAATGTTTACATTTAATGCTGACATGGAAGCATTTAATGTTTACATGGCAAACTAATATTTTATTTCAAAATTCAAACCAACTTTGTGAAAATATCTACAAAAAGGATTGTGTTGATTAAAATATAATTTTGGTGTTTCATTGGGATCTTGAATCCCTTTATAAATACCCTTATTTACTCCGAACTCATTTACTTCTTTTTCTTACATTCCTTTCATTTACTTCCAATCATCAAAATTGCTTCATTCTTCTCTTTGCTTCACAAATCAAAAACCCTAAATCCCAAATTTCATTTTCATTCTTCTATGGCTCCTAGATCATCTCGTTCAAGAGATGTAAATCTCTTGACTGTTCCATATAATCCCTCACCAGATGTCAAACAGGCACCTGGTGCCCCTAGTAGTGCTTCGGTCATCAAACTAAATCCAAATAATCCGATGGCCAGCCTACGAGGATCTCAAGGGTCTGATACCCTTATTGGTAGAATTCAAAAGTTTTTGAAGAATTCTCCAATAGGACCCTCATTCTCTCTAAATCCACGCAAGTTGTTTCACAACTACTTGTGTGAGTTTTGGTACACTGCCGTTCTTTCTTCCGATTGTTCCTGACGCCTTACGCCTCAATTACTGGAGAGAGGGTGAATCTCCAGTCGTCTTGCCCCCAAATATAAACTTTCGCCAAGTACTTCTTGAAATGGGACACAGGGAGTGTTTGGAGAATGGGGTGTTGAAGACAAAAGGTGTGATGACCATGAAGGGCCTTACACCTTCATGGAGGTATTTTTTTCATCCACCTGGTGGAGAGCATGGGTGGGAGTTCTGGTGGACTTGACCAAATCAACTCCTCACAAGCAGAGATGGCTTACTGCTTGTGGAACGGATTGAGAGTGGACTTTGCAGATATTCTGTATAGAAGCCTGGTACAAAAGTTGAAGGGCACAAGGGGTGTTTGTATTCCCTTTTCAAGGTTCCTCTTACTTTGTTTTAAGCATATTCTGGGCAGAGAAGCATATAATAGTACAGATTCACCATACACTGCTCCAGATATGCTAAGGAATCTAGACTCACTGGTATCTGAAGCTGGTGAGGTTGAAATTCCTGAACGAATGCAACTGGCATTCGCTTCAACTGATGCACCTCTTGAAGGTGAGTCAGAAAGGCAACTGGGCGGGCCTCAAAATAATGAGGGACCCTCCAGTGTGTCTAATGTTATGGTTGAGGATAGAGCAACCATAACTGAAGCAACCTCAATCTCATATATCCCTGGTGAAGATGCTTCGGTATCTGATCCACCAACAGATGCACCCATCCAGGAAACTGGGGAAGGTCATCTGGAGACTGACCAGGTAACTGATCAGCCCTCAGTTACATTCATGGATCTGGACATGAGTGTTAATGACGAGGAAATCCTTATAGAATCTTCGGATTCTGAAGGTACTGAAACAGACTTAGAGATTCTTGATGCTTCTGTACAAGCTCAAGACCCTTCATCTCCAGTCTCACTTCCAGACGCATCAATTTCACTTTCACCACCACAAATAAATGTGCCTATAGATATATCTTTACCAACATATTCCGCTCTTTCACCAACTGGGCAATTCTCACTTGCTCGAGAAATGCCACCCCCACCGTCGCCGTTGTTCACACCTGAGCATTCTCAGCATGTAACATCCCAAAACTTAATCGTTCATGTTGACTAACGTCGTTAGGTCAAATTCTAAGTCCGTGATTCGATATGTGATAAAATGTGCGTTTATATGTTTATGTGCCCTATATGTGAGATTTAATTATCTTTAATGAGTGACAATAAAGTGGATTGAATGATGTGTAAAAGGCCTTTGTAGTGTGCGAAAGTGCTTTAGTGTGTTATATGTATCCCCAATAAGTGTTTTTAAGCGAAACAAAGTCGATATGAAGTCCAGGGACTAGTTTTGCCAATGGTGAAAAGTTAAAAACGGGTTAAGAAAGGGATTAGCCTAATCTAGGTTAATTTGGCAGCCTCTAAACTTAATTAGAACATTCATCAGCCTCTCCAATCCCTTAACCGATTTCTAAAAGCAATTGTTCAAGTTTTGGTTGAATTGATTGTGTATTTTGGGTTACTTTCAATTGGCTATCAAAGCAATCAGGTAATCAATGGGTGTTATATGTATTTTCAGTTCTAAAAGATGTTTTAATATTGATTCAAAACTGATTTTAAAAGGGTTTTGCAATTAATTAGAGTTTAAAAGATGTTTTGGTTAATTGATGTTCGTAATGGTGTTTAACGGGTGTATAAACGATCTTGATGATCGAAAGATGTTTAATTATGTCAAAAACGTGTTTTGGAAGAAGCCTTAGTCGATCGATTTCTGAAAAATGAAGAACTTAGTCGTTTTTTTGATTTCTGGACGAAGTTAAGTTTAAGTTCGTTTGAGCCATCTTCGTAAAGACTAAATTCGTTTTCTGGAAACTATCTTCGTTTGACAAAACGAAGATCATCTTCGTTTGAAGCTAAAAACGAAGCCTAAGTTCGTTTGAACCCAAACTAAGTTCGTTTGAAGCCTTTAAAAAATCGTTTGAAAATGAAATCTAACTTCGTTTGCCAAAACGAAGATCATCTTCGTTTGAAGATAAAAAACGAAGATTAAGTTCGTTTGACAAAACGAAGATCATCTTCGTTTACAAAACGAAGATTAAGTTCGTTTGACAAAACGAAATCATCTTCGTTTAAAAACGAAGATTAAGTTCGTTTGACAAAACGAAGATCATCTTCGTTTAAAAACGAAGTTAAGTTCGTTTGACAAAACGAAGATCATCTTCGTTTAAAAACGAAGTTAAGTTCGTTTGACAAAACGAAGATCATCTTCGTTTAAAAACGAAGATTAAGTTCGTTTGACAAAACGAAGATCATCTTCGTTTAAAAACGAAGATTAAGTTCGTTTGACAAAACGAAGATCATCTTCGTTTGAAAAACGAAGATTAAGCTTCGTTTGACAAAACGAAGATCATCTTCGTTTAAAAACGAAGTTAAGCTTCGTTTGACAAAACGAAGATCATCTTCGTTTGACAAAACGAAGATCATCTTCGTTTAAAAACGAAATTCTTCGTTTCAAAACGAAAATCTTCGTTTGACAAAACGAAGATCATCTTCGTTTGAAAAACGAAGATAGTCTTCGTTTACAAAACGAAGATATCTTCGTTTACAAAACGAAGATATCTTCGTTTACAAAACGAAGATATCTTCGTTTACAAAACGAAGATATCTTCGTTTACAAAACGAAGATATCTTCGTTTACAAAACGAAGATATCTTCGTTTACAAAACGAAGATATCTTCGTTTACAAAACGAAGATATCTTCGTTTACAAAACGAAGATATCTTCGTTAAAGCATAAACTCGTTTTCAAACGAAACATCTTCGTTTGACAAAACGAAGATCATCTTCGTTCGAAGCTAAAAAGAACTTCGTTTCTGGAAACAAACATCTTCGTTTGACAAAACGAAGATCATCTTCGTTTGAAAAACGAAGAAGTCTTCGTTTACAAAACGAAGATATCTTCGTTTACAAAACGAAGATATCTTCGTTTACAAAACGAAGATATCTTCGTTTACAAAACGAAGATATCTTCGTTTACAAAACGAAGATATCTTCGTTTACAAAACGAAGATATCTTCGTTTACAAAACGAAGATATCTTCGTTTACAAAACGAAGATATCTTCGTTAAAAGCATAAATTCTTCGTTTTCAAAACAAATCATCTTCGTTTGACAAAACGAAGATCATCTTCGTTTGAAAAACGAAGAAGTTTCGTTTACAAAACGAAGATATCTTCGTTTACAAAACGAAGATATCTTCGTTTACAAAACGAAGATATCTTCGTTTACAAAACGAAGATATCTTCGTTTACAAAACGAAGATATCTTCGTTTACAAAACGAAGATATCTTCGTTTACAAAACGAAGATATCTTCGTTTACAAAACGAAGATATCTTCGTTTACAAAACGAAGATATCTTCGTTTACAAAACGAAGATATCTTCGTTAAAGCATAAACTCGTTTTCAAACGAAACATCTTCGTTTGACAAAACGAAGATCATCTTCGTTCGAAGCTAAAAACGAAGATTCTTCGTTTCTGGAAAACAAATCATCTTCGTTTGACAAAACGAAGATCATCTTCGTTTGAAAAACGAAGAAGTTTCGTTTACAAAACGAAGATATCTTCGTTTACAAAACGAAGATATCTTCGTTTACAAAACGAAGATATCTTCGTTTACAAAACGAAGATATCTTCGTTTACAAAACGAAGATATCTTCGTTTACAAAACGAAGATATCTTCGTTTACAAAACGAAGATATCTTCGTTTAAAACGAAGATTCTTCGTTTCAAAACGAAGATCATCTTCGTTTCTGAAATCTAACTTCGTTTGACAAAACGAAGATCATCTTCGTTTAAAAACGAAGATTAAGTTCGTGTTAATGATAAATGCTCGAGCTAATTAGATGATAAGTGTTATGCATAACCTGTACCTTACGGTGGTAATAGGTACATCGTGCCTTACGGTGGTAATAGGTACATCGTGCCTTACGGTGGTAATAGGTACATCGTGCCTTACGGTGGTAATAGGTACATCGTGCCTTACGGTGGTAATAGGTACATCGTGCCTTACGGTGGTAATAGGTACATCGTGCCTTACGGTGGTAATAGGTACATCGTGCCTTACGGTGGTAATAGGTACATCGTGCCTTACGGTGGTAATAGGTACATCGTGCCTTACGGTGGTAATAGGTACATCGTGCCTTACGGTGGTAATAGGTACATCGTGCCTTACGGTGGTAATAGGTACATCGTGCCTTACGGTGGTAATAGGTACATCGTGCCTTACGGTGGTAATAGGTACATCGTGCCTTACGGTGGTAATAGGTACATCGTGCCTTACGGTGGTAATAGGTACATCGTGCCTTACGGTGGTAATAGGTACATCGTGCCTTACGGTGGTAATAGGTACATCGTGCCTTACGGTGGTAATAGGTACATCGTGCCTTACGGTGGTAATAGGTACATCGTGCCTTACGGTGGTAATAGGTACATCGTGCCTTACGGTGGTAATAGGTACATCGTGCCTTACGGTGGTAATAGGTACATCGTGCCTTACGGTGGTAATAGGTACATCGTGCCTTACGGTGGTAATAGGTACATCGTGCCTTACGGTGGTAATAGGTACATCGTGCCTTACGGTGGTAATAGGTACATCGTGCCTTACGGTGGTAATAGGTACATCGTGCCTTACGGTGGTAATAGGTACATCGTGCCTTACGGTGGTAATAGGTACATCGTGCCTTACGGTGGTAATAGGTACATCGTGCCTTACGGTGGTAATAGGTACATCGTGCCTTACGGTGGTAATAGGTACATCGTGCCTTACGGTGGTAATAGGTACATCGTGCCTTACGGTGGTAATAGGTACATCGTGCCTTACGGTGGTAATAGGTACATCGTGCCTTACGGTGGTAATAGGTACATCGTGCCTTACGGTGGTAATAGGTACATCGTGCCTTACGGTGGTAATAGGTACATCGTGCCTTACGGTGGTAATAGGTACATCGTGCCTTACGGTGGTAATAGGTACATCGTGCCTTACGGTGGTAATAGGTACATCGTGCCTTACGGTGGTAATAGGTACATCGTGCCTTACGGTGGTAATAGGTACATCGTGCCTTACGGTGGTAATAGGTACATCGTGCCTTACGGTGGTAATAGGTACATCGTGCCTTACGGTGGTAATAGGTACATCGTGCCTTACGGTGGTAATAGGTACATCGTGCCTTACGGTGGTAATAGGTACATCGTGCCTTACGGTGGTAATAGGTACATCGTGCCTTACGGTGGTAATAGGTACATCGTGCCTTACGGTGGTAATAGGTACATCGTGCCTTACGGTGGTAATAGGTACATCGTGCCTTACGGTGGTAATAGGTACATCGTGCCTTACGGTGGTAATAGGTACATCGTGCCTTACGGTGGTAATAGGTACATCGTGCCTTACGGTGGTAATAGGTACATCGTGCCTTACGGTGGTAATAGGTACATCGTGCCTTACGGTGGTAATAGGTACATCGTGCCTTACGGTGGTAATAGGTACATCGTGCCTTACGGTGGTAATAGGTACATCGTGCCTTACGGTGGTAATAGGTACATCGTGCCTTACGGTGGTAATAGGTACATCGTGCCTTACGGTGGTAATAGGTACATCGTGCCTTACGGTGGTAATAGGTACATCGTGCCTTACGGTGGTAATAGGTACATCGTGCCTTACGGTGGTAATAGGTACATCGTGCCTTACGGTGGTAATAGGTACATCGTGCCTTACGGTGGTAATAGGTACATCGTGCCTTACGGTGGTAATAGGTACATCGTGCCTTACGGTGGTAATAGGTACATCGTGCCTTACGGTGGTAATAGGTACATCGTGCCTTACGGTGGTAATAGGTACATCGTGCCTTACGGTGGTAATAGGTACATCGTGCCTTACGGTGGTAATAGGTACATCGTGCCTTACGGTGGTAATAGGTACATCGTGCCTTACGGTGGTAATAGGTACATCGTGCCTTACGGTGGTAATAGGTACATCGTGCCTTACGGTGGTAATAGGTACATCGTGCCTTACGGTGGTAATAGGTACATCGTGCCTTACGGTGGTAATAGGTACATCGTGCCTTACGGTGGTAATAGGTACATCGTGCCTTACGGTGGTAATAGGTACATCGTGCCTTACGGTGGTAATAGGTACATCGTGCCTTACGGTGGTAATAGGTACATCGTGCCTTACGGTGTTAATGGTTACGATGATGATTTAGCCTTATCCCAACGAACTTTTGTTTTATTTCGCGCTTATCGACTCCACCATTTTATTGAAGGAAAATGGTTAACACTCGCAACCGCAACATCCAACGTGACGGAGCAACTGCCAGCGTTACTCCACCTGTCCATCCAGGTGCAGTTGCTACTAATGCTGCTGCTGCTGCTGCTGCAGCTAACGTGAATAGAAATCGAGTGAATCCTCAGCAGGTCAATCGGCAAGGCTCGTTAGGCCCTATGCCTCCACCTCCTGGTAATCAACCCATAGTTAACGAAGCAGTGGTGGAGCAAATCCCAAATGCAGCTGAATTGTACAATCTTGTGCTGACTCTCCAGGCCCAGTTAGCACAGACTCAGGAGCAACTGAACAACGCTCTTGCCGAAAATGCTGAAGGAACTGATGGCAATTTCTCAGTGCCTTCTCACCACACTGAGCTACCAGTTAATAATGTAGTCGTTCCCCCTGTTAATGTTGATGTGGCTCCTCCTAATGTAGTTCAAGCTCCTCGATTCAAGTTCGAAAGTTTCCAGAAGTGTGGAGCTCAGAAATTCAATGGAACACTTAACGCAGTAGGCTGTATGGAATGGCTTGATGATACTGAGATGGTCTTTGAAGCTTGTGACTGTCCAGAGGATAAAAAGGTGTTGTGTGCGAGTAGAATGTTGAAAGAAGGTGCTCGAGATTGGTGGAAGAGCATTACTATTTCGATGACTCCAGATATGGTATCTGCTATCACTTGGGCTACCTTCAAACAGAAGTTTATTGAGGAGTATATCGGGACTCATGAACAGCGCAAGATGGAAAAAGAGTTTCGTGCTTTGAAGGCTGAAACTGGTAAAGTCAATGATTATGCTCGTTCCTTTATGGAGAAAATGAAGTTTGTGGGTCATTTATTCCGAACTGATGCAGATCAAGTCGCCTGCTATGTCGATGGTTTACCTCCAAGTTATCGAGGTATTTGTAGGCAGCATAAGACTCTAACTGAAGCAATTAAAGAATCTAAAAAGCTTGATGATGATTTTGCTGCGGATAAGAAAGTTGAAAAGAAAGAGGATGAGATGAAGTCTGGCAATAAGAGGAGGTTTGGTGGATCAAATCGTTTTGGAAAGAAATTTAAGGGATCTTCATCGTCCTCTGACAAGGGAAGGGCAGACAAGGATGGAAAATGGTGCCCAGGCTGCAAATCTATCCATTCTGGTCAGTGTTCTACAAAGACCCGCAGGTGCAATAGGTGTGGAACTCAGGGTCATACCATTGATCAATGCACTGACAAGGCAAGATGTTATAAATGTGGAGACACCAAGCACCGTATTGCAGACTGCCCGCAGATGAAGAAAGATGAGGGAAAGAAGGCAGAAGCTTCCAAAGCCAAAGCCCGTGCTTTTCAGATGACGGCTGAGGAGGCAAAAGACGATGATCAGGTAGTTACTGCTACCCTTATTGTTAACTCCAAACCTGCTAATGTGTTATTTGATTCTGGTGCGAACAAATCTTTTGTGTCTACTCTGTTTGCTCCTAAGTTAGACATGACTACTAGTTCTTTACGGTGCCCTATAGAAGTAGAAGTGGCTAATGGTGCAACGTCTATTATTCGGGAAGGTTACTCTGATTGTCCTTTAGAAATAGAGGGTCGTTTGTTTACTGCTAACCTTATTGTTAACTCCAAACCTGCTAATGTGTTATTTGATTCTGGTGCGAACAAATCTTTTGTGTCTACTCTGTTTGCTCCTAAGTTAGACATGACTACTAGTTCTTTACGGTGCCCTATAGAAGTAGAAGTGGCTAATGGTGCAACGTCTATTATTCGGGAAGGTTACTCTGATTGTCCTTTAGAAATAGAGGGTCGTTTGTTTACTGCTAACCTGTTACCCGCTACCATTCCTAGTTTCGATGTTGTTCTCGGTATGGATTGGATGTCTAAGAATGATGCTGTCGTCCTATGTTCGAAAAAGATAGTCCGAATCGCTACTCCCGACGGTAAAGGTGTCTGTGTTTATGGTGACAAGAAGCCGGGAAATGTTAAGGTGATCTCGATGATGAAAGCACTTCGTTGTATACGACAAACTAAGTCACATTTTCTAGCTTATGTCATCGATTCTCGTATCGCGAAGCCTACAGTCTCTGATGTCGAAGTTGTTTCCGAGTTTCCTCTCCATGGGGTGCTCCTATCCTTTTCGTAAAGAAGAAAGACGGATCCATGCGCATGTGTATCGATTATCGTGAGCTGAATAAAAGAACGGTGAAGAATAAATATCCACTCCCTCGCATTGATGATTTGTTCGATCAACTTCAAGGTGCTTCCTATTTTTCGAAGATCGACTTACGGTCTGGCTATCATCAATTAAAGGTTGAAGAAGAAAGTGTAGCCAAAACAGCGTTCCGAACTCGTTATGGTCATTACGAGTTCCTTGTCATGCCATTCGGTTTGACAAATGCTCCAGCGAAGTTTATGGATTTGATGAACCGTGTCTGTCGACCATTCTTGGATCATTTCGTTATTGTTTTTATCGACGACATCCTTGTGTATTCAAAGTCGGAAGAGGAACATAGAGAGCATTTGAGGGCTGTCTTACAAGTCCTCAGAGAGAAAAAGCTATATGCTAAATTCTCCAAATGCGAGTTCTGGCTAAAGGAAGTTCATTTCCTCGGCCATGTCGTCTCCTCTGATGGTATAAAAGTGGATCCTGCAAAGATAGAAGCGGTGTCGAAGTGGGAGCAGCCTAAGTCTCCAACAGAAATAAAGAGTTTTCTCGGTTTGGCTGGCTACTATCGACGTTTTATTCAAGATTTCTCGCGCATTGCCAAGCCAATGACTGAATTAACGAAGAAAGGTGTGAAGTTTGTGTGGACCGATGCTCAAGAGAAAGCCTTCACAACGTTGAAAAAGAAGTTGTGTGAAGCTCCAGTCTTAGCCTTACCCGAAGGAACAGATGATTTAGTGGTTTATAGTGACGCATCCATCACGGGGTTAGGGTGTGTACTAATGCAACGAGACAAAGTTATCGCTTACGCCTCTCGACAGCTGAAGCCTCATGAGCGGAACTATCCTACTCATGACCTTGAGCTGGCTGCGGTTGTTTTTGCTCTGAAGTTGTGGCGACATTATCTGTATGGTACAAAGTGTACCCTTTATACGGATCATAAGAGCTTACAGTACGTGTTTACTCAGAAGGACATGAATGTTAGACAACGGCGGTGGATGGAGTTATTAAAGGATTACGATTGTGAAATTAAATATCACCCAGGCAAAGCTAATGTGGTTGCTGATGCCTTAAGCCGCAAAGGATATGCGAAGAGTAGATTATGTGCGATGATTACAAAGATTGAGTCGAATTTACTGGAACCTATTCGATTAGCTCAAATCGAAGCGTTAAAGGATGATAATGTGAAAGCGGAGTCTATTGGGAAAAAGAAGAAGAACAGACTCCAAATGGAAGAAAATAGTCGTGGCCTTCGAACTTACAAAGGTAGAATATGGGTTCCTCTCTATGGAGGCAATCGTGAGTTAGTAATGGATGAAGCTCACAAAACTAAGTATTCTGTACACCCTGGTGCCACAAAGATGCATGCAGATTTGAAGCCTATTTATTGGTGGCCCAGTATTAAGAACGATGTAATGATGTATGTACAGAAATGTTTGACGTGTGCTAAAGTGAAAGCTGAACATCAAAAGCCTTACGGGAAATTTCAGCAACTTGAGATCCCTGAGTGGAAATGGGATCACATTACGATGGATTTTGTGACCAAACTTCCGAGGACGCCTCGTGGTCACGATATGATATGGGTTATTGTCGATCAATTAACGAAGAGTGCTCACTTTCTCCCAGTTCGTGAGACTGCTCCTATGGAGAACTTCGCTACGTTGTATATTGATGAAGTGGTTACTAAACATGGTGTTCCGATATCGATTGTGTCCGATCGTGATGCTCGATTCGTTTCCAACTTTTGGAAGAGTTTTCAACGGGAAGTTGGTACTCAAGTTCGTCTGAGCACAGCCTATCACCCGCAGACCGATGGGCAAAGTGAAAGGACTATTCAAACGCTCGAAGATATGCTCAGAGCTTGTGTAATGGATTATGGTGGTTCGTGGGATAAACACCTACCTCTTATTGAGTTTGCGTATAACAATAGTTATCATGCGAGCATTGGAATGCCACCTTTTGAGATGTTATATGGTAGAAAGTGTCGGACTCCTAGTTGTTGGTTGGAGCCCGGGGAAAAGCAATTTGCTGGACCCGAAGTAGTACAAATTACGGCCGATAAAGTTAACATCGCAAAGAAAGCCTTGCGTGTTGCTCGTGAAAGGCAAAAGTCATATGCTGATAAGAAAAGGAGGCCGTTTGATTTTAAAGAAGGTGAAATGGTTTTACTCAAGGTGTCGCCTTGGAAAGGTGTATTACGGTTTGGAAAACGTGGAAAGTTAAGCCCCAGATTCATTGGACCTTTTAAGATCATTAAGAAGGTTAATGAACAGGCATTTAAGCTGGACTTACCTCCAGAACTACACGCAATTCACAACACGTTTCATGTGTGTTACCTACGTAAGTGCTATGCGAATGAAACGGATGTCATTCCACTCGAGGACGTAAGTATTAATCCCAACAAGCAGATTGTCGATGAACCTGTTGCTATATTGGGAAGGAAACAAAAGAAGCTACGACGAAAGACTATCGATCTAGTTCTCATAAAGTGGAAACACAATCACGGCGAAAGTATGACTTGGGAGACCGAGTCCGTAATGCGGGAGACCTATCCCCACCTTTTTGATGCTGAAGTGATTCCGGGGACGGAATCCTCTTAAGGGGGAGGTAATTGTAACATCCCAAAACTTAATCGTTCATGTTGACTAACGTCGTTAGGTCAAATTCTAAGTCCGTGATTCGATATGTGATAAAATGTGCGTTTATATGTTTATGTGCCCTATATGTGAGATTTAATTATCTTTAATGAGTGACAATAAAGTGGATTAAATGATGTGTAAAAGGCCTTTGTAGTGTGCGAAAGTGCTTTAGTGTGTTATATGTATCCCCAATAAGTGTTTTTAAGCGAAACAAAGTCGATATGAAGTCCAGGGACTAGTTTTGCCAATGGTGAAAAGTTAAAAACGGGTTAAGAAAGGGATTAGCCTAATCTAGGTTAATTTGGCAGCCTCTAAACTTAATTAGAACATTCATCAGCCTCTCCAATCCCTTAACCGATTTCTAAAAGCAATTGTTCAAGTTTTGGTTGAATTGATTGTGTATTTTGGGTTACTTTCAATTGGCTATCAAAGCAATCAGGTAATCAATGGGTGTTATATGTATTTTCAGTTCTAAAAGATGTTTTAAGATTGATTCAAAACTGATTTTAAAAGGGTTTTGCAATTAATTAGAGTTTAAAAGATGTTTTGGTTAATTGATGTTCGTAATGGTGTTTAACGGGTGTATAAACGATCTTGATGATCGAAAGATGTTTAATTATGTCAAAAACGTGTTTTGGAAGAAGCCTTAGTCGATCGATTTCTGAAAAATGAAGAACTTAGTCGTTTTTGATTTCTGGACGAAGTTAAGTTTAAGTTCGTTTGAGCCATCTTCGTAAAGACTAAATTCGTTTTCTGGAAACTATCTTCGTTTGACAAAACGAAGATCATCTTCGTTTGAAGCAAAAAACGAAGGCTAAGTTCGTTTGATGTTCAAATTCGTTTTCTAAATTCGTTTTAGGCTAAATTCGTAAGGTTTAATGCTGGACTTTTACTTGGTCAGTCTTATGGTCATGCGAGAGTCCAAATAATGTTCCAAATGACTTATATTTTGTATATTAATGTATCTTAGGTGTCGGGGATTATTGTTAAGCACTTTTAGCCTTTCATTACGCGCGCACACTCCCAACAGGTAAGATACACTACTTTTGTCACGCTGAGGGTGCAACGAAAATGGTTCGTAAACTATAACCTCCATAACGGTAATGTATAACTCATAGGTGGTTGGGTTGATATGGGAGGTACTCGGGGATTTATGATGAACGGTGGTTAATGATATGTTTACGATATGATATGTTATGATGAACGGTGGTTAATGATATGTTGTAATGTTGTTATGTGCATGTATATGTGGCTTGTTCATCTAGAACACTAGACCTCTTTAGGTTGCCATGACACGTGCACGTTTTAAGGGCCCTAACGTGAAAAGGTGATAGTATGGATTAGTTTAGGTTAAAGGTGGAAATCTAAACTAAATATGATAAATGCTCGAGCTAATTAGATGATAAGTGTTATGCATAACCTGTGCCTTACGGTGGTAATAGGTACGTCGTGCCTTACGGTGGTAATAGGTACGTATAAATCGTGCCTGACGGTGGTAATAGGTACGTCATGCCTGACGGTGGTTATAGGTATGTTAAAATGGTTGCTCGGGTGGTTCCTTGCAACAAGTCATATGTGGCGAGTAGTTTCGGGTGGCCTGATGACCCACCTAATGTCATGAACATAACGTGCTACTCATGGATCGACATTGTCTTTCCTTAACGGTAACTTCGGTTACAACTTAACGGTGATCTAGTCACAACTTAATGAGATGAGGTGAAATGACGAAATTGATTAGGCACACTTAGGGTTATGAACTCTATGCTTATATGTGATGTGGATATGTTTATACGGTGGTATGAATGCCTAATTAAAGTGACGTAATGCTTTAAAGTGACGATTTAAATGGATGAAATGTTTTGCTTAAACCTGGTGTTATCTTACTTAGCTTTATAGCTAACACTTGTTTCTTTTAATGTGTTGACACCCCTCAGGTTAGGCAGTGAGATGACGTGTGAAGCTTTGGCGAGAGATGGGTAGATGATCAAGCTGGCTTTAGTTTACCCAATAGCTTCGCATAGACCTTATGTTATTGATTTCCTTTATGGAACTTATGTAATGACTATGTTATGGTTGCTTTATGTTGGGCAATCTTATGGATTTCTTTTATTACAGATTTGATGCTATTAGTAACACCACCAATGTTTTCTCAACTGTTTTCCTTAGTTGAGTATTTTCCTAAATCGTTTCCGCATGATTTAACGCCGTTAGGCGAAATTTTTGGAAATCCATATTTTTACGAAACGGGTGTTACACTCAGCATGAACAACAATTTGATTTTCCAGTCCTTTCTTCAACCACCACTCCAATTATATCTTCAACTGCTGGTTTGACAACTGGAGAGACTTCCATCAGTTTGCCTCCTCCAGTTGCTCCAGTAGTAATTGCTGTTGGTCTAGTGACACCTTCTCCTTTGTCACTGGACAGTCAAGTTTTCTCACTTCAAGCCGATCTCCAAAACCTTCTAACCAGGGTGGAGGAGATTCAGAAGACACTTGACAAAAACACCAAGTCCTTCTCCAGATACCACAAAGATCATTTGACTAACATTAAGGTGGTTGATCTGGGGATAAACAAGTTTTCATCTAATGAAGACTTGGTATTTCGAAAGCTTAATGAGTTGGTCATTGGCTGCAACATTCTGGCTGGTACTTTAAAGGAAGCCTTTGACCTAACTCACTCCAAGGTCACCAGTTCAATCTCCAACTTGCTGGGAAATACTGTCAGAACTTCAGAAGTTGACTTGAAAGAGATTGAAAGGCAGGTTAAGGAACTTATTGAAAGACCTGGCCTAGATGTAACTGGCCTTGGAGAGCAGTTGATGACTTCGGTTGGTCAGAAAATAGAGGATACGCTGGGTGCTAGAGAAGAGCATTTGATTGAAAGGGTGATGTCTGAGATCACCAAGCTGGCCACTCCTCAGGTTTATCTGGCCCCACTTACCAGTGAGATCAACCAGTTGAGAGGCAGCATAGAAAGTTTGAACACCCAGGTATCTCTACATGCTCAATCTATAGAGAAACTGACAACTGAAGTGGAAAATCTGAAGAAGATGGATGATGAAGTTAAGGATAAGGTTGTCTCCGGTTTGGATGAGGACTCCAAGATTTTAAATGCATTAAAAACTGGTCAAGAACAAGTTGTTGCAAATGTTTTGACTCAGTCAAAGGAGACGAACCATTTATGGAGGTCCTTCAGGATGATGTGTGGCATCTTCAAAGAGTGTAAGGACATGCAGTCGTGGCAGCCTCTTGACCGGTTGCCATCTCACCCCTCGGAATGGGAAGCAATTAGGGCAGGTCTAGATGCTGCCAAGGGGGAAAGAAGTTCAGTCCTTACACCAGTTGCACCTGGAAGGACTTCATCTGGAAGAGAATTGGTTGTGGCTACCAGTACTGAAGCTGGTGAGCAAAGAGTGGGTGGATCTGGTGATGTGGGTGTTAGGGGGAATGTGATGGACAAGGGTAAAGGTTTAGCTGGTGATGCATCTGCCCAGCCGGCCACTGATGTAATGTTGGAAACTGGCAATGCTGATATACTCCCTCCAGTTTCAGATAGTGATAGTAGAAGACTGGCCAGACTTGGTGATGACATTAAAGAAAGAAAATGAAACAAAGAAACCAAGTTGAAGCCAGGGCACATCTTGCTCAGATTAAGTTGCTTGAAATGAGTGATGCCAATCTTTTGGGTATCACTAAGGAGGAGTATGTTAGGATTAAGAATGATCCTAGGATAGTTGACCAGTTGAATGAAATGCTGGATGTTGAACTGGACAGACACTATCACAAGGATGAAGCTGAATTTGATGCCAGAAACTTAAACATTTCAGTGGAGAAGGCAAAAGAGATTAGGGCCAGTGGGCTTCTAAAGAGAATTGCAAATGTCAAGAAGGTTGTGAAGAGTGTATTGAATCCACCAAGAAGAAGGATTCCACAACCAAGAAGACCACTGACAAGAGATGCAAGAGTTGCTGACCTTAGCACATTCGTTGAACCAACTGGCGAGGTATCCATTGAAGACATTAAGTCAGTTGTACTGGCTGCTGGTGCTGGGAGTATAAGAATAACAAATGAATCTAAAGCTAGAAGCTACTACTCCCAGATCATGTCAACCAGAAGACATAGTGGTACTATCAATAGTGTCAATGTTACAATCAAGCCAGGCACCAAAGTTTTTCAAGTCGAAATTAAGTATACTGGTAGGCCACTGGTTGGAACTGACGATCCTGGTGCTATGCAATATGGGTTCAGCGAATGGGTTGAGATGGTGAATGTGCTAGATGCAAAGGCACAAAAGAATAGGTTTGAGAAAGCATGGGTAAACTTTCTAAGGGGGAAGATTCAACATAAAGAAAATCTTGAGCAAAAGTTGAATATTGACCCTGAAGATACTCAGCCTATCTCTTCAGTTGCCAAAAGAAGAAGAACTGGCGAAGGGCCGTCTCATTAAGTTCTTTCTTCAGTTATCTACTTGTAATTTGTATTTACATTCTGTAACTTGTATAAATTTCATTTCCTTGTATAAATGAACTTACCAGTTTGTAACCACAAGGTAGATAATAGATAAAAATCTAACAAACATAAAAGAAAAACCTAAGGCATTTATTGATCTATAAAAATGCCTTAGATAACTTAGATAGATTTAAATCGAACAAAGTCTCTACAGTTCACACTTGTACATATACAAGAACTAGAAAAGACTTAGACTATATTTCTAGACAAATAGGGGGAATTTGTTAGGACCAGTTCACCTGGAACTGGCCAGTCACCAGTTCACACTGCCAGTCACCAGTTGCATCTGGAGACTAGTGAAACTGGTGACCAAGATGATTTGTCCAGAAATATATTGAAGTCCAGTTGCACCATACAGTTAACGCAACTGAAGACTTCCTCCAGTTGAGAACTGACCAAGTTGAAGAAGCATTCCAGTTGAAGTCGAAGACAACAAATGGAAGATAGAGAATGGCAATGGCAACGAAGCCCAGTTGACATTCTAGTCAGTTACAAACTGGAGACCATCAGTGGAAAGCCCTTACAAAGCTTTACACTGATTACGAGGAATTGACTTGTATACTTTATGTACCTTTACCCGGATAATAAGCCTTATCTTATTATTTAAGTATTAAAAGGTACATAGAGGTGGTTGAGTAAAGTCACTTTAACATACGACTTTACACTGCCTTTTAAGGAATTAAATCTTATTCCTTAAATGCTCCCAACCACATTTGTACGGCTAAAGTTAACATCCCAATGTTAACTTTGCCTATAAATACAAGTCATTGCACAACCAAGAATTTAAAGTGTTCAACTCACAAAGTGAAAAACATACAACACTTCATACTTTGCAAACCTGCAATATTCTTGGTGAACTTGTTCAATCTTCTCTCAATCGCTAAAAGGAACATTTCACAACTTTAAGTGTTTCGATTGTCTTGAGAAATTCCGAGTGTAGATCAATTGTATTTCATAGGTTGTTCGGATATTTACATTCGTGTATTATCTTGGTTCCGCATCAACCTTGTAATTTGTTTAATATCAATAAATAAATTACACATTGAAAAATACATATTGTCTCATCAGGTTATCTTACAAGTTATTTGTATTATTGCATTGTTCTTTACTTATTGTCATTTATATAAGTAATCTATCTAGAACTTGGTATATACACACTGCAACTGGTCGTCTCCAGTTCAGTGCATATATTGCAAAGTAACTCCACCATCGACATAGAGGTGTCTTCAGTAGTACCATCTAACGAGTTGGGACTTACATATTCTATTTATGATGTTAAATAAAATACAAGGTTGTGTGGAATCAAGATAATACAAATAAGTATGTATCCTAACAACCTATGAATTACAAATGATCTATATTTGCCAAATAAACTCTTTGGATCGAGATACTTAAAGTTATGAAGTATCCCTGTTTAAGATCGAGAGTATTTAGACAAATTCACTTTAATGCTAAAAGTAATTTTAAAGAAGAATATGACTTTGTATTTATAGGCAAACAAATTCACCAGTGAATTTGTGCCGTACAAATATGGTTGCATGCATTTAATGAACCGACAAGATCATTATATGCATTGGTTAAAGGTACAAGGATAAAGTCACATCAATATGACTTTATTCTTTTAACCAACCACCTTTACACACGTATATACTTTAGTAAAGAACAAGTGGAATGTTCTTTGGAAAGTGTGTAAAGGCAAAATGTCAATTCCTCGATATCAGTGTTCAGACTTGTAAGATCAAGAACACTGATAATCCTCCAGTCGAAGATCTGGTAAGACTTCCAGTGGACTCCGCCATTTGTTAGTCTTCTTTATTCTAACTTCAGTCTTTGACTTCAGTGAGAACGTCTTCAGTAGAATAGATCTGGACTGGGGTGAAGTCCAGTGAGCTAATCTGGAATACTCCAGATTTCCTATACAAGTATTTTGCTCACTGGTATTCCATAATTTCTGAACAAATCTTCAGAGGGACTCTAGATTCCAAGTCTGGAGTAGGTCCAGTAAATATTATTTCTGGACAAATCTTCAGTAAGGCTCCAGTAGTCGAGTCTGGAGCGAGTCCAGTAAATCTGGACCTAACAAATTCCCCCTATTTGTTTAGAAATAATGCAAGGTTTTTCAAGCTTTCTATCTATACAACTTTGTTTGCCTGAAAAACACTTGTGTTGATTTTAGTCTAAAAAATATAAGTTACTGGAGAACACTTTTTAGATCATCAGTGTTTCAGTTTCATCTTTTAATTCTAACTTAGACTAAATCTGATCATTTACTTTGTGAAACAAAATATGCAACTATATTTACAGCCATCAACAGAAAATACGTTACAATTTTGTGAAAATAAATACAAGTACAAGTAAATGATAAAAAGAATCAGGCCATTCTTTTTGACGTCTGTCCTGGAGCGTCTTCAGAAGCCTTTCTTTTTGGTGATGGAGAGGAAGGAACAGACTCTGGTCTTTTCATGCCAATTGCAACTTCCATCTGTTGCTTTCTCCTCCATACCTTCTCAATTCTCTTCAGAAAAGCTTTAACATCAGTCGACAAGTCTGTCTTCCGCCTAAATGCTAAGGCAATTTCCTTCAGTTCAGTCCATCCAAAAGCATGGACTGTCGCACTCTTCCTTTCATCAGTAAAGTTACCTTCCCTAACTTCACTTCAAACTTGGACAAGCCTTCATGATTTTCAGCAAGCTTAATTTCTGCACCAATGATCCTTCTGGCATCAGCCCTGAATTTCAACATCTCTTCATACTTAGATTTCTGCTTAGCCATCTGGATCATGTACTCCGTTTCCTTGGATACTCTCTGTTGTTCGACAGTAGACTGGAGTTGTTCACGATTGATTTTAAGTGAAGTATCCAAAGGAATGAATATGGTCAGATCAACATCTCTTATTGCTTTTAGCTGTTTGGCAGTAAGTTTTGGCAAGCCTTTCAACTTCTTTCTGTACTCTATCTCCAGAGCACCAGCATTTTTCCTTATCTTTTTCTGGAGGTTCACCAGTTCCTCCTTCCTTGGCCTAATGAGTTCAGGTACACTGACACCATAAGTTACAGAATCATAAATTTGTTTTTCTTCAGCGTACCTGGCGCGTATATGAACATCATCCAATGCATCTAGACATTGATGAATTTTGGGGTCTTCCTTCATTCTTTTATAAACATCAATATGTATGCCTAACCTGCCAGCATTGTAAGAATCAAGGGTCCCCATGGTTGCCATCTCCCTTTTG
The DNA here is from genome assembly GCA_034093135.1 of Erigeron breviscapus. Taxonomy (NCBI): domain Eukaryota; kingdom Viridiplantae; phylum Streptophyta; class Magnoliopsida; order Asterales; family Asteraceae; genus Erigeron; species Erigeron breviscapus. The sequence goes on from CM067173.1 coordinate 119,476,698, forward strand.
TGGGCCAGCAATTCATCCCTTTGATTTTTCTTGAATATCTCTATCATAATGCATTCTTGTTAAAGTTTCTTTGAGGTGTCATCATCAACAGTAGGAAACTCTGATGACCCTTCAACAGTTTCAGTTTCTTCTCCAGATACCATTTGTTCTTTTCCTTTTACAGACTTCAGAGTTGTTGGGATATCTGGGAAAGATTCAAACTGGGGCTCACTGGCATCAGTACCAGTAGCCTCTTCTTCTTGTACGTTGGCTTCAGTACCAGTCACTTCTTTTTGCACAATGGCTTCAGTACCAAAGGCCTTTTCAACTGCACTAGCAACAACTTCTTTCTTTTTCCTAACCAAACCTTCTTGAACAAACGACTTTTCCCCCTTGGAATGATCACCAGTTCTTGACTTGAGATCGTTCCACAACTATTCAAGCATATGTCTGTCCAGAGCACCAAACGTTCTTCCAGCCACTGGAGTTGTAACATTCACCATGCTTCTGAGTGCCTGCACTTCCTTTTTAACAATTTCAACTTCTTGAGGCATGTGTTTTGGCAGCTCAGTGTTAACCATTTTCACCACTTGTGGCAGCAACCCATCTTGAATTATTCTAAGAACAGACCCAGAAATCTCTTCAGAAATTTCTTTTAACATTCCATTTCTGAACTTCTTAGCAACCTCATCACTGATTGAACTAACAACAGCATTCTGATCATGTGTTGGTCTACCTTCCAATGAACTAACCCTGGTAACCAATCTCTTAACTTCATCCTTCAGACCTGCCAGTGGTTGAACAAGTTCACCTTTCACTGCAGTCTGAACGGTATTCACCAGTCTTGTCTCCAATCCCTGGACTGCCACCTTGATATTTTCAGTGTTGTTATTTGTGGCCAGTACCAGTTCATCAACCTTCTCAAATACAAGCTTCTCATTTCCAGCAAACACATTCATTTCAGAGGCAAGGTTATTTGATAATAAGGATTTGAAGTCAGAAATAACCTGCAATGAAGACTGGAGTGATCTCTCCAAGTCAGCCACCTTACTTAAAAGGCCTTGGACCTCGGCTGAAGACGAAGTGGAGAGACCACTGGGAGGTTCAAGATTTGAAGTCAATCTGGTCATTAAAGGTACTTGTGCCCAGACCTCTTCAGATGTTTCAATGGTTGAGTCCAGCACACGATGTTAAGTTAAGTCAACTGGAGTTTCAATTGGTGGTGGTTGAGATTGTGAAATTTGAATTGTGGGAGGAGAGAAGTATAGAGTATTTTCTGGAATTGAAGGAGGTGGTGGTGGTGGTGCAATCACTGATTCTGGTGGTGGAATATTGGATTCTGGTGGAGGTGGTGGCATTTCTGGTAGGCGTTTAACTTCTACTACATCATCGCCAAGAAAATTCATATTTACATCAAAATTCTGACCTTCTGACATGGGTGAATCAGCCTCATCCTAAACAAAAGTTTCACCAACAATCTGATCACCAACCTGTTCACCAGCTTCTACATTCAAATCGATATGAGCATCTTGCTCCCCAGTTTCTTGTGCATCAACCTGAACAACTTGTACAGTTTCTGCTTGTTCAACATTTTCCTCTTGTTCAAAAATAGGAGACCATCACCTGGATGGCTTCTATCTGGATTGACCTGAACTCCAGCTCTCATAAGACGCCTGGAAGTTCTTTACCTTCTTGGAGGGTCAAACTTTTCTGGTTATTGTTGGTCAGGGACCACTTGCCTTATGGGTTGTACAACTTCTACAATTTCAACATCTTGGTCAGCAGAGGGTCCTTCACCAACTTGACCTCTACCTGGAGCCACTACTTCTTCACCAGCCTGTACATTCTCTTCTCTTTGGAAGGTAAGCATGGTTTGAGGGATATTTACCTCATTCGGTGGATATCTTAGGTTGGTCAGATCCCGCATATACTCACACACAGAAAAGTGTGTAGTTTCAAAATCATACTGGTCTCCTAGAACTCTTTTAAACAACAGTGAAAGAAAACGGATTGTTAGGACCAGTTTCAGTGAAACTGGCCAGTCTCCAGTTGCACCTGGAGACCAAGAAGATTTGTCCAGAAATATATTGAAGTCCAGTTGCATCGTACAGTTAACGCAACTGAAGACTTCCTCCAGTTGAGAACTGACCAGTTGAAGAATCCTTCCAGTTGGAGTCGAAAACAACAAGTGGAAGATAGAGAATGACAATGGCAGCAAAGCCCAGTTGACATTCTAGTCAGTTACAAACTGGAGACCATCAGTGGAAAGCTCTTACAAAGCTTTACACTGATTACGAGGAATTGACTTTTATGCTTTATGTGCTTTTTACCCGGATAATAAGATTTATCTTATTATTTAAGTACAAAAAGGTACATAAAGCTGGTTGAATAAAGTTGCTTTATACTGCAACTTTACACTGCATTTTAAGGAATTAAATGCTATTCCTTAAATGCTCTCAACCATATTTGTACGGCCAAAGTTAACATCCCAATGTTAACTTTGCCTATAAATACAAGTCATTGCACAACAAGAATAACAAGTGAGATAACACACTTCACACTTTGCATACCTGCAATATTTTTGGTGAACTTGTGCAATCTTCTCTCAATCGTAAAAAGGAACATTTCACAACTTTAAGTGTTTCGAATTGTTTAGAGAAATTCCAAGTGTAGATCAATTGTAGTTCATAGGTTATTAGGATATTTACATACTTGTATTATCTTGGTTCCGCAACAACCTTGTAATTTATTTAAAGTTAATAAATAAATTACACTTGAAAATTACATATTGTCTTACCAATTTACTTTACAAGTATTTTGTATTATTGCATTGTTCTTTACTTATTGTCACTTAAATAAGTAATCTATCTAGAACTTGGTATATACTCCTGTAACTGGTCGTCTCCAGTTCAGTGCTTATATTGCAAAGTAACTCCACCATCGACATAGAGGTGTCTTCAGGTAGTACCATCTATTGAGTTGGGACTTACAAGTGGTATCAGAGCAGAAGGCTAATAAACTTGCCTAGATCTGCTAAGATGAACACTACTGAAGGTGGAGATGGTTCTGGTCAAGGTGAAAACCCTTTGAATACTAATACACCACCTCATCAAAATGCTAATACAAACCCTCCTCCTCCTACTGCCCTAAATCACATCCATGTACATTATTCTAACACTACTGTTCCAAAATTTGATGGAAATAGTGAGACCTTTGGTACATGGAAGGCTAGAATGCTTATGCATTTTGGTGGGATAGAGAGGTATATGTTGAAAATCCTTAAGGATGGACCATATATATCCATGTCTCTTGGGGTAAGTCCTCTTCCAGATCCAACTGGAAGAAGAGGTTCAAGAGAAAAGCTCGAAGACCACTGGTCTGATGAGGATCGTAGACTTGTAGATCTGGATACCAGACTCAAGAACATGATCCTTGGAGCTGTTCCTGAAGATCTAATTCCAACACTTGTGTTGTTCCCACTGACAAGTCAATGTGGGATGAATTTGTTATTCAGTTTGAAGGAGGTGATGACACTATTGTCACCAGAAAAGTTGCCTTGAACAAGAAGTATGAATCCTTCTTTGCTCTGCCCAATGAAAGTCTAACTGGTATATACACCAGATTTTCTAGCCTCATTAATCAGCTGAGAGGCTTGGGTGTAGAGAAGGATAAGGATATTCTTCTTGAGAAGTTTTGTGATATTCTTCCTTCCAAATGGGAAAATATGGTTCTTGTCTTAAGACAAGGTAAAACCCTGCACATCCATACTCTTACATCGCTCTATGGAGCCTTCAGATTCACTGAAGACAATAATGCTGCAAGACTGGTGGCTGAGCAGGATGCCATGAACCATGCCCAGAGTCCCAAGGTTGCTAGTGTAACTGAGCGAACTTGTGCTGCTTTAATGTCTGCAGAGAGTGTCCAGGCACACTCAATGAAGGAGATGTTAAACAGTTTCTTGAACTCTGGCCTGACCACTGAAATCAGTGATGGTTGTGATGAAACTGACGATGATGATCTGGTAGCCATGATTGCTAAAACCTTTAACAGGTTTAAGCATAAATCTAAAAGATTTAATGGGCCAAACAATGCTTCCAGCTCCAGCTCTCTGGATAAAACCAATCTTACCTGCTATAAATGCGATAAGAAAGGTCATTTTATGAAGGAATGCAGATCTAGTCATATGAACAACCAAACTGGCCCCCCCGTCCCTAATTTCAATAGGCCTGATGATAGCTACAAAGCTAAATATAAGAAGCTTAAGGCCCAGATTGCCCTCTTGTCCATGGAAAAAGATAAGAATCAGTGCTTGATGGCACAAACTGAGGGAAAATGGGAGTACTCTGATGACTCATCAGCTGATGAAGAAGAGGAAGGGACATGTGTTTCATGGCCTTGGAAGATCAACAGCAGCATGTGGCAAAAGAAGATGTCATCACTGGAAGATGGGTGGACATCATTTTGAAGAAGGTATGTGATTATGACAATCAGGTGGATCCAGAACTGAAACTGGACCTTGCTGAATCATTAAGTGGTGATTTGGATTTTGTGGAAACTGTTAGAGCAGAAAGTGAAAGATATCTAGACACTATCTTAATTGAACTAAACAATGTTAAGCCACAACTTAATGATTTACAAAGTGTCTAGTTGGCTCTCAAGGAGTCAGTTTTAAAAATTGAGGCTTTAGAATTTGATAATCAAAAATTAGTTTCTGATCTTGAAAAAGAGCAAAAGATTATCAAGTCATGGGTAAAAGCATCTGGAAAGAACTATGATGCATTTTCAAGAACTATTGATGCCCAGAAGAATGCATGGAAATCTGGAGATCTGGAAATGGCAGCTCTCATACCAGATCTTCATGCATTGCCTCCAGCTCTCAGGGTTGAAACTTCTTATGATCAACCTGAAGCTGTTAAAACTGAACCCATTGAGACCACCCCCATTGAGGTTAAACCTGGAGCCAAGCAGGCTAGTGCTCCAGTTAAAAAGGCCACTGGTAACAAGCCTTTACCTCAAAAGTCTAGGGAGCCTCTTGACCGGTTGCCAGCTCACCATTCTGAATGCAAGAACATGCAATCATGGCAACCTCTTGACCGGTTGCCAACTCACCATTCTGAATGGGAAGTGATTAGGGCAGGTCTAGATGCTGCCAAGGGGGAAAGAAGTGCAGTTCTTGCACAAACTCAAACTAAAAGTAATCCATCTGGAAGTCAAACAGGTAGGGAAATGATTGTGGCTGCCAGTACTGAAGCTGGTGAGCAAAGAATTGGTGAAACTGGTGATATAAGTGTTAGGGGGAATGTTGTGGATAAAGGAAAAGGTTTGGCATCTGATGTATCTGCCCAGCCGGCCACTGATGTACCAATGTTAGAAACTGGCAATGTTGATGTACTTCCTCCAGTTTCAGAAAGTGATAGCAGAAGATTGGCTAGACTTGGCAATGAAATTAAAGAAAGAAAGAAGATGAAACAAAGAAACCAAGCTGAAGCCAGAGCACATCTTGCACAGATTAAATTGCTTGATATGAGTGATGCTCATCTTTTGGGAATCACTAAGGAGGAGTATGCCAGAGTAAAGAATGATTCCAGGATAGTTGACATGTTGAAAGAAATGCTTGATGTTGAATTGGACAGGCACTATCCTGAGGAAGAAGCTGAATTTGATGCCAGAAGTTTGAATATATCAGTGGATAAGGCAAAGAAGAACAGGGCCAGTGGGATTTTGAAAAGGATCGAAAATGTAAAGAAGGTTGTGAAAAAGGTTTTGAATCCACCAAGGAGGAACCCTCAACCAAGAAGACCACTGACCAGAGATGCTGACCTTAGCACATTTGTAGAACCAACTGGCGAGGTATCGAATGATGACATCAAGTCTGCTGTACTGGCTGCTGGAGCTGGGAGTATTAAAATATCCAATGAATCTGAAGCAAGAAGCTATATACTCCCAGATCATGGCAACCAGAAGACATAGTGGGACTATCAATGGTGTTAATGTAACAATTAAGCCAGGCACCAAGTACTTTCACGTTGAAGTTAGTTATACCAGAGGGCCACTGGTTAAAACTGACAATCCTGGTGCAATGCAGTATGGGTTCTCGAAATGGGTGGAAATGGTGAACTTTTTGGATGCTAAGGCACAAAAGAATAGGTTTGAGAAAGCTTGGGTGAACTTCTTGAAGGGCAAGATTCAACACAAAGAAAATCTGGAGCTAAAGTTGAATATTGATCCTGAAGACTCTCAGCCTATCTCTTCAGTGACCAAGAGAAGACGAACTGGCGAAGGGCCATCTAATTAAGTTCTCTTTTCAGTTATTCTACTTGTAATTTTATGTACATTCTGTAACTTGTGTAAATTTCATTTCCTTGTATAAATGAAGCTACCAGTTTGTAACCACAAGGTAGATAATAGATTAGATCTAACAAACTTAAAAAGAAAAACCCAAGGCATTTATTGATCTATAAAAATGTCCTTGGAAAACTTAGATAGATTTAATCGAACAAGTCCTTCCAGTTCACACTTGTACAGATACAAGAACTAGAAAAAACTTAGACTATATTTCTAGACAAATAGGGGGAATTTGTTAGGACCAGTTTCAGTGAAACTGGCCAGTCTCCAGTTGCACCTGGAGACCAAGAAGATTTGTCCAGAAATATATTGAAGTCCAGTTGCATCGTACAGTTAACGCAACTGAATACTTCCTCCAGTTGAGAACTGACCAGTTGAAGAATCCTTCCAGTTGGAGTCGAAGACAACAAGTGGAACATAGAGAATGACAATGGCAGCGAAGCCCAGTTGACATTCTAGTCAGTTACAAACTGGAGACCATCAGTGGAAAGCTCTTACAAAGCTTTACACTGATTACGAGGAATTGACTTTTATGCTTTATGTGCTTTTACCCGGATAATAAGATTTATCTTATTATTTAAGTACAAAAAGGTACATAAAGCTGGTTGAATAAAGTTGCTTTATACTGCAACTTTACACTGCATTTTAAGGAATTAAATGCTATTCCTTAAATGCTCTCAACCATATTTGTATAGCCAAAGTTAACATCCCAATGTTAACTTTGCCTATAAATACAAGTCATTGCACAACAAGAATAACAAGTGAGATAACACACTTCACACTTTTGCATACCTGCAATATTCTTGGTGAACTTGTGCAATCTTATCTCAATCGTAAAAAGGAACATTTCACAACTTTAAGTGTTTCGATTGTTTTGAGAAATTCTAAGTGTAGATCAATTGTAGTTCATAGGTTGTTAGGATATTTACATACTTGTATTATCTTGGTTCCGCAACAACCTTGTAATTTATTTAAAGTTAATAAATAAATTACACTTGAAAATTACATATTGTCTCACCAATTTACTTTACAAGTATTTTGTATTATTGCATTGTTCTTTACTTTTGTCACTTAAATAAGTAATCTATCTAGAACTTGGTATATACTCCTGTAACTGGTCGTCTCCAGTTCAGTGCTTATATTGCAAAGTAACTCCACCATCGACATAGAGGTGTCTTCAGGTAGTACGATCTATTGAGTTGGGACTTACACGGATATATGGAACAAAAGCTTGTCTACCTTTCACCTTAAGACGCTCTACCAGATCATCAAATAGGATCTGAGCAAAATCCACTCTGAGTCCAAACCAGAGGCAGTAGGCAATCTGGAGATGAGTTTGATTTATCTGGTCCAACCCTCCAGAACTGCCTCCCAAACATTCAACAATATGCGTGAAGAATAATCTCCATGAGTCTGACAACCTGCTCTTGTAGACTGTTCCCTTTCTGGATAGCTGGCCATGCTCATCCACAATATCTGTGTGCCCCATCAGTCTGCACACCTCCCTTGTATTGATACCAGAAGGAAGTTCAATGGGCAACTCATTCTGTTCAAAATAAATCAACTGTAGAACAGTCCTGAGTGTATTGACAGAGAAACCCAAGGATCTGGTACCTTGCTTCAGAGAATAAGTAATTGATGAAGTTTCTTCATCATATTGTGTAGTGTACCAGAATTCACAAAGATAGTTATGGTACATTTTCCCTGGATTTCGGGTTAATGCACCATACAGAGGGCATGAGAAAAAAAATGTATTTAATCTCCCAATTATGGATTGGGCACTATGAACACTGGAAAGAGAGAGTCTGGTCATCCAGTTGTTCATGTTGATTCTAATAGCTTTTGCCTCTAATGAGATATGAGGTGCCCTTACAACATTTTCAGCCGGAGCATATTCAGCGGCGAGCAGGTTTTTAGGAGAGTTTGATTGTCTATGAGCCATTGAATATGATAGATATATGAAGATGAAATTTGAAGAATTTAGGGTTTTGATGAAGATTTGATGAAAAATTGAATGGAAATGGAGTAAATATGAGAGATGATTATGATTGGGAAATGAATGAATTGAAGTAAATTGAAAGATTTTGGGAGTAAATATGTTCGAAGTAAATGCAAATGAAATTGAAAGTGGGTATTTATAGGAGAGAGAATGTGGAACTCAAACGGTTAATTTGAATTTATCAAATATAATTTTGATCGTGTTTTTGAGATGTGCATTAATTACATCACATCACACATTAATTTGTGATGGTTTACCACCCACAAATATCAACCAACTTGCACTTTTTGTCTTCCCAAGGTAAAAATACCATCATTTCGTTGAAAAAAATACATGCCACGTAGGATAAAAAGATAAATATCTATTCAAAAAGTTTGCATACGTGGCACGCACAATGACCAAGTATTTAAAAATATTATGACTCAATTCAGTGCATCTGGAGGTTGACTGGACACTCCAGTATCACTGGTGGATTAGTCCAGTGAAGTATGTACTGATGGTACACTGGAGGGACACTCCAGTAAAGTACCAATGAAAACCATTTTGAAAGACTGGTAACCTCAAACGTGCACGTCAACTAATACAGACGAGTGAGAAGGACACATTTACAAGGAGACTGAAGTCACCTCAAACACGCACTTCAACCTATCTAATTACCAGTGAGAGGGACACATTTACAAGGTACCAGTAATATTTTTCTGAAAAATTTTGTCCAGTGAGAAAATAAATTAATAAATTCCCCCTGAACTTAAAACATTTTAAAGAACAAAAATATCTTTCAAGTCTTCCCCCTGGAATGTTGATCTAGAAATCTATTAATGCAAAGATAGTACACAAAGGCGTTCAATATCTGAGCAGTTACAGATTTATAAATCTTTAAATCAAGGATCCCTGATAGTACACAATGGCGTTCAATACCAAGGTTCCAGATTTAAGGGTTTAACATTCCCAACTCACCAACAAGATATTCAAAAGTTTTGACATCCAGAGGTTTGGTAAAAATGTCAGTGAATTGTTTGTCAGTGGGAATAAAATGGAGTTCAATGTTGCCTTTCACAATATTGTCACGAATGAAGTGATACCTGAGATCAATGTGCTTCGTTTTGGAGTGCATGACTGGATTGTTTGAGATAGCAATGGCACTGGTATTATCACAAAAGATTGTGGTCTTTGAATACTTAATACCATAATCAAGCAACTAGTTCTTCATCCAGAGTATCTGAGCACAACAACTGGCTGCAGACATGTATTCAGCTTCAGCAGTGGACAATGAAACTGAAGTTTGCTTCTTACTGGTCCAGCTCACCAGTTTGCCACCAAGGAAATGACATCCACCAGTAGTGGATTTCCTGTCTATCTTACAACCTGCATGATCTGAATCTGAATAACCCATTAGATCCATGCCTGAGCCTTTGGGATACCAAAGACCCAAACTGGGAACACCCTTAAGGTATTTCAGTATGTGCTTTACAGCAAGCATATGAGATTCTTTTGGATTAGACTGATATCTGGCACATAAACATGTTGAAAACATAATATCTAGTCTACTGGCAGTTAAATACATCAGTGAACCAACCATGCCTCGAAAGACAGTGTTGTTCACTGGTTTACCATCTGGATCTGAGTCCAGTGTTAGTGGTGCAGAAATTGGAGTGGGTTTAGATGGTGAAGAATTCATATCATATTTCTTTAAAAGATCTCTAACATATTTTTCCTGATTAATAAAAATACCATCTCTGGTCTGTTTAATCTGGAGTCCAAGAAAATATGTTAATTCACCCATCAAACTCATTTCATATTCAGTTGACATTATTTTCGAAACTTTCTTGCACATTTTATCATCAGTAGAGCCAAAAATAATATCATCAACATAAATTTGTACCATCAGAAGATTACCTTTTTCATGAAGAATAAATAAGGTATTGTCAATTGCACCTCTTTTGAAACCATTTTTCAATAAATGTTTAGTCAGAGTGTCATACCAGGCATGTGGGGCTTGTCTGAGGCCATAAAGCACTTTGTCCAGACGATATACCCAATGTGGATGCTTTTCATCAACGAAACCTGGTGGTTGTCTGACATAAACTTCTTCTTCAAGTTTTCCATTCAAAAATGCACTCTTTACGTCCATCTGGTAGACCTTGAACTGATGATAAGCAGCGAATGCTAAGAATATTCTGATCGCTTCAAGTCTAGCCACTGGAGCAAATGATTCATCAAAATCGACATCTGACTGGCAGTAGCCTTGTGCTACCAGTCTGGCCTTGTTTCTGATTACGTGGCCATCTTCATCTACCTTGTTTCTGAAGACCCATCTGGTTCCAATTGGTTCTTTCTTTCCAACTGGGAAAGGGACCAGGTACCAAACCTTGTTCCTTTCAAACTGGTGAAGCTCTTCTTGCAAAGCAGTCACCCAGCTTGGATCTTCGATAGCCTCGTCGATCTTCTTTGGTTCTATCAGTGATAAGAAACTTACATATAAGCATTGATCAATGGAGGCTCTTCTGGTCTGAATTCCACGACTGGAGTCACCTATGATTTGATCGATAGGGTGAGCTTTTGTCCATCTGGAGTACTGACCAGGATTGTTACTGACAACAATATCAGTGCAAGTGTTCAGTTGAGTTTCCTCTGGTGTTGCTTCTGGAGGAGGATCTTCCCAGACTACTTCAACATCTTCATCTGAGTCATTTAAATCACGATTTGCATCATGAAATTCTTCATTTGAAGGCATTTCTTGAAGTATTGGTTCAGTTTGAACTTCTTCATTTGAAGATATTTCTGGTATAACTTCAACTGATACTGATACTGGGGTAGTAGTACGAACATCTGATCCAACAATAAGTTCAGATGGTGATTTGAAACTTATTGAAGGATAGAAAGGTGTACTACTGGAGATTTTCTTCTTTTGACCTGGTTCCAGATCAGGATAACTGGAAACTTCTTCAGATGAATCTTTGCAGTTGGTGCGATCAGATTCACATAAGATAATTGGATTTCCTGGGGGAGAATCAAGAATTGGCTTTTTATTGATTGTGGCATTTGATTCATCAAATGTTACATGAATTGACTCATGGACCTTCTCTAGTCTTTTGTTGTAGACTCTGAAGGCCTTGCGAATGGCTGAATAGCCTAAGAAATACCCTTCATCAGCTTTGGCATCAAATTTGCCTAACTGACTGGAGTCGTTCAGGCTGTCTTTTCTATTTACTGACCGGTTCTGGGTGTGGCAAGCAGTAGCAATTGCTTCAGCCCAGAAACTGGTAGACAGGCCAGATTCAGCAAGCATACTCCTGGCAGCTTCTATCAGCGTTCGATTCTTCCTTTCTACTACTCCATTTTGTTCTGGAGAGTGGGCTGATGAGAAATTTTGGGAGATGCCAGTGTTAGTACAGAATGACTCCAGAGTTGCATTCTGGAATTCTGTTCCATTGTCACTTCTTAACTGACACACCTTTCGACTATACTTGAGCTCAATTTGCTTGATAAGACTGATGATTTCAGCAGCAACTTCATTTTTAGACCGGAGAAAGATAACCCAACTGTTGAGTCCCAATGCTTATTGTAAATTTAATGATGACAAATCTGACCTATAAACACTTAGTAATCTTTTGGTTCTTGTAATCGGATCTGGGTCAGACTAAGCTGACACAGCCTGCAATATGTAACTGACCCAGATCATGCTTCATGTTCGTAATTGTAATACTATATGGAAGCAAGTGTTATTCAAGCTGCATCAACAACGTTAAAGCATTCAATCCAAGTCGAAGAGGAGGATTGAAGATAGAGGACCAAACTGTTAGTGGAAGACAGATTGGAACTAGCAGTCAGCTTGGAACACTTAGACAGATTGGTGCCGTGACAAACCGCCCAATCTATGTCAACAATCAAAGTGAAGATAACAACCTGGATTGACTATGACGTGACTAGGAATATTCCTAGTATCCAGGTTGGTGGTTGTTTACATATGCGTGTCCATACTCTTATTGGACGATGAAGGATGTGCTGCAGTACGTGGGGGACCACAAGTACGATGAAGGCACGATCGATTATTCTTTTGATCGTCCAATACAAGAAGACTACGTGGTTAATTTGGACACCAAGTGACGAGGAGCTTTCGCCTATAAAAGCAACACTCCTTGTATGCATATGTGTGACATTCCTGAGAATCATTCTTCACACAAAGTTTCTCTGCTCTTACACACAGCTTAGTCTGTACGAGATCAGCTTGGGCTGATTCTCTTAAGCTGAAACTTATTGATTGTTGTTTGTCATTTCATAGGGTTGTTTAGATATCTGTAGGCTATCTTTATTCCGCAACAACCCTGTAATTCTTTGTATAGATTATTTCTTAATAAAGAGTTACATTTGAAAACCGCAATCTGTGTTCAAGAATGCTCTTACTCTCTACTGCTTTACTGTTTTAATGATTCTTGTTCTTTACATGCATTAAGTATTTTGAGTCTTAAAACGTTGCTTAAAAGTTTGTAAAGTTCGAGAAAAGTTGTATTCACCCCCCTCTACAACTATCCTGTGTACAATATACTTTGGTATATTGATACACCGTGGGACGTATCAATTGGTATCAGAGAGGTGGTTGAGAATTAACTTTACTTGATCCTTGCATATTTTCATTATAGTAAAGCGTAATGTCATCTTTTATTGATAATGGTTCTTCAACCAGACCACCCATGTTTGACAAAGATGATTTCAGTGGTGGAAAGGTCGAATGTCTTTGTTCCTTGAATCCATCGATAACAATATGCCTGACATCCTTCAGGATGGTCCTTATGTTCCTACACAGACTGTAGTGGTTGAAGCTGTGGTTAGGGAAGGTCATCCAACCATTCCTGCCACAGTTAAATCCATAGTTAAGGATAGGGCAGATTGGGGGGATGAGGATAGGAGAATGGCTAATTTGGACGTGAAGGCCAGAAATTTCATTGTCCAGGCTGTGCCCAAAGACCTTTATCATTCAATAAAAATGTGTTCTACAGCAAAGAAAATGTGGGGTACATTGATTGTCATGTTTGAGGGTTGTTCTACTTCCATGGAGTCCACCATAACTACCTTAACAAGGAAGTATGAGAGATTCTTCTCTCTGAGAAATGAATCCTTAACTGACACTCATACCCGCTTTAATGCTTTGGTTAATGATTTAGCTGCTGTTGGAATTAATAAAAGTAATAGTGTTTTAAAGAGCAAATTTCTTGATTCTTTACCTCCTAAATGGAACAATTATATTTCATCTGTTAAATTAAGTGTTGTTTACCATGATCTTGATCTCCCTGGACTCTTTGGTTTGCTTCATAACCAAGAGTGTTCAGAGGCAGAAAAATTAATAGCTATGGGTGATTCTTATAGTCAGCTTGCTGCTGCATTTGTTGCTTCCATGACTGAACACCCTAATTCTATTAGCAATGAGATCATTCCATATGTAAATGATGATATTCCTGTGATGTCTAATCATAATTCTGTTTGTGTTGAATCTGAATGTGAGGAATCTGATGGTGATGAACTGGCTAATGAGGTAGCTATGTTGGCTGAAAGGATTAGAAGGAGATCCTTTAACAAGTTTAAAGGAAAGGGAAGAAGTGGCCAAGCTGATAAAGCCAAGAAGCCTTTTGATATGTCCAAAGTCACTTGTTACAAGTGTGGCAAAACTGGACATATGGCTGGTGATTGTAGATCCAAAGAAACTGCTCAAGCTGTGCCAGCCAAAGGTGAAAGAGGTGAAAAATACTCAAAGCTCAAGACTAAGTACAAAGCCTTGAAAGCACAAATAGCTGAGCTGACTGAGAAGGTGAACAAAAATGAGAAAGTCTGGTAGCCAAAGACTGGGCTGAAAGTGCTACATCATCTGATGATGAGTTGTACAAAGATGCCAAATGTTTTATGGCTAAAGAAGCTACTCGACGATTTGCTGAAGATCTGGCCAGTATGCAACAGCAGTCAGAGTCAGCTCACCAGGCATCCACCAGTCAGACTGCTCCACCTGAGGTAACTTCTTTCTCTAATCTGTCTGATTATGATAAACTGTCCAGACTGAACAAACTTGGTGATGAGGTCCTTTTGCAAAAACACTTTAATCAAGAACTTAAGAAGGAAATTCATATGTTGAAACTTGATGTCAGTGTCAAAAATCACACCATTGAAAAACTTGAATCTGAAGTCAAAGCACAAAAGCAATTGAACTCTATTTTAGTAAAAGAAGATAAGATTGCAGAAGAAAAGTTTTTGAAAATTAAACAAATTACTGAATCATGGTGTATTGGATCAAAAAGAGTTGCAAAGTGTGTCAATGTCCAAATACCTCATCAAATCCAAGCTATTTTTGATGGTGATTATGACAGGGCCATAGCCATAGCTGAAGTATGTGCTATGGAGCCTTGTTATCAGCCTCCTTCACCACCCAAAGTCCAAACCAAAGGTACTAACTCTAAACCAATTAAGTTGGTTCAGAAATCTGGTATTGGGTTTAGTGATCCTGAAATTGTTGGCCAAACCATTGCTGAAGCTGTGTCTGAGACTGATAAGGTTGTTGAGTTAAAACCTGAAGAAAGTCTTGACTTGTCCAAGCTGACCATTACCCAGTCTGTGTCAGATTCCAATATTAAAACAAACAAGAACTCTAGGAGAATTAAAAGGAAAGTTAGAGATCACAGTGTTCCAAAACAAAAGATTAAGATGTTAAAGAATGAGAAGTCTGATTCTCAAGGAAGTGTGTCACAAACCAAATCTGAGTCTATTTCAAGTGACACCAAATCTGACTCTGACAAAATGATTTCCAAATATGTTGAGTCCAGAAATGGTAAGGTTTCAATTGATGCAAATTTTCTTAAAGATGCTTCTGATCCCAAAAATGTTGATGAAAGAAAATTAAGAACTGAATGTCAGAAATCTGGAATAGGCAAAGGTTGTGTTCAAAAAGGAAACCTTAGTTGTTGCTAAAAAAGAATTTCAAATCTGGTAAGGGACAGATCAAGCAACAATGGGTATCCAAATGTGATAAGAGTCAAAGTTCTACGACCCAATCTGAGTCAGACCCTTTGGTCAGCTCTGGTGAACCCATCTCCAGATGGGTTCCCAGAATGAACTAATCTCTTATTGCAAATGTAGGTTTTTTTTTTTTTTTTTTTTTTTTTTTTTTTTTTTTTTTTTTTTTTTTTTTTTTTTTTTTTTTTTTTTTTTTTTTTTTTTTTTTTTTTTTTTTTTTTTTTTTTTTTTTTTTTTTTTTTTTTTTTTTTTTTTTTTTTTTTTTTTTTTTTTTTTTTTTTTTTTTTTTTTTTTTTTTTTTTTTTTTTTTTTTTTTTTTTTTTTTTTTTTTTTTTTTTTTTTTTTTTTTTTTTTTTTTTTTTTTTTTTTTTTTTTTTTTTTTTTTTTTTTTTTTTTTTTTTTTTTTTTTTTTTTTTTTTTTTTTTTTTTTTTTTTTTTTTTTTTTTTTTTTTTTTTTTTTTTTTTTTTTTTTTTTTTTTTTTTTTTTTTTTTTTTTTTTTTTTTTTTTTTTTTTTTTTTTTTTTTTTTTTTTTTTTTTTTTTTTTTTTTTTTTTTTTTTTTTTTTTTTTTTTTTTTTTTTTTTTTTTTTTTTTTTTTTTTTTTTTTTTTTTTTTTTTTTTTTTTTTTTTTTTTTTTTTTTTTTTTTTTTTTTTTTTTTTTTTTTTTTTTTTTTTTTTTTTTTTTTTTTTTTTTTTTTTTTTTTTTTTTTTTTTTTTTTTTTTTTTTTTTTTTTTTTTTTTTTTTTTTTTTTTTTTTTTTTTTTTTTTTTTTTTTTTTTTTTTTTTTTTTTTTTTTTTTTTTTTTTTTTTTTTTTTTTTTTTTTTTTTTTTTTTTTTTTTTTTTTTTTTTTTTTTTTTTTTTTTTTTTTTTTTTTTTTTGTTGATGAGTATTCAAGATACACCTGGGTTTTCTTTCTTAAACACAAGAGTGATGCTGCTGACACAATCATTGATTTCATCAAGCAAGCTGAAATTCTTTACAAAAGGCCTGTTAGGCAGTTAAGGAGTGATAATGGAACAGAATTCAAGAATATCACTCTTAACTCTTTTTGCAGAGAAAAGGGAATTTCACAAGTCTACTCAGCTGCTAGAACTCCTCAATAAAATGGTGTTGCAGAAAGAAGAAACAGAACTCTTATTGAAGCTGCCAGATCCATGATGGCTCAAAACAATGTGAAGTCTCATTTCTGGGCTGAAGCAGTACACACAGCTTGCTTTACCCAAAACAGATCCCTCATTGTGAAAAGATACCAGAAGACTACATATGAACTTCTTAGGGGGAGAAAACCTGAGATTGGTTTCCTAAGAATGTTTGGAAGTCCTTGCTATATTCTAAACCAGAAAGACCACCTTGGTAAGTTCGATGAGAAATCAAATGAAGGTATCCTTCTTGGATATGCTACAATGATGAAAGCCTACAGAGTGTACAACAAGAGAACTAAAACAATTGAGAACTCTGTAAATGTAAGCATTGATGAAGGTTGTTCTAAGCCAGATTGCTCTCCTCCTGAAGATGAAGACTTCAACTTTGAAGAACTGGCTGTACCTGAGAATGAGCCTCCAACAAATCCTCCAGTTGGAACCAATAATGCTCAAACTCAGGGGGGGCAACTTTTAGAAGAAGAAGAAGAAGTTCCAATCTTTGAAGATGCTCAAACTGATCCTACTCCTACTGAAGTCATTGTTCAGAATCCAATTAATGACTCTTCAACTGGTTCAGACTCCTCCATTCCTGTCCAAGCTGATCAGCCTCTTCCTCAAACTGATCATGCTGGACCATCAAATCTGAATCAGTCCATTGTCCCTGTTACTAGATGGACAAAGAGTCATCCAATTGACCAAATCATTGGTGATCCACTCTCTGGTGTGAAAACAAGAAGAAAGGCAACAGGCAACTTCTGCATGTTTGTCAACTTTGTAAGCAAGATGGAACCAACTGAGGTTGATGAAGCTCTGGAAGATCCCTCTTGGGTTAATGCAATGCAAGATGAGCTAACACAGTTTGAAAGAAACAAGGTTTGGGAACTTGTTCCAAGACCTCATCACAAAACTGTGATTGGAACCAAGTGGGTCTACAGAAACAAAATGGATGAAAGGGGAGTTGTGACCAGAAACAAAGCAAGATTGGTTGCTCTTGGTTACAGACAAGAAGATGGAATTGATTATGATGAAACTTTTGCACCAGTGGCAAGATTAGAGGCAATCAGAATGTTTTTGGCCTTCTCTGCTCACAAGGGTTTCAAGGTCTATCAAATAGATGTGAAGAGTGCTTTTCTTAATGGAAAGTTGGAAGAAGAAGTCTATGTTGAACAGCCTCCAGGTTTTGAAGATTCAAAGTTTCCTGACCATGTATTCAAGCTTGACAAGGCTCTCTATGGGTTAAAGCAAGCTCCAAGGGCATGGTATGATACTTTGTCTAAATTCTTATTGGCTAATAAATTCAAAAGAGGTAATGTTGACAAGACTTTGTTTGTTAGAAAGTATAATGGTGATATTCTGCTGGTACAAATATATGTAGATGATATAATATTTGGTTCTAGCAGTGAAAGACTTTGCAAAAAGTTTTCAGAATTAATGTCTAAAAAGTATGAAATGAGCACGATGGGAGAACTAAACTATTTTCTGGGTTTACAAGTTAAACAGACTAAAAATGGAATTTTTATAAACCAAGGAAAGTATGTTAAAGATCTCTTAAACAAATTTGGTTTTAGTGATTGCTCACCTATGAAAACTCCTATGGGAACTGGTGAAAAGTTGGATGAAGATAAAAATGGAAAATCTGTTGACATCACAGCTTATAGGGGTATGATAGGATCATTACTTTATTTAACTGCTAGTAGACCAGATATTATGTTTGCTACATGTCTTTGTGCAAGATATCAGGCTAGTCCTAAGGAATCTCATCTTAAGGTTGTAAAGAGAATCTTTAGATACCTTAAAGGTAGTCCCAATCTGGGTCTTTGGTATCCCAAAGACTCAGGGTTTGATCTAATTGGCTATTCAGATTCTGACTTTGCAGGCTGTAAGATTGATAGAAAAAGTACTTCAGGAGCTTGTCAAATGCTAGGTAATAGACTTGTAAGCTGGTCCAGTAAGAAGCAGCATTCAGTTTCCATTTCAACTGCAGAAGCTGTTGCTCTCAAATCCTTTGGATGCAATATCAGCTTCAAGACTATGGTGTCACTGCAACAAAAACTCCAATCTTTTGTGACAGTACCAGTGCCATAGCAATCTCAAACAATCCTGTACTTCATTCAAGGACCAAGCACATTGATATAAGATATCATTTCATTAGGGATCATGTGATGAAAGAAGATGTTGAACTCCATTTCATTCCAACTGACAATCAGCTTGCTGACTTGTTCACAAAGCCATTGGATGAATCAAGGTTCAACTACCTTATAAGTAAGCTAGGTATGCTTAATGTGTAAAGTGTAGTGAGCTAAGTAATAGCAAATCTGACCCCTTAGAATTTTACTAAAAGTTTGAGGGCAAGCTGTGTCTGACACAGACTACTCTTTTATACTTGATGTTTATCAAGTAAAAGTGAGTAAGCTGAATCTGACCCAGCTTCGTGGTTATTTTTGTTATTAAATATCTCAGTGCGTTTAATTTGTTTCATTATTGTATTCAGCTTACGTATTGATCCTATTGGGATGTGACACGTGTAGTGGACCATACCGGTTACTGAAAAAGTACCACCACTACTTGTTGTTCATCCAATCAAAATCTTTCTCTCTCCACTAATTCCAAATCAGATATTTTGGGTTTGAATAAAACATCAATCTAACCTAAATTTCAAATCACTTATTCATATTTTCATAAAATCAATTTCTTTTCTCTCTAATCTGATTACTGTTTTATTAAATTTTCTTTCTTCTAAATCTGTTTTCAAAATGGCATCATCATCAAATAATTCTCAATCTTCTTCTGAATCTGAAAATCATTTTCCAACTCCAATCAGTGCAAATAAGTTATCTCCTTATGTGGTTGGAGATAAGGTAGTAGTTGTTCCCTCCGATCTTGATACTGGTAAAATCAAGATTGGAAGTCTGGTTTATGCTAATCTTCATCCTCCTTCATGGGCAAAAGGATATGATGAGATTGTTACTTTCATGTGGTATCATCCGTTTGGGAAAGTAATGATTGAGAAACCAGACTGGGTGTTTCAAGATCTCCTGTGTGAATTCTGGGTAAGCTGTGTTGTGAAACAAAACAAGAAGGGAGATGCTGCAATCTATGGCTCAGTCCTAAATGGTAAGAAAAAGGTATATATTTCTTACGAGAGGCTTAAGTCTGCATTTGAGCTGTCATATATGCCTGATGATGAATATGATCCTGTTGTGTCTCACGCTGAAGCCAAAAATGTTTTGCAAGAAGTTGGATATACTGGTCCACTGGCTTCAGTTGTTAAAATGAAACATTTAACTGGTATTTGGAATTACTTATTGAGCACAATTTCAAAAACTTTACAAGTAAAGGCAGGCAGCTTTGATCAGCCTAATGTCCTAGAGCTGCAAATTTTTCATGCAATGGTCACTATGACCAAAATAGATTTTGCTGCTTTAATCTTTAAGGACCTTGTTGAGCGTGTAAATAAAAAGAGTCTTACCATACCCTATGGAAGGATTCTTGCACTCATTATTGAAGCTATTCTTGATAATGATTACAGCCTGGCAACTGGTCAGACTGTAGAGTGCAAGTCCATAAATTCTAACATTTTCAACAGTCCTAAGGTATCTGTGCAGGGTCTAACCCGAGCAATGCAGATTTACCTTGATTTTTGCAGGAGAAGAGAGGAGGAACAAGAAGCATTAAGGGAAGCTATCCCTTCTTCGACGTGATCTGGGTTTGACACTCAATCTGCCAATCAGGGGGACCCAGGTACACATGTTTCTGAACCCTCAAACTCTTCTGGATCTATACATTCCTCTCCTTCAAAAGAGGGTGAAGGGTTGGCCACATCATCAGCCACTCTAGCCGCACCCTCACTCCAATTCAAATCAGCTTCAAAACAACCCAGTGTTGAGGACTTAGTACCTCGCATTGTGAAAAAGAAAAGATCCACAAGGAAATCTGTGTCAGCTTTGGTGGGTAAAATTTCAACTCCAAAACCATTAGAAGTCCCACCTGGTTCAGTGGAAGCTGAGGAACGTTCCGAAGCTGTCCCTGATACCCAAGCTGACATACCGAATTCACCTCGCCCATCTACACTCTCCCAAAAGGGTGTAGACGAGATAAAAGGGACAACTGCATCTACCCAACCCTCCAAACAGGGTGAAGGTATTGAAACAAAGACCTCCTCCCAAGGTCATACTGAGTCTGTGCCTAAATCGCCATCATCAGCCTCCCAAAAGGTTGATGATATCATTAAAGGGATAACAATGGATCTAGCCCAGATCCAAGAGTCAGAGTCTGTGCACGTACAATCTGAGGATGGTCAGACAAAGGAGAGTGGTATCGAACGCCAAGGTGACACTGCTGCTCTTCCCAAAGCTGATCAGACTCCCTTAATACACTCTGAGTCTGCACTGGCTGCCAATGCCTCTTCTATGTCACAAGAAGAGGTACAGGCCACAATTCTCCCTCGTGATACTTTGGTGCAAAAACACACCATTGTTGAAGGGCAATCCTCTACCTTTAACATTACACCTGCAGGGTCTGTGTCAGCATCTGTCCTTAGACAGAGGGACTCTGTAGGTTACTTGGCTGTCTTTAAGGCAGTCATGTCAGCCCCTTGTGCAGCAAAGGGAACCATTGATGGTCCTCACGATGTCAATGAGAACATAGTCACTATCTCCGGAAGTGACTCTTCATTCGATGATGAGTTTGCCCATCCATCCTCAAGGGATGATCTGATGGAAGTTGCTAGTGGAGGGGTTGATCAACATCAAGATCAACCAATTCCCATTAGCCATCAGCCTGAATCAAACGTCAATCTTTCTCAGGCTGATCAACTCATTATCATTTCTGAAAGATCCACTCATGAGACTCACTCTCATGAGCAAATGTTCCAAGATTCCTTACACCACCCCCTTCTATATTCCCCAATCGACCAAATTAAGGATTGCAGGCTGCTCTTTCCAGAGTCAGTGGCTCTTAAGCCAACTGCAAGTCCTTCCCAAGCTGCCACATTCTCATTTTCAGATGTGGTGGGTCAGCTCACTAAGGTCATATCAACTCACAAGGTTGAGAACTCAAAGCTGACTGAATGCTTGGAAAAGATCCAAAAGGATCAAGAATTGACGGATAAGAAGGTGGACAATATGTCTAAGGAACAGACTGCACTTAAAGAGAGTGTTATGAAAGCAGTTGACCTTATGCAAAAGAACCAAGAGAAGCTGACAGAGTCCTTTGAAAGTCTAACTAAGAAAATCAATGAAGAAATGGAAAGGAACAAAGGGACTCTGGGTCAGATCGAAAATGCTGCAACCAGATTTACAAGGAAAGTAACTGTTGAGCTTCAAGCTGCTAATAAGTCACAAGCAGATTTCAAGAAGGATTTGATTGAAGCTTCAACTAGTTTCAAGAACAAGGTTGCACTCCTCCAGGATGATTTTGCTGAATTAAGAAGAGCCTGCTGTCTTACAAACGTAAAGATTGATGTCCTTAACAATCGTATTCCAGAATTCTTTGCCACTCCTGTGAGTTCTTTTCCTGGTGATGATGACAAAAAGGGGGAGAAAGATCATACCAAGGGGGAGAAGGGCTCCACTTCTAAGAAAAAGAGAAGTGAGATGAATGAAGCTGAAATTGAAAGGCAAAGAGCTGAGGTGGACAAGGACATTGAAGCTTATTTTGAAAGGGTAAGACAAAGAAATAACCAGGCTGATAGGAGGATGATTGTGTATGGTTCTAATGTGGTTGGTGAGGAAGAAGAGATAAAAATACCAGAATCTGAGTCTGGTGGTTCAAAGGATGTGAATGAAGGAGTTGAAAAGGAGAGTGATATAATTGAGGGGGAGACCATTGATGATGTTGAAAATGAAACTGGAGAAATAAGGAAGGAAGTTGTGGTTGAAAAAGATATAAGGAAGGATGTAGGAGTTGAAAAATTGAAAAGAAAGATGAAGTCTGTCCAAGCTGACCCTGTGCAAGCTGTGCCTGAACAAGCTGTGCAAACTGACACAGATCCCAAAGAAGTAAACATTGAATCTTCTTCAAGTGATGACAAAGTCACTCTGTCTCAGTTTCAATTAAAGAAAAGGAAAACTGAAGCTAGGTCAAGTGGTTTGAAAGTCTTGACCCAAGAAGAAAAAGATTGGGAGCTGGCTGCTCAAAATGCACCTGGACTTAAAATGACACTTAAACAGGCTTATAAGTTGGTAGTGGAAGACAGACTAGAAAGAGAAAGAGTTGCTGCAACTAAGTCTGATGCTGAAATTGCCAAGGCTGTTCAAGAACAATTGAATAAAGAAGATGAAGAAGATCTTGCAGCCATTGGTACTAAAAGGAAAGTTGTGAGCAAAGGCAAAGAAAAGAGAAAAGTGGTGGTTCACTCAAAACCATCACAGAAAGTTAGAGATGTTGGGCAGAGTGTGAAAGCCCATAATTGGTTTGATGCCTTGGAGAAAAGACAGGTAACTGAAGTTATCCATTATAGAAGGCATCCAGAGCCAATCGTTCAGGTTGTTTTGAAAAGAAGAAAGGGAAAAAGCATTCCAAGCATAAGGTGTACGAGGAAAGGTTTTGAATCTAACTGGGAAACCTATGATCTTGACAAACTACTTGATCTAGGTTATACAGAATGGGTTGAGTTGCATGACCAGATCACTGGTATGCCTGGAATCCACAAAGAGGCTGTCTTGGAAGCCATTGAGAAGAAGTTGGCTGCTATTGTGAAATACAAAATTGATATCACTGGCCTTCCAAGACCAAGAGCATATGATTTGGATGATGAAGATGAGTCAGAAGAGCCACTCAAGAAGAAGAGAAAAAGAAATGTTAGGCTCGAAGCTCCTGAAGGTGATCACACAGACTTCCTCAGAAATTTGAACCCTTCAGAGTTTCTTGGGTTACTATCTACTGATGCTCTAGACAGACTTCTAAGTCATCTTAATCTGTCTCTACCTGCTGGTGTGGAAAATGCAAGAAGTGGAATGCACATTACTGAACCTGAACATGGAATGTATTTTGTGGATACAAAAGGGAATCTTGTATTCCAAAGGACTGCTGAGCTAAAAGAGGTACCAACTATGCACCTTTTTACCTTGTACAGATTTTGTATTGCTTTCAGTGAACAAGGTAATGGGTATGAGCAGTTCCTTATTAATGAAGGACTAGATAGGAAGATAGATGTGACGATTGCTCCATCCTTTGAAGTTAAGCAAGAAACTGTAGAATTGATTGGGGAATAGAGTCTTATTGTAACACTTTGTATTTCTCTAATATACAAGTAGTTGTACAAATTCAGTTGTCTTGTTAGAATTTCATATCAGATTGAAAAGAACCCAAAAGATTCAAAGGGTCACAAGCTGTTAGTCATATTTTCCTTTGATTCTTTGTAAGCTGATAGTTAGAAGTGTAGTTGGGTTTTGTCATCATCAAATAGGGGGAGATTGTTGAGTCCCAATGCCTATTGTAAATTTAATGATGACAAATCTGACCTATAAACACTTAGTAATCTTTTGGTTCTTGTAATCGGATCTGGGTCAGACTAAGCTGACACAGCCTGCAATATGTAACTGACCCAGATCACGCTTCATGTTCGTAATTGTAATACTATATGGAAGCAAGTGTTATTCAAGCTGCATCAACAACGTTAAAGCATTCAATCCAAGTCGAATAGGAGGATTGAAGATAGAGGACCAAACTGTTAGTGGAAGACAGATTGGAACTAGCAGTCAGCTTGGAACACTTAGACAGATTGGTGCCGTGACAAACCGCCCAATCTGTGTCAACAATCAAAGTGAAGATAGCAACCTGGATTGAAGATAAGGACTATGACGTGACTAGGAATATTCCTAGTATCCAGGTTGGTGGTTGTTTACATATGCGTGTCCATACTCTTATTGGACGATGAAGGATGTGCTGCAGTACGTGGGGGACCACAAGTACGATGAAGGCACGATCGATTATTCTTTTGATCGTCCAATACAAGAAGACTACGTGGTTAATTTGGACACCAAGTGACGAGGAGCTTTCGCCTATAAAAGCAACACTCCTTGTATGCATATGTGTGACATTCCTGAGAATCATTCTTCACACAAAGTTTCTCTGCTCTTACACACAGCTTAGTCTGTACGAGATCAGCTTGGGCTGATTCTCTTGAGCTGAAACTTATTGATTGTTGTTTGTCATTTCATAGGGTTGTTTAGATATCTGTAGGCTATCTTTATTCCGCAACAACCCTGTAATTCTTTGTATAGATTATTTCTTAATAAAGAGTTACATTTGAAAACTGCAATCTATGTTCAAGAATGCTCTTACTCTCTACTGCTTTACTGTTTTAATGATTCTTGTTCTTTACATGCATTAAGTATTTTGAGTCTTAAAACGTTGCTTAAAAGTTTGTAAAGTTCGAGAAAAGTTGTATTCACCCCCCTCTACAACTATCCTGTGTACAATATACTTTGGTATATTGATACACCGTGGGACGTATCACCAACAATATCTGGAGAATTCATCTACGATCACCAGGGTGTATCTTTTTCCAGCACGAGTCTGAACATTCACTGGACCAAAGAGGTCCATATGAAGCATATGAAGAGGTTCAGATATGCTAAAATTTTGTCTTGTCTTGAAACTGGCACGTTTCTGCTTACCCATCTCACATCCTGGACATGGTCTTTCCTTTTTGAAGGAAACTGAAGGTATCCCAACTGCAAGTTATTTTCTGGACAACTTATTAATATTTTTGAAATTTAAATGGGATAACCTTTTATGCCAAAACCAATTTGTGTCTTCATCAGCTTGAGTATAGAAACACTGCTCTGAAGGAGAGCTTTCCATATCCATCACGTACACATTCCCTCTTCAGGGAGCAATCAATACCACCTTCCAGTCCTTGTTGAATACGATGCCCTGTGCAATATTGAATAGAACTTGATAGCCATCATCACACAGTTGACTTACGCTGATCAGGTTATATTTCAAACCATTCACAAATGCAACTCGTTTGAACATGACTTGTCCATTGTTCAGAACACCATATCCCTCAGTTTTTCCACAACCATCATTTCCGAAAGTAATGGAGGGTCCATCAGAAATGGTGAACTCTTCCAGCAGGGTCTTACATCCGGTCATCGTCCTGCCAGCTGCATTGTCAAGATACCAGATATATTTCTTTCGATCGCCCTGCACATCCACCAGATATTATCAGTTAGATTTGGGAACCCATCTACTGATGGGTTCACTGGACCCTCCCTTATAGGTCCCTGGGGCAATATGGTTAAGTTCACTTTCTTCAACAGTAGTCTTAGTTGAAAAGAACACTGGGGTTGATAGTTTTGAAACCTTTTTCTTTTTCTCAACTGGAGAAATAGATTTATCTTTCTTTGCAAAAGGTTTGGTATTTTGTCTAGGGCCAGATGAAGTACCCTCAATAAAGTTTAATCTTGCATTGAAACTTTGAAATTAACGAGTCAGTAGTTTAATCTGGCTCTCTAACCTTGACAAAACATTTTCATCAGATGATACCTGAGCCTTTCCAGTTGTAGGCTTAGGTAGGGGATTGGTCTGAGGAAAAGGTTTATTCCGATAAACCTTTTTAACTGGAGCAGTCATCTGGAATGCTCCAGTCTTAACCTCTGGGGATTGAACTGGGAAGATATTGGCCTTGGGAGTTACAGGCTCATCATAAGCAGTGCTGGGCCTGAACCCCTCTGGTAAACGATCAAGTACTGGTATTAGTGATGCTACATGAGTATTTCCATCTAAATAAGCACGTTTTTGAGCAGGAAATTGATTTACTCCAGCATCGTATAGCTTTCTGGTTTCAAGCCATGATTTAATCACCAATTTTTCTTTCTCTAAAATGATTTCAAGATCTTGTTTTCTTGAATCAATTGTTCAGTTACCAGAACCTGGGCTTGAAATGCCAGTTCAATGTCTTGAAGTTCTTTTAATTTTGATTTTAAAGTAGTGATTTCAGAAAAATCTGTTTCTAGACCATTTACACAATCAGATCTAACAGTTTCAACAAAGATTAAATCAGAATTAAGAGCTTCAGCAATGTCCAGTTTTAGTTCTTGGTCAGTTTCAGTATCATAATCACTAACCTTCTTGATAACAATGTCCACCCATCGTCCAGATGTGACATCTTCCTTCACCAGGTGCTCTTCGTCTGCCAGAGCCATGTAACAGCAATCTCTTTCCTCTTCTTCATCAGCAGATGAATCATCAGAAAGAACCCACTTCTCTTCAGTTGTT
The DNA here is from genome assembly GCA_034093135.1 of Erigeron breviscapus. Lineage (NCBI taxonomy): Eukaryota > Viridiplantae > Streptophyta > Magnoliopsida > Asterales > Asteraceae > Erigeron > Erigeron breviscapus. The sequence continues at coordinate 119,503,386 of CM067173.1, forward strand.
GCAATCATGCACTTATTATTATTTTCAATTTGTTGTGCCATGAGAGCAATTTGAGCCTTAAGCTTTTTGTATTTAGATTTATAGCTATCATCAGGCTTATTATTAGAAGAAAATGGACCAGGCTTGGATACAAACTGACTGGACTTGCAATCTTTCATGAAATGACCTTTTCTGCCACACTTAAAGCATGTCAGATTGGTCTTATCAGTTGAAGAACTGGATGCAAATTATCCAGATGGCCTATTTGCTCTTGCTTTGAAACGGTTAAACGTTTTAGCAATCATAGCAACCAGGTCATCATCATCAGTTTCATCACAATCTGGAGAGATTTGACTAGTTTCTCCAGAATCCATGAGTTCAGACACCATCTTCTTCACATCAGTGCTGTACTTTGTGGTTCAGTATGACTAACCACAATAGGACTACTGGAGGCATGGTTATAAGCATCTTGTTTTGCCACAACTCTCTGAGCTTGATTTTCCTCAGTGTATCTGAAAGCTCCATATAGAGTAGAAAGAGTGTGTGTGTGCAGAGTTTTACCTTGTCGTAAGACCAGGATCATGTGAGACCATTTGGTGGGTAGAATATCACAAAATTTCTCCAGAAGTATATCCTTGTCCTTCTCAACCCCGAGACCTCTCAACTGGTTTATGATACTCATAAATCTGGTGTAAGTACCAGTGAGAGACTCATTGGGCTGAGCAAAAAATGACTCATACCTCTTATTTAAGGAGACTTTTCTGGTGACAATGGTGTCATCTCCTCCTTCATGCTGGTTCAATAGTTCATCCCACATGGTTTTATGTGAGTCCCTTAAGTTCGAGATGGTTAAACCAGGAATGTGTAAATACAACAAGTCTAATAATCACTAGAAAAGGACTAGTATTACTTAAATATAAATGCAAGTATATAAATAAAGTAATACAAGACTTAAAGCAATAAACAAATAAAGTGGAACATTATGTATTGTTTCATGGGTATTTTATTTATGATGTTTAAATAAAATACAAGGTTGTTGCGGAATCAAGATAATACAATTAAGTATGTATCCTAACAACCTATGACTTACAAATGATCTATATTTGTCAAATAACTCTTTAGGATCGAGATACTTAAAGTTGTGAAGTATCCCTATTTAAGATCGAGAGTATTTGGACAAATTCACTTTAATGCAAAATGAATGCTTTTTAAAGTGAATTTTGTCAAGGAAATGACTTTGTATTTATAGGCAACAAAATTCACCAGTGAATTTTGTGCCGTACAAATATGGTTGCATACATTTAATGATCCGACAAGAACATTAAATGTATTGGATAAGGAATAAGGATAAAGTCACATCAAGTGCAAGTGTATCCTTTTATCCAACCACCTTAACACACGTATACTTTGGTGAAGAACAAGTGGATTGTTCTTTGGAAAGTGTGTAAAGGGAAAAGTCAATCCTTGATATCAGTGTTCAGACTTGCAGGATCTAGAACACTGACAATCCTCCAGTGTACAGATCTGGTAAGACTTTCCAGTGGACTCCGCCATTTGTTAAGTCTTCTTTCTTCAGACTTCAGTCAGAATGTCTTCAGTAGAGTTGATCTGGACTGGGGTGAAGTCCAGTGAGCTCATCTGGAGAGTACTCCAGATTTCCTATACAAGTATTTGCTCACTGGTCTTCAATTATTTCTGGACAAATCTTCAGAGGGACTCCAGATTCCAAGTCTGGAGTAGGTCCAGTAGAACACGATTCTGATCAGATCTTCAGTAAGGCTCCAGTAGTCGAGTCTGGAGCGAGTCCAGTAAATCTGGACTAAATCTGGACCTAACAAATTCCCCCTATTTGTTTAGAAATAATGCAAGTGTTTTCAGGCTTATAGATATACAAATTTGTATGCCTGGAAAACACTTGGTCGATTTAAGTCTAAAAAATCTAAGTTACTGGAAAACACTTTATAGATCATGAGTGTTTTCAGTTTCATCTTTTAAGTTTTAACTTAGACTAAATCTGGTCATTTACTTATAAAAATAAAAAATTGCAACTATTATTACATTCATCAACTGATAAATAGTACACAATTTTCATAAGTCAATAATTTACAATAAGTAAACAATAAGAGTTAGGCCCTTCTTTTCGATGTCCTTTCTGGAGCATCTTCAGTAGCCTTTCTCTTTGGAGAAGGAGAGGAAGGTAGTGAATCTGGTGATCTTAAGCCCAATGCAGCTTCCATTTGTTGCTTCCTTCTGAACATTTTCAACAGCTGAAGGCAAGTGTTGTGGCAACTTCTCATCCAGTAGCTTTTCCACTTGGGGTAACACCCCATCATAAATGCTACGAAGGACAGTCCCAGAAACTTCTTCACATAATTCTTTTAACATGTTGTTTCTGAACTTCCTTGTACATGCATCACTTAGAGTACTAACAACTGCACTCTGGTCCAGTGTGGGTCGACTCTCCAGAGAACTGACCCTGAAGACCAAATTCTGAACATTTTCAACAGCTGAAGGCAAGTGTTGTGGCAACTTCTCATCCAGTAGCTTTTCCACTTGGGGTAACACCCCATCATAAATGCTACGAAGGACAGTCCCAGAAACTTCTTCACATAATTCTTTTAACATGTTGTTTCTGAACTTCCTTGTACATGCATCACTTAGAGTACTAACAACTGCACTCTGGTCCAGTGTGGGTCGACTCTCCAGAGAACTGACCCTGAAGACCAAATTCTGAACATCTTCTTTCAGACCTGCCAGTTCGCCAGTGACTGCAGTCTGAACAGAAGTAACCAACCTATTCTCTAAGCCCTGGACTGCCACCTTGATCTTTTCAGTGTTGGTGTTTGTGGCCAGTACCAGTTCATCCAGCTTTTCATACACAAGCTTCTCATTCCCAGCGAAGACATTCATCTCAGATGCCAGGTTATTTGATAATAAAGACTTGAAGTCCGAAATAACCTGAGATGAACTCTGGAGTGATCTCTCCAGGTCCGCCACCTTATTTAAAAGGCCTTGGACCTCGGTTGAAGAAGAAGTGGAGAGACCAGTGGGAGGTTCAAGTGTTGAGGGTAATCTGGTCATTAGAGGAACTTGTGCCCAGTCCTCTTCAGTTGCATCTTCAGATGGTGCAACTGGTGACTCCGGCGCACGAGGTGGTTGAGATTCTGAAGGTTGGACGGTTGCTGGAGTGAAGTATTGGGTGTTTTCTGGAATTGAAGGTGGTGGTGGTGGTGGCATGTTTGGTGGTGGTGGCATTTCTGGTGTAGGTGTGTGGTGGTGAAATTGTGGTGGTGGTGGTGGTGGTGGTGGTGGTGGTGGTGGTGGTGGTGGTGGTGGTGGTGGTGGTGGTGGTGGTGGTGGTGGTGGTGGTGGTGGTGGTGGTGGTGGTGGTGGTGGTGGTGGTGGTGGTGGTGGTGGTGGTGGTGGTGGTGGTGGTGGTGGTGGTGGTGGTGGTGGTGGTGGTGGTGGTGGTGGTGGTGGTGGTGGTGGTGGTGGTGGTGGTGGTGGTGGTGGTGGTGGTGGTGGTGGTGGTGGTGGTGGTGGTGGTGGTGGTGGTGGTGGTGGTGGTGGTGGTGGTGGTGGTGGTGGTGGTGGTGGTGGTGGTGGTGGTGGTGGTGGTGGTGGTGGTGGTGGTGGTGGTGGTGGTGGTGGTGGTGGTGGTGGTGGTGGTGGTGGTGGTGGTGGTGGTGGTGGTGGTGGTGGTGGTGGTGGTGGTGGTGGTGGTGGTGGTGGTGGTGGTGGTGGTGGTGGTGGTGGTGGTGGTGGTGGTGGTGGTGGTGGTGGTGGTGGTGGTGGTGGTGGTGGTGGTGGTGGTGGTGGTGGTGGTGGTGGTGGTGGTGGTGGTGGTGGTGGTGGTGGTGGTGGTGGTGGTGGTGGTGGTGGTGGTGGTGGTGGTGGTGGTGGTGGTGGTGGTGGTGGTGGTGGTGGTGGTGGTGGTGGTGGTGGTGGTGGTGGTGGTGGTGGTGGTGGTGGTGGTGGTGGTGGTGGTGGTGGTGGTGGTGGTGGTGGTGGTGGTGGTGGTGGTGGTGGTGGTGGTGGTGGTGGTGGTGGTGGTGGTGGTGGTGGTGGTGGTGGTGGTGGTGGTGGTGGTGGTGGTGGTGGTGGTGGTGGTGGTGGTGGTGGTGGTGGTGGTGGTGGTGGTGGTGGTGGTGGTGGTGGTGGTGGTGGTGGTGGTGGTGGTGGTGGTGGTGGTGGTGGTGGTGGTGGTGGTGGTGGTGGTGGTGGTGGTGGTGGTGGTGGTGGTGGTGGTGGTGGTGGTGGTGGTGGTGGTGGTGGTGGTGGTGGTGGTGGTGGTGGTGGTGGTGGTGGTGGTGGTGGTGGTGGTGGTGGTGGTGGTGGTGGTGGTGGTGGTGGTGGTGGTGGTGGTGGTGGTGGTGGTGGTGGTGGTGGTGGTGGTGGTGGTGGTGGTGGTGGCGGCTTCAGTGCCATATGCTCTTTGTGTTTCAGTAAGCCCGGCTTCAGTGCCATATGCTTGTCTTTCAGTTTGGTCACCAGACGACCTTTCCCCCTTGGAACGATCTCCAGTAGTTGACTTGAGATCATTCCACAATTGTTCAAGCATGAGTCTGTTTAGTGTACCAAAAGATGTACCTTGTACTGGAGTTGTTTCAGACACAACTTTCTTGAGTGCCTGCACTTCCTTCTGAACATTTTCAACAGCTGAAGGCAAGTGTTGTGGCAACTTCTCATCCAGTAGCTTTTCCACTTGGGGTAACACCCCATCATAAATGCTACGAAGGACAGTCCCAGAAACTTCTTCACATAATTCTTTTAACATGTTGTTTCTGAACTTCCTTGTACATGCATCACTTAGAGTACTAACAACTGCACTCTGGTCCAGTGTGGGTCGACTCTCCAGAGAACTGACCCTGAAGACCAAATTCTGAACATCTTCTTTCAGACCTGCCAGTTCGCCAGTGACTGCAGTCTGAACAGAAGTAACCAACCTATTCTCTAAGCCCTGGACTGCCACCTTGATCTTTTCAGTGTTGGTGTTTGTGGCCAGTACCAGTTCATCCAGCTTTTCATACACAAGTTTCTCATTTCCAGCAAAGACATTCATCTCAGATGCCAGGTTATTTGATAATAAAGACTTGAAGTCCGAAATAACCTGAGATGAACTCTGGAGTGATCTCTCCAGGTCCGCCACCTTATTTAAAAGGCCTTGGACCTCGGTTGAAGAAGAAGTGGAGAGACCAGTGGGAGGTTCAAGTGTTGAGGGTAATCTGGTCATTAGAGGAACTTGTGCCCAGTCCTCTTCAGTTGCATCTTCAGATGGTGCAACTGGTGACTCCGGCGCACGAGGTGGTTGAGATTCTGAAGGTTGGACGGTTGCTGGAGTGAAGTATTGGGTGTTTTCTGGAATTGAAGGTGGTGGTGGTGGTGGCATGTTTGTGGTGGTGGTGGTGTTCTGGTGTAGGTGCTGGCATTTCTGGTAGATGTTCTTCTTCTTGTACATCTTCACCCAGAAAATTCATGTTAACATCAAAGCTTCCAGACATTGGGGAATCAACATCATCCCATTCTGGATCAGTCCCAACTGTCTGTTCACCAGACTGTTCACCAGTCTCTAAATTCACCTGTTCACCAACTTCAACATTTAAATCAATTGGAGCCTCTTGCTCACCAGAAACATGTTCTTCAGTCTGAACATCTTCAACAACTTCTTCAACAACCTGGGCAACAAGTTCAGCTTGTTCATCAATTTCCTGCCCAACAACTTCAGGTTCAAAGATTGGTGACCCATCCAGATTCATAACATCGCCTGGATGTCTTGCTGGATTCACCTGGATTCCAGCTCTCATCAGACGCCTATTAGTTCTAGGTCGCCTGGAAGGTTCAACTTCTTGTACATGACCTTCTGGAGCAACTTGTCTAATGGGCTGTACAGCCTCAATAATCTGTACATCATCACCAGATGGTCCTTCAACATCTTGACCTCTCTCTGGACCCATTTCAGCTTCTTCCCTTTGGAAGCAAAGCATGGACTGAGGAATATCTACCTCATCCACTGAAGACCTAAGGTTGACTAGGTCCCTCATATACTCACTCACAGAAAAGTGAGTGGTATCAAAATCGTACTGGTCGCCAAGTGCATTTTTAAACATCAGTGAAAGGAATCGAATATATGGCACGAATGGTTTTCTTCCTTTCACTCTTAGGCGCTCGACCAGGTCGTCAAAAAGGATTTGGGCAAAATCCACTCTAAGCCCAAACCACAAGCAGTAGGCAATCTGGAGGTGGGTTTGATTGATCTGGTCTAACCCTCCAGAACTGCCTCCTAGACACTCAACAATGTGGGTGAAGAAATATCTCCATGAGTCTGACAGCTTGCTCATGTAGATAGTCCCCTTTCTGGATAGCTGCCCATGCTCATCCAGTATATCTGTATGCCCCATCAACCTGCATACTTCCCTTGTGTTGATACCAGTGGGAAGTTCGATAGGCAACTCATTCTGTTCATGATAGATTAACTAGAGAACAGACCTGAGAAGACTAGCTGTGAAACCAAGGGATTTGGTACCTCCCTTGAGAGTGTATTTGATCGATGAAGTTTCATCGTCATATTGAGCGGAGTACCAGAATTCACATAGGTACTCGTGATACATCCTACCAGGATTTAATGTTAATGCACCATATAATGGCAAGAAAGAAAGAAAGAATTTAATCTCCCAATGATCGATTGGGCATCATGAACACTGGACAAAGAGAGTCTTGCCATCCAGTTATTCATATTTATTCTTATGGTACTTGCCTCAAGATTAATATGAGGTGCCCTATCAACATTTTCCGAAGGCATGTATTCATTGGCAAGCAGATTTTTTGTTCTAGATTGTCTAGGTGCCATTTATGAGGAGTAGATGAAAATGAAATTGAATATGTATAGGTTATGATGAAGATTGGATGAAAGAATTGAATGGAATGGAGTAAATATGAGAGATAAATATGATTGGAAAATGAATGAAGAGAGAAATAAATGAAGGAATTTGAAAGATTTGGGAGTTATGTTCGAAGTAAATGTCATTGAAATTGAAGGTGGGTATATATAGGAGTGACAATGTGGAACTCAAACGGTTTGATTTGAAATTATCAAATTAAATTTTTGATCGGGTTTGAGATCCGCATTAATTACATCACATCACACATAAATGCATGACGGTTTACAGCCCACAAAACAGTAACAACTTGTACTTTTTTTTTTCCCAAGGTAAAAAGACCATCATTGCGTTGAAAAATTTACATGCCACGTAGGATTAAAATATCTTCAAAAAGGTTTGCTTACGTGGCACACACAAAGACCAATTATTTAGAAAATATTTTTCAAGTCTTCCCTGGAATGTTGTTCCAGAAATCTAATAATGCAAAGATAGTACACATAGGCGTTCAATATCTGAGCAGTCACCAGATTTAAGGATTTAACATTCCCAACTCACCAACAAGATATTCAAAAGTTTTGACATCCAGTGGTTTGGTAAAAATGTCAGCAAGTTGTTTGTCAGTGGGAATAAAATGGAGTTCAATGTTGTTTTTCATAATATGATCACGAATGAAATGATACCTTAGATCAATGTGCTTCGTTCTGGAGTGCATGACTGGATTGTTTGAGATAGCGATGGCACTGGTATTATCACAAAAGATTGGCGTCTTTGAATATTTAATACCATAATCAAGCAACTGGTTCTTCATCCAGAGTATCTGAGCACAACAACTGGCTGCAGACACGTATTCAGCTTCAGCAGTGGACAATGAAACTGAAGTTTGCTTCTTACTGGTCCAGCTGACTAGTTTGCCACCTAGGAAATGACATCCACCAGTTGTGGATTTCCTATCTATCTTACAACCTGCATGATCTGAATCTGAATAACCCATTAGATCCATGCCTGAACCTTTGGGGTACCAAAGACCTAGACTGGGGACACCTTTAACGTACTTCAGTATGCGCTTTACAGCAAGCATATGAGATTCCTTAGGATTAGACTTATATCTGGCACATAAACATGTTGAAAACATAATATCTGGTCTACTGGCAGTTAAATACATCAGTGAACCAACCATGCCTCTATAGACAGTGGTGTTCACTGGTTTGCCATCTGGATCAGAGTCCAGTGTCAGTGGTGCAGAAATTGGAGTTGGTTTAGATGGTGAAGAGTTTATATCATATTTCTTTAAAAGATCTCTAACATATTTCTCCTGATTAATAAAAATGCCATCTTTGTTTTGTTTAATCTGGAGTCCAAGAAAATATGTTAAATTCAACCACACAAAACCATTATTTAGAAAATATTTTTCAAGTCTTCCCTGGAATGTTGTTCCAGAAATCTAATAATGCAAAGATAGTACACATAGGCGTTCAATATCTGAGCAGTCACCAGATTTAAGGATTTAACATTCCCAACTCACCAACAAGATATTCAAAAGTTTTGACATCCAGTGGTTTGGTAAAAATGTCAGCAAGTTGTTTGTCAGTGGGAATAAAATGGAGTTCAATGTTGTTTTTCATAATATGATCACGAATGAAATGATACCTTAGATCAATGTGCTTCGTTCTGGAGTGCATGACTGGATTGTTTGAGATAGCGATGGCACTGGTATTATCACAAAAGATTGGCGTCTTTGAATATTTAATACCATAATCAAGCAACTGGTTCTTCATCCAGAGTATCTGAGCACAACAACTGGCTGCAGACACGTATTCAGCTTCAGCAGTGGACAATGAAACTGAAGTTTGCTTCTTACTGGTCCAGCTGACTAGTTTGCCACCTAGGAAATGACATCCACCAGTTGTGGATTTCCTATCTATCTTACAACCTGCATGATCTGAATCTGAATAACCCATTAGATCCATGCCTGAACCTTTGGGGTACCAAAGACCTAGACTGGGGACACCTTTAACGTACTTCAGTATGCGCTTTACAGCAAGCATATGAGATTCCTTAGGATTAGACTTATATCTGGCACATAAACATGTTGAAAACATAATATCTGGTCTACTGGCAGTTAAATACATCAGTGAACCAACCATGCCTCTATAGACAGTGGTGTTCACTGGTTTGCCATCTGGATCAGAGTCTAGTGTCAGTGGTGCAGAAATTGGAGTTGGTTTAGATGGTGAAGAGTTTATATCATATTTCTTTAAAAGATCTCTAACATATTTCTCCTGATTAATAAAAATGCCATCTTTGTTTTGTTTAATCTGGAGTCCAAGAAAATATGTTAATTCACCCATCAAACTCATTTCATATTCAGTGGACATGATTTTTGAAAATTTCTTGCACATGTTTTCATCAGTAGACCCAAAAATAATATCATCAACATAAATTTGTACCAGTAACAGATTACCTTTCTCATGAAGAATGAATAAGGTATTGTCAATTGCACCTCGTTTAAAACCATTTTTCAACAAATGTTTAGTCAGAGTATCATACCAGGCACGTGGGGCTTGTCTGAGGCCATATAGCGCTTTGTCCAGACGATATACCCAATGTGGATGCTTTTCATCAACGAAACCTGGAGGTTGTCTGACGTAAACTTCTTCTTCAAGCTTTTCATTCAAGAAAACACTCTTTACATCCATCTGGTAGACCTTGAACTGATGATTAGCAGCGAATGCTAAGAAAATTCTGATCGCTTCAAGTCTAGCCACTGGAGCAAATGATTCATCAAAGTCGACATCTGACTGGCAGTAGCCTTGTGCTACCAGTCTGGCCTTGTTTCTGATTACGTGGCCATCTTCATCTACTTTGTTTCTGAAGACCCATCTTGTTCCAATTGGTTCTTTCTTTCCAACTGGGAAAGGAACCAGATACCAGACCTTGTTCCTTTCAAACTGGTGAAGCTCTTCTTGCATAGCAGTCACCCAGCTTGGATCTTCCATAGCCTCGTCAATCTTCTTTGGTTCCATCAAAGATAGAAAACTTACGTATAAGCATTGATTACTGGAGGCTCTTCTGGTCTGAACTCCATGACTGGAGTCACCTATGATCTGATCAATAGGGTGAGCTTTTGTCCATCTGGAGAATTGACCAGGATTGTTACTGACGACAATATCAGTGCAAGAATTCAGTTGAGTCTCCTCTGGAGTTGCTTCTGGAGGAGGATCTTGCCAGATTACTTCAGTATCTTCATCTGAGTCATTTAAATCATGATTTGCATCATGAAATTCTTCATTTGAAGGTATTTCCTGGAGTACTGGTTCAGTTTTAAATTCTTCATAAGAAGACATTTCTGGTCTATTCTCAACTGACACTGATACTGGGGGAGTAGTACGCACATCTGAACCAATATTAATTTCAGAGGGTAGTTTGAAAATAATAGAGGGATAGAATGGAGTACTACTGGAGAGTTTCTGAACAGGTTCCAGATCAGGATGACTGGAAACTGTGTCTGGTGAATCTTCAAATTTGTCGTTTATAGGATCAGATTCACAAAAGACAATTGGAGTTACTGGGGGAGAGTCAAGGGCTGGCTTCTTGTTGATTGCAGCATTTGATTCATCAAATGTGACATGAATTGACTCATGGACCTTCTCCAGTCTCTTGTTATAGACTCTGAAGGCCTTGCGAATGGCTGAATAGCCTAAGAAATACCCTTCATCAGCTTTGGCATCAAATTTGCCTAGCTGACTGGAGTCGTTCAGGATGTAAACTGGACATCCAAAACGTGAAAATAACCAATGTTTGGTTTTCTATTTCTTAAGACTTCATAGGCTGTCTTTTTGTGTCTTTTGATGTACACTGATCGATTCTGGGTGTGGCAAGCAGTTGCAATTGCTTCCGCCCAGAAACTGGTAGACAGACCAGATTCAGCAAGCATACTCCTGGCAGCTTCTATCAGCGTTCGATTTTTCCTTTCCACCACTCCATTTTGTTCTGGAGATCAGGCTGATGAGAAATTCTGGGAGATGCCAGTGTCAGTACAGAATGACTCCAGAGTTGCATTCTGGAATTCTGTTCCATTGTCACTTCTTAACTGACACACTTTTCGACTGTACTTGAGCTCAATTTGCTTGATAAGACTGATGATTTCTGCAGCAGCTTCACCTTTAGACCTTAGAAAGATCACCCAACAATATCTGGAGAATTCATCTACGATCACCAGGGTGTATCTTTTACCAGCACGAGTCTGAACGTTCATTGGACCAAATAGGTCCATATAAAGCATTTGAAGAGGTTCAGAAATGCTGAAATTCTGTCTGGCCTTGAAACTGGTACGTTTTTGCTTACCCATCTCACATCCTGGACACGGTCTTTCCTTTTTGAAGGAAATTGAAGGTATCCCATTTGCAAGTTGTTTTCTGGACAACTTGTTAATGTTTTTGAAATTTAAATGGGATAACCTTTTATGCCATAACCAGTTTGTGTCTTTTGATGTACACTGATCGATTCTGGGTGTGGCAAGCAGTTGCAATTGCTTCCGCCCAGAAACTGGTAGACAGACCAGATTCAGCAAGCATACTCCTGGCAGCTTCTATCAGCGTTCGATTTTTCCTTTCCACCACTCCATTTTGTTCTGGAGATCAGGCTGATGAGAAATTCTGGGAGATGCCAGTGTCAGTACAGAATGACTCCAGAGTTGCATTCTGGAATTCTATTCCATTGTCACTTCTTAACTGACACACTTTTCGACTGTACTTGAGCTCAATTTGCTTGATAAGACTGATGATTTCTGCAGCAGCTTCACCTTTAGACCTTAGAAAGATCACCCAACAATATCTGGAGAATTCATCTACGATCACCAGGGTGTATCTTTTACCAGCACGAGTCTGAACGTTCATTGGACCAAATAGGTCCATATAAAGCATTTGAAGAGGTTCAGAAATGCTGAAATTCTGTCTGGCCTTGAAACTGGTACGTTTTTGCTTACCCATCTCACATCCTGGACACGGTCTTTCCTTTTTGAAGGAAATTGAAGGTATCCCATTTGCAAGTTGTTTTCTGGACAACTTGTTAATGTTTTTGAAATTTAAATGGGATAACCTTTTATGCCATAACCAGTTTGTGTCTTTATCAGCTTGAGTATAGAAACACTGCTCTGAAGGAGAGCTTTCCATATCCATCACGTACACATTCCCTTTTCTGGGAGCAATCAACACTACCTTCCAGTCTTTGTTGAATACGATGGCCTGAGCAACATTGAATAAGACTTGATAGCCATCGTCACACAGTTGGCTTACACTGATCAAGTTATATTTCAAACCATTCACAAATGCAACACGTGTAAACTTGACTTGTCCATTGTTCAGAACACAATATCCCTCAGTCTTTCCACAACCATCATTTCCAAAAGTAATGGAGGGTCCATCAGAAATGGTGAACTCCTCCAGTAGGGTCGTACATCCGGTCATAGTCCTGCCAGCTGCACTGTCAAGATACCAGATATACTTCTTTCGATCGCCCTATACATACACCAGATATTGATCAGTTAGATTTGGGAACCCATCGACTGATGGGTTCACTGGACCCTCCCTTATAGGTTCCAAGGGCAATCTGGTTCAGTTCACTTTCTTCAACAGTGGTCTTAGATGAAAAGACCACTGGGGTTGATAGTTTTGAAACCTTTTTCTTTTTCTCAACTGGAGAAATAAATTTGTCTTTCTTAGCAAAAGGTTTTATATTTTGTCTAGGGCCAGATGAAGTACCCTCAATAAAGTTTAATCTTGCATTAAAACTTTGTGATTGACGAGTCAGAATTTGAATCTGGCTCTCTAACCTGAACAAAATATTTTATTTATGATGTTTAAATAAAACACAAGGTTGTTGCGGAATCAAGATAATACAATTAAGTATGTATCCTAACAACCTATGAGTTACAAATGATCTATATTTGTCAAATAACTCTTTAGGATCGAGATACTTAAAGTTGTGAAGTATCCCTGTTTAAGATCGAGAGTATTTGGACAAATTCACTTCAATGCAAAATGAATGCTTAAAAGTATTTTTGTCAAGGAAATGACTTTGTATTTATAGGCAACAAAATTCACCAGTGAATTTTGTGCCGTACAAATATGGTTGCATACATTTAATGATCCGACAAGAACATTAAATGTATTGGATAAGGAATAAGGATAAAGTCACATCAAGTGCAAGTGTATCCTTTTATCCAACCACCTTAACACACGTATACTTTGGTAAAGAACAAGTGGATTGTTCTTTGTAAAGTGTGTAAAGGGAAAAGTCAATCCTTGATATCAGTGTTCAGACTTGTAGGATCTAGAACACTGACAATCCTCTAGTGAACAGATCTGGTAAGACTTTTCAGTGGACTCCGCCATTTGTTAAGTCTTCTTTCTTCAGACTTCAGTCTTTGACTTCAGTCAGAATGTCTTCAGTAGAGTTGATCTGGACTGGGGTGAAGTCCAGTGAGCTCATCTGGAGAGTACTCCAGATTTCCTATACAAGTATTTGCTCACTGGTCTTCAATTATTTCTGGACAAATCTTCAGAGGGACTCCAGATTCCAAGTCTGGAGTAGGTCCAGTAGAACACGATTCTGATCAGATCTTCAGTAAGGCTCCAGTAGTCGAGTCTGGAGCGAGTCCAATAAATCTGGACTAAATCTGGACCTAACATTTTAGCACTGGGAAAGAGAACTAAAGTGGGAATTAGGGTTTCTGGAAGAGCCCCGAGGATCATGTTTTTGAGAAGGGTGTCTAGATTCACTAATCTCCTCTCCTCTTCAGACCAATGTTCCTCCCTCTTTTCCCTTCCTCTTCTAGATCCAGTTGGACCAAGAAGGGGATTGAGAGGTTATGTGGGCACATAAGGTCCCTCATTTAAAATTTTTATCATGTTCCTCTCAATACCAGTAATATGCAAAACCATCCTAGCCTTCCACGTACCAAATTCATCACTGTTCCCACTGAATTTGGGAACATGATTGTTTGAATAGTGCACATGCACATGTGGAGAAGCAGGAGTAGGAGGAGGAGGTGGAGGATTTGTATTAATAGGTGGTGTTGTGTTAGTGTTATTTTGGTCATTATTTTGGTCATTAACATTAACATTAGGATCGGGACCAAAATTAAAACTTCCTTGTGTATTTTCTGGGGTGGCCATCAAAGAAACAGATCTAGGCAATGTTTAGCCTTCTGCTCTGATACCAAATGTAGAGTCCCAAATACGATGGTTAACCCAGAAGTGTAAAATACAACAAGTATTATAAGCACTAGATTGGACTAGTATTACTTGTATATAAATGCAAGAATATATAAACAAAGTAATACAAGACTTAAAGCAATAAACAAGTAAAGTGGAACATAGTGTAGTTTTCAAGTGTATTCTATTTATGATGTTAAATAAAATACAAGGTTGTGCGGAATCAAGATAATACAAATAAGTATGTATCCTAACAACCTATGAATTACAAATGATCTATATTTGCCAAATAAACTCTTTGGATCGAGATACTTATAGTTGTGAAGTATCCATGTTTAAGATCGAGAGTATTTAGACAAATTCACTTTAATGCTAAAAGTAATTTTAACGTAGAATATGACTTTGTATTTATAGGCAAACAAATTCACCAGTGAATTTGTGCCGTACAAATATGGTTGCATGCATTTAATAAACCGACAAGATCATTAAATGCATTGGTTAAAGGTATAAGGATAAAGTCACATCAATATGACTTTATTCTTTTAACCAACCACCTTTCCACACGTATACACTTTAGTAAAGAACAAGTGGAATGTTCTTTGGAAAGTGTGTAAAGGCAAAAAGTCAATTCCTCGATATCAGTGTTCAGACTTGTAAGATCTAGAACACTGATAATCCTCCAGTCGTAGATCTGGTAAGACTTCCAGTGGACTCCGCCCTTTGTCAGTCTTCTTTATTCTAACTTCAGTCTTTGACTTCAGTGAGAACGTCTTCAGTAGAGTAGATCTGGACTGGGGTGAAGTCCAGTGAGCTAATCTGGAATACTCCAGATTTCCTATACAAGTATTTTGCTCACTGGTCTTCCATTATTTTTGAACAAATCTTCAGAGGGACTCCAGATTCCAAGTCTGGAGTAGGTCCAGTAAATATCATTTCTGGACAAATCTTTAGTATGGCTCCAGTAGTCGAGTCTGGAGCGAGTCCAGTAAATCTGGACCTAACAAAGACAAAGAATGAGACTGCTCAGATTCTTATGGAATTCTTTGAAAGAATTGAAAACCAGTACAACACAAGAGTGAAGAGAGTCAGAAGTGATAACGGGACAGAGTTCAAGAATCAGATTATGGAAGTATATTGTCTTAGCAAGGGAATTAAGCATCAATTCAGTGCACCCTGTGAGCCTCAATAAAATGGAGTAGCAGAGAGGAAAAACAGGACATTGATAGAGACCGCCAGGACTATGCTAGCTGATTCAAGGCTTCCTACTATGTTTTGGGGGGAAGCAGTGAACACTGCTTGTCATGTGTTAAATAGGGTTTTAATTGTTAAAAGATTTAATAAGACACCTTACGAACTTTTAAACAATAGAAAACCGAATTTAACTGGGTTGGAACCTTTTGGAGTCCCATGCACATTTTTAAAAGTTCGTGACCAACCCTAATTTGCCGAGAAGGCTGAGGAGGGAATTTTTCTTGGTTACATTCCGGGATCTCCAAATAGGAGGGTGTATAATATTAAGGCTGAAATAGTTGATGTTGGTTACAATGTCGTAATTTCTAGCTATAATCCCCCTATACACCAAGGGTCTGCTATCTTATTTAATTATGATGATGTTTTTACATTTTTTAATGGTCCTATTTCTTTTGGTGCAGGTAGTTCAGAGATAGATGACATGGTACTCCTTTGTGATGAAAAGTCTGGTGCTAGTCCAGTTAGGATTCCAGAGTCTTCTACTGCTACAGCATCAAAGGACAGTGAGGAGAATAGAAAGGATCATAATAAGTCACCAGAGCTTATGTCTAACACCAGTGCAGATGGTTTATCAAAAGATACTGAATATAAAATTGCACAAGAATCGGAACCAGTTACTCCACTTCCTCACAGATCAGTAGATCAAAGAGAAATAGGTTCAAATTTAGGTATTAATCTTCAAGTTGACAAAGTGACACAACACAGAGTCAACAAGTATCATCCAGTTGAGGATATCATTGGTGAACCAAGTGCAAGGGTTAAGACAAGAGCTCAGATTAACAAGCTTGCTGGTTTATTCGCAGAGATGAAAGAAACCGGTGTAGTTGATGAATGTATGTTCATCTGCTTCGTTTCTCAAGAAGATCAAAGTAATATTCAAATGGCTTTGAAAGATCCATCTTGGGTTGAAGCTATGCAGCAGGAACTTTTTCAGTTTGATAAACTCCAGGTTTGGGAGTTGGTGGATTTACCTTTGGGAGATTATCCTTTCGGCACCAGATGGGTTTTTAGATGCAAAAAGGATGAAAAGGGCGTTGTGACACGAAATAAAGCTCGGTTGGTTGTTCAAGGTTTTGCTCAACAGGAAGGATTGGACTACACTGAGGTGTTTGCATCGGTTGCTAGGTTAGAAGCTATTCGTTTGTTTCTAGCTTTTGCTGCCTTTAAGGACATTAAAGTATATCAGTTGGATGTCAAGAGTGCATTCTTATATGGTACTATCCAGGAATTAGTGTATGTTACTCAACCGCCAGGGTTTAAAGATCCAGATTATCCTGATAGAGTCTATCGACTGAATAAGGCATTATATGGATTACATCAAGCACCCAGGGCATGGTATGACAAGTTGTCGAAGCATGTTATGGAAAATGGATTTAAAAGTGGATTGATCGGTAGTATGTTGTTTACAAAATGGAAAAGAGAGGATTTCCTAATTGTATAAGTTTACGTAGATGACATCATTTTTGGGTCATCAGACGAAAAGATGTGCAAGGAGTTTGAGCAGATTATGAAAGGGACATTTGAGATAAGTGCTATGGGAGAGATGAACTTCTTTTTGGGTTTGCAAGTTGAACAGAAAAAGGATGGATTTTCATTCATCAGTCGAAGTATACTCAGGATATCTTGAAGAGATTTGGAATGGAAGATACTTCACCGATGGACACTCCTATACAAAAGAACCATCAACTTGGGATGTTTTCTCTTAATGATCCAGAAGTTGATCCTACTTGTTACAGGGCCATGATAGGTTCATTGATGTATCTTACAGCATCAAGACCAGATATCATGTTTGCGGTTTGTTTGTGTGCTTGTTATCAGTCTTGTCCCAGGGAAAGTCATATGAAAGCTGTTAAGCGAATTCTTCGCTACCTCAAAGGGCAACCAGTGTTGGGTCTTTGGTATTCGATTAGGGGGAGCTTTGAGTTCGTAGCATATACAGATGCTGATTATGGCGGCTGCAACTTTGATAGGAAATCGACTTCAGGTGGATGTCAGTTCTTAGGGGAGAGATTGGTGTCATGGCAATGTAAGAAGCAGACTTCTGTTGCTATCTCGTCTTGCGAGGCGGAACACATGGCAGCTGGTGTATGTTGTTCACAGGTTCTATGGATTCAGCAACAACTGCGTGATTACAGTTAGAATTTCCTTTGTACTCCCATAAAGATAGATAATGAATCCACTATATCCATTACCAATAATCCTGTTAAGCACAGTAGGACTAAGCACATAGACATAAGATTTCATTTTATACGTGATTGTGCTGAAAAGAAACTAATAGTCCTAGAAAAGGTGCCGAGTGACTTTAATTTAGCTGATTTGTTCACTAAGGCTTTCGACCGAACTCGTTTCGAGTTGTTAGTCCAATTGATTGGAATGAGAAATCTATAGTGACAGTGTCTCTCAAAAGGAACTTTGTAAAATGTGTCTGTTTTTGTGTCGTAATGTATGTGTGTCATATAATGTCAGAAAAACAAAATGAAAAATCAGAAAAGAAAAAGATAATAAAAGGAGTAAGGTCACTGCATCAAGACGATTATTAGACGTGACGATACTTTAGCTTTTAAGCCTATTTAATTGTACTTTAAATTGCTTAGTTCAATGATACCATTATATGATGTATTGGTAGGCATAAAGTACCAAGGTTTCCTTATAATCTGAACTTAATGTATACAATGTTCTTATGGGAAACATATTCAGATATATGGCTGAGAATGCTTGATCTTTATTGAGTCTGGTCCTTAAATCTTACGAAAGATCTTGCATTGTAATTTTGTATATTTGGTCTTTATATAGAAGGTCTCAGGTACATACATGTGTGTGTATTGCTTTTTGGATGTGTATTTGTGACAAGATATGCAAATATCTAATTAATCTTTTGAAAATTATGGAGCTAATGTGGCCTTTGAGATTCAGACAAGTAAGTCCTTGGGGTGTCTTTGTATACCTAGCCTACCTAA
>CM067173.1:119524164-119544157 GCA_034093135.1 Erigeron breviscapus
TATGCCACGGGAGGTATCATGATTCCCAAACCACGTGACCATGTACGCACCAGCCCCGAGGAGCTAGCACGGGTTAAGCTTAACACAAGACTTTACATATTGCTCGAGACTTTAATCTTTATATTAGTTTAGGTTACACTTTCACCTAAGCTAATCACATATCATATTTTACTTTAGGGCCCTTAACGTGCACTTGAACATGGCAATCCTAATCAAAGGACTAGTGACTAGGTGATCAAGCCACACATGCAAGCACATATCATAACATTTCATCATTTCATAGTCACATAACTTAATCATCTCAACATTTCATGCGTACATACTTACCTCATACCTTTGCAACCTGCATAAGCATGTTATACATCATAAATGGTAAGTAATATATCCCTTTGCAACCTCCCATACTCACCCGTAAACATAAAACGTGCATACATATTCAATTGGAAGGTTTAACTTATGAAAACGTGTTTTGTTGTACCAACAGGTGACAAAAGATGTTATCTTACCTCGGTACAGCTTACCAACAAGTTAAGGGTATCTTATAATGCTTGCTAAGTGCTCCCGACAACCTAGAACGAGTATAAGATCGAAATATAAGCTAAACGAAACATTTTGTGCAACCTGGGCATCAGGTGCGTCGCACCTCCCAAGTGGTGCGTCGCACCAAGCATTCAGAAAACTCAGATCAGATACAAGTGCGCCGCACCAGCCCCTTGGTGCGTCGCATATCGGGCTCCTATCGAAAATCCAAAATCCCAACCTGGGCAGTGGTGCGCCGCACCTCCCACATGGTACGCCGCACCTGGGGTGCCGACCAGCAAACCCAACTTCGAACTTGCTCTAAACGATTCCTATTCGATCTCAAACCCTTAGCCCGACCTGGGGACATAAATTTGACCTTTTTAATGATACTTTTGATGACTCAAATCAATCAATTGATCTTTTAATCCTTTACCACATGAATCAACCATTCAATCAACCGAATAACATGAAATCAGTAAACGTTTAATCAAATAACCCAACCCAAACCCCATGGCCTGGATTGAAAACTCAACTAAGACTCATAAGATCAGATTTCAAAGATAATATTACCTATATTACCTGTAGATGACTTAGGGGATTCAAGATTTACTCAAAACTTGATCGAAACGGCACAAAACGATTGAATCTTGAGGGAAACTTGTCTTGGAATAAGAGGGGATCGGCTGAAGGGTTTCACACACACAAGAGCAGGTGTTTTGTGACAATTAGGGCTACCTAATTGCTCCCTAACCCCTGGCCATCAAACTCAAACTTACACTTAGGACCCCTCAACTCTTCGACTTAACGTTCTTAGCTTAACTTTCTACCGGGAGTCTTAACATACTAACAAGCACCTTATTACTTAACTTTATTTTCGTTAATCATCATATTAATCATTTCATAATAAGTACCTACGCACTTAATCACATAATCCCATATAGGGCACATAAACATAACGGACCTAACGTTAACTAACGGAAAGTCAAATAGTCAAACATAAAACGTTTGGGATGTTACAAACACAGAGTTGTTTATTTTAATAAACAGATATTAAGTTAATACCTATTTTGTTTGATCTTTAGAAAGAAGATTTTCATAAGAATGGACACAGAGTTGTTCATAGTTTTGAATTTGATCTTTAAAAGAATCATTTTGTTTTGATCTTTAGAAAGAAGATTTTCATAAAATGAACACATAGATGATTCATAGTTTGAATTTGATCTATGAAAAGACTTTTTTTTTAATCAAAAGGATTTGGAATCTCTGTTTCAGAGAAGAAAAGGTTATTACAAATGATTTTGCTGATGTTTTAATGTGCTTACAGTGAATTATTTGACCTAAAAGTGACTTAGGCTTATAATAGACTGTTAAGTAGATTTATTTTGGTTTATTTCACAAACACATCAAATCTATGTGTATTATTTGTTTGTTTAGATGTGCAGATTGTGCAGGGCAACCTACGAATCAACTAGTTGCCAAGCAAGATCGATGATTTAACCAAGATGTATACTAGTTTGACGAGGCAATCATAGGAGTATTTACATATGGTATCCAGAGAAAGAGGCGATTTTGCTTCTATCGCGGTATCTCAAATGCAAAAGTATAAGTGATTAGGTTTCAGTTAGATGTTTTTTACAGAGATAAAGACAAGTGACTTTGGGAACGAAATCTGTATAAGTTTGCATGATGAGAAAGACATAATTGGAAGACCTTAGATTAGGTTATCCGTAGTACAATAAGAAAGAGATCTTAAGTTTAAAACAATGAGACAGTGTTCTCAAGGTTTAGTTATTGATAATTTGTAGTTCTAGACTAAGATAAGGTCATATGATTTTTATGAATTATGATAGTAAAGAATAACAAAATTGGAGAAGAAAATGAAAAATGTAGTTCTAGATTAAGTCATTGCTATTATAGTAATGAAATAATGAAGAATAACATTATTATTTTTATCTTTTTTGTGTGTTTTTTTAAGCTTGTTTGTGCAGGTATTAGCACAAGAAGCTATTTTACATGTTTTGTATGAAGACTTTGCAAGTAATCAGAAGAAACATTCAGAGTTGTGAAGATATGGAGACATGGTTAATATTGCTGTTGAAACAAAAATTTTCCTGTTCCTACAATTTGTGATTCAAGTTTCAAAGTTTCTGGTTTTCATGGAAGTCAACTAGTTCAGTGTTGATCGTTGGAACTTTTACCTCTCTATTATTTTCCGATTATGCAAGGCGAGCAGTGTAACACCCCGCTAAAGCGGAATATACGGGATGTACAGACAAGCACAAAAGCACACAGTACAAGTTCCAACACAGCCAATAACATAAAAGAAAAGAAGTATGAAAGTTATTACAGCACTTGGGATATACCCAGAATAGTTAATAATCAAAAGACAGAACAATTGTCTTGAAGTACTGGAGTCTGAACTGAATAAGCAAAGGGAGGTCTTCACAGCTTCCGGTCTTGAACGTACGAACAATCGCCAAAAGAGATGAGCTTTAAAGAGGAAGACTCCTATGCTAAGAGATCTACTAGTCTAGCCTGAAAAGCATGTAAGTTCAAAGGTCAACTACAAAAGTAGTTGGTGAGATTCACATAAAGTACTAGTACGTATACATATAATAATATGTAGAGTAAGAACCAGTCAAAAGATCTGTACGTTTAACAAAAGTGCTTTGTGACCGTAAGAACAGTACAAGAACATATAATGAACTTTAAATGAGTTGTCACTGCTAACCCGATTGGCCAGAACTGAACAATAATAATCAAGTGCTTCACGAAGATCTAAATTAGAACAAGAACAGATAATATGCATCCTCCAGAACTGCGGAGAATGAGGGTGGGCCTACCCTAAACAGCGCTGTCCATAATTATCTACGGTTCAATCCCTGAACTGTGGGATATGAGTTGATAGCAGTGAATAAGAACTGAACAAGTACAAGTACGAACTAGAACATGTTAAAGATCAATATAGTAGTAAGGAGGTATTTAAGATCCTGCCCATTCAAGACTTAAATACTCCCTTAAACAGTATAAACGTATTTAAGATCCTGCCCATTCAAGACTTAAATACTCCTCCAAATAATTAGGAATCATATCATAAGTACCTCGTAAGATCATAAAATAGTACGTGAAATAGTTCAAGATTATAATATAGTACGTAAAGTAGTTCAAGAACATATGTACAAGTACAAAGTAGTTTTCATGCTTTTCAGTCCCCGATAAAAGAACTTGAACAAAATGTACGAAAGGGGGATTAGTGAACTCACAGTGATCTGGTACAAGCACAATTTATAGCACAGAGAACAAGCACCGAGATAGATAAGTTATATCTATCGAAATCCAAGTACGTCTTGATGGATGCCTAAGTACAAGTTATTGTTCATAGATATGCACACATATTAGTTCAAATGACTAATTAATTACTGAAATGTCCTTGATGAACTGATGATTTGGTCCCTTTGAAGCTCTTTGAACGTTTTGACTCAAAAGAGTTTAAATGAACTTTAAGTACATGAACTGGACTCGAACTGACCATCTTAGGACTCACATATAAGTACTTATCGTGTTAATGAGTTGAATGTGTCCTTAATAATGAACTTTAGCCTTTAGAACTGGATTTAATTGTTCGTTGAACTCGCACTTTGATAATCAAGAAAGAACACGTCTTAATTATACTAAATTAGGGTTTGCACTTTGTACGTTGTCTTAGGTCGAATCATGAACTAGCTTTGGTGTTAGTACGTAGCCTTTGATGTGTTTAATCGAATGATAATGATGTTATGAACTGGATTGGTGATTAAGGATCAAGTGTGGTATGTTATAGAACAAGTACATGTTGTTTTCTAAAGAGTACGAGGTCGTTCTAGGGTTTTGGAACTAAGATCGTCCCATGGTTTAGGTACATTGAACAAGATCGTCTTAGGGTACATTGAACAAGATCGTCTTAGGGTACATTGAACAAGATCGTCTTAAGGTACATTGAACAAGATCGTCTTAAGGTACATTGAACAAGATCGTCTTAGTTATTCGAGGCATCAAGATCATTTTAAGGTTTAATCTGCCAAGATCGTTTTAATGTCTAGCAATTTAGATCGTCTCAAGGTTTATAGCACAAGATCGTTTCAAGGTTTATAGCACAAGATCGTCTTAAGGTACATTGAACAAGATCGTCTTAGGGTACATTGAACAAGATCGTCTTAAGGTACATTGAACAAGATCGTCTTAGGGTACATTGAACAAGATCGTCTTAAGGTACATTGAACAAGATCGTCTTAGGGTACATTGAACAAGATCGTCTTAGGGTACATTGAACAAGATCGTCTTAAGGTACATTGAACAAGATCGTCTTAAGGTACATTGAACAAGATCGTCTTAGGGTACATTGAACAAGATCGTCTTAAGGTACATTGAACAAGATCGTCTTAAGGTACATTGAACAAGATCGTCTTAAGGTACATTGAACAAGATCGTCTTAAGGTACATTGAACAAGATCGTCTTAGGGTACATTGAACAAGATCGTCTTAAGGTACATTGAACAAGATCGTCTTAGGGTACATTGAACAAGATCGTCTTAGGGTACATTGAACAAGATCGTCTTAAGGTACATTGAACAAGATCGTCTTAAGGTACATTGAACAAGATCGTCTTAGGGTACATTGAACAAGATCGTCTTAGGGTACATTGAACAAGATCGTCTTAGGGTACATTGAACAAGATCGTCTTAAGGTACATTGAACAAGATCGTCTTAAGGTACATTGAACAAGATCGTCTTAAGGTACATTGAACAAGATCGTCTTAGGGTACATTGAACAAGATCGTCTTAGGGTACATTGAACAAGATCGTCTTAGGGTACATTGAACAAGATCGTCTTAAGGTACATTGAACAAGATCGTCTTAAGGTACATTGAACAAGATCGTCTTAAGGTACATTGAACAAGATCGTCTTAAGGTACATTGAACAAGATCGTCTTAAGGTACATTGAACAAGATCGTCTTAGGGTACATTGAACAAGATCGTCTTAAGGTACATTGAACAAGATCGTCTTAGGGTACATTGAACAAGATCGTCTTAAGGTACATTGAACAAGATCGTCTTAAGGTACATTGAACAAGATCGTCTTAAGGTACATTGAACAAGATCGTCTTAAGGTACATTGAACAAGATCGTCTTAGGGTACATTGAACAAGATCGTCTTAAGGTACATTGAACAAGATCGTCTTAAGGTACATTGAACAAGATCGTCTTAAGGTACATTGAACAAGATCGTCTTAAGGTACATTGAACAAGATCGTCTTAAGGTACATTGAACAAGATCGTCTTAAGGTACATTGAACAAGATCGTCTTAGGGTACATTGAACAAGATCGTCTTAGGGTACATTGAACAAGATCGTCTTAAGGTACATTGAACAAGATCGTCTTAAGGTACATTGAACAAGATCGTCTTAGGGTACATTGAACAAGATCGTCTTAAGGTACATTGAACAAGATCGTCTTAAGGTACATTGAACAAGATCGTCTTAGGGTACATTGAACAAGATCGTCTTAGGGTACATTGAACAAGATCGTCTTAAGGTACATTGAACAAGATCGTCTTAGGGTACATTGAACAAGATCGTCTTAGGGTACATTGAACAAGATCGTCTTAAGGTACATTGAACAAGATCGTCTTAGGGTACATTGAACAAGATCGTCTTAAGGTACATTGAACAAGATCGTCTTAAGGTACATTGAACAAGATCGTCTTAGGGTACATTGAACAAGATCGTCTTAAGGTACATTGAACAAGATCGTCTTAAGGTACATTGAACAAGATCGTCTTAAGGTACATTGAACAAGATCGTCTTAGGGTACATTGAACAAGATCGTCTTAGGGTACATTGAACAAGATCGTCTTAAGGTACATTGAACAAGATCGTCTTAAGGTACATTGAACAAGATCGTCTTAGGGTACATTGAACAAGATCGTCTTAAGGTACATTGAACAAGATCGTCTTAAGGTACATTGAACAAGATCGTCTTAAGGTACATTGAACAAGATCGTCTTAGGGTACATTGAACAAGATCGTCTTAGGGTACATTGAACAAGATCGTCTTAAGGTACATTGAACAAGATCGTCTTAGGGTACATTGAACAAGATCGTCTTAGGGTACATTGAACAAGATCGTCTTAGGGTACATTGAACAAGATCGTCTTAGGGTACATTGAACAAGATCGTCTTAAGGTACATTGAACAAGATCGTCTTAGGGTACATTGAACAAGATCGTCTTAAGGTACATTGAACAAGATCGTCTTAAGGTACATTGAACAAGATCGTCTTAAGGTACATTGAACAAGATCGTCTTAAGGTACATTGAACAAGATCGTCTTAAGGTACATTGAACAAGATCGTCTTAAGGTACATTGAACAAGATCGTCTTAGGGTACATTGAACAAGATCGTCTTAGGGTACATTGAACAAGATCGTCTTAAGGTACATTGAACAAGATCGTCTTAAGGTACATTGAACAAGATCGTCTTAGGGTACATTGAACAAGATCGTCTTAAGGTACATTGAACAAGATCGTCTTAAGGTACATTGAACAAGATCGTCTTAAGGTACATTGAACAAGATCGTCTTAGGGTACATTGAACAAGATCGTCTTAAGGTACATTGAACAAGATCGTCTTAAGGTACATTGAACAAGATCGTCTTAAGGTACATTGAACAAGATCGTCTTAAGGTACATTGAACAAGATCGTCTTAGGGTACATTGAACAAGATCGTCTTAAGGTACATTGAACAAGATCGTCTTAAGGTACATTGAACAAGATCGTCTTAGGGTACATTGAACAAGATCGTCTTAGGGTACATTGAACAAGATCGTCTTAAGGTACATTGAACAAGATCATTTATGCACTGTACTTTAGTATTTTATCGAACTTTAATTATAAATTCGTCATATAAATCATGATTTTAAGATCAAATTGACCTTCATATAAGCACATATTTGAAGTCTAAAGTACGTCAAGAACTTAAATAAATTGAACTGTCTAGCCGATCCAATGGCGAAAGTACGTTTCAAAGAACTTATTTAGAATATTTCTAAGACGGTTGTTACAAGCAGGGACTCGAGCAATAATTCAAGAAGGAAGATTGCATATGCTTAATTCGGAGGGATTTATCGTTGAGGGGGAGAACTACAACGAGCTATGGTGCATTAGTTGATTATCATGATGATACAGAGAGTTTGAAGTTTGTTTTTCAAATCTGAAGTTTCAGAAGATCAAGTTTCGGGTATAGCAATAAATTTTTGTTGTCTCGAAATTATCCTTTTCAGTGTATTTGCAGAGAAGTCAATCTAAAAGAAGGATTTCTGAGCAAAAGACTGAAGTGTTCAAGACAAGACTAAGATCATCAGGTTTTATATATATATATTATATAGTAATTACAGATGATGATAGTTAGGTTCTGCTAGTTGAAGATCTTAGATATAGAAATGTTAATTTGAAAATGGAAGATTATCAACTTCATATGTTATGTAAAACCTTAGACATAGACATAATGTGAATGTAGAAGGTTATGTAAAACCTTAGACATAGACATAATGTGAATGTAAAAGGTTATATAGTGTGTAATGCCTTAGACATAGAAATGTGAATGTGAAAGGTTATGTACAACCTTAGACATAGACATAATGTGAATGTAAAGGTTATGTAAACCTTAGACATAGACATAATGTGAATGTAAAGGTTATGTAAACCTTAGACATAGACATAATGTGAATGTGAAAGGTTATGTAAACCTTAGACATAGACACAATGTGAATGTGAAAGGTTATGTAAACCTTAGACATAGACATAATGTGAATGTACAAGGTTATGTACAACCTTAGACATAGACATAGTGTGAATGTAAAAGGTTATATAGTGTGTAATGCCTTAGACATAGAAATGTGATATTTGAATGTGAAAGGCTACGTACAACCTTAGACATAGACATAATGTGAATGTGAAAGGTTATGTAAACCTTAGACATAGACACAATGTGAATGTAAAGGTTATGTAAACCTTAGACATAGACATAATGTGAATGTAAAGGTTATGTAAACCTTAGACATAGACATAATGTGAATGTACAAGGTTATGTACAACCTTAGACATAGACATAGTGTGAATGTAAAAGGTTATATAGTGATGTAATCATAGTTATACATCCTAGTCATAAAATTGAGGGGGAGGTATAAGAATGATGAATCTATTTTATAACTTTTTAATTATTTTTTCTTACAAGTGGTACAGTTATAAATGGTACAGATTGGGAAAGCTCTACAAGTTTGGTCATTTAAATTTTTCATATTTCCAGGAAGTTCGTAATAAACGATGATTAATTATTCAGAAACTTTGACAAAATTTTGATTTTTAAAGTGTGCGGGTAATTACGACCTCGTAATTGAAGAAGGCAGAATGCGACCTCGTAATTGGTCGATTGGGCCTTGTATCAATACGACCTCGTAATTGGGTGGTCCGGGTTGACCCAAGCCCATTCGGGTCGAGTGGGTATATAAACCCAAATAACCCTAATACGACCTTACAAATTAAAATCGTTATTTAGAGTTTTACGACCCTGAATAGTATCCTTGCTACCCCGATTGTGATTCGATATATACAATTAGATCAAGAGTTTTTGAGTGATATTTTTGTGTTCATCTCGAAAAACCGAATCTAGGTATACTATCTAATCGTAATATAGTTAACCATGCAACAAGAAAATCATGAAAAAGGGGTTCGAAATTTTCGAACTAAGTTTTTCTATTTTCATTCGATTTTGTTGTTTTTGGTTAAAAATAAGGGGTTGGGTATCTTAATCGTTTGAGTACGAGTGTATAGAAACGATATTTACTAGTTTTGGTTGGGTAAATCACGAATTTGTGTTGGGGAAGATGAACAGTGCGACGACCTCGTAAAAGTGGGTTTGCTAGCCCAGATTTACGACTTCGCAAATGTCAATTAATTTTGACATGGTTTGAATTTCAGAATGGACCAATACGTGGCCAAATTGGAAAATGCGACCTCGCATTTTTTATTTTGGTTGACTTAATTTTGACTTTGAAATACGACCTCGTACATGGATACGACCTCGTATTTGACTTAACAGATTTTTTTACTTTTTATAAAAATTTGAAAATGAGTTAATTTATTTTTAATTAAATTACAAGGATAATTTATTATACTTTAACTAAATTACAGGGATAATTTATTGATGGTGGTTTTTATTTTAGTGTTTAAATTTATAAAATGTTGTACAAGTTAATACCAAAAACACACACACCTTAACGGACAGGGGACCCAATCAGATGTAGTATAGTTTAGTGATAAGAACATGATCGTTCGCAGGGACGCGTTGCTTTACCTAATCTAGTAGTAATGTGTAATTCTAGCGGTTGTGGGGTTGTCACGATTTCCTATTATACTAATGCAATAAAAAGTAAATAAAAGCCGCAACCGCTTATTCAGCGAGAGGCTCAGTCTGAAAATAGTTGTAGAAAGCAAATAACAGTAATAAAATTAAAATACTTGTTTGGCATCTCAGATCTCATGGTACGAGCAAATACTATCCTACCCGTTTGCTAGACTGTTGGAAACTTAATCACAGCTCAGATTCTCGTTAGATTAACTTTGCCTAATTACCAGTGTTGTCATTAGACTCACACTGACCTATAAACAAATTCTCGTTAGATTCATTGTTTAAGCATTAATGACCTAAAGTTTGTGTTACTAATTCATCTTTTAGTTACCCGGCTCTTAAGCCATGACCAGATAATAATTCTCTCCGGTGACCACTGTGCTCGGTTACAAGTCACTGGATCGCGTCTGACATTGTTAAGCTTCATGTTCTATTCGTCTTAATTACTATGGTTATGGAACCCTCGGTTACAAGTGAATCACCTTTTACAACTAGTTAAAGACCGACTAGTGTTTTCCATCCTTATGTATTAATCCTAGTGTATGATTATAGACCGATCATCAGAATTAAACTAATACATTCAGATTTAGAACCGATATTAATGTGAAAGACTAGTAAAACATGGATCTACGATAAACAGTAAGACACACTCCAACAGATTCTAACAAACAAAGTAAAACAATAAACGTCTACATGATCACATTGATCCAAACAAGTATTCAGCCTACTAGCCTGACATTATTAAAGGAATAACAAAGTCTGTAAAGATAAAAGACATTGTTTGATAACAGAAAGTAAATAAGAAAGTAAATAAGAAGGCGTCGGAAGCTCCAAAACCTTCTGGAAATCTGCAACTACGAGCTAGGGTTGGATCTGGGCGGCTAGGGCTGCTGAATCGGCTCTCTCTTAGGGTTTTGAGGGTTAGTTCGGCTTAAATAGTGATTTAAGTCGGTTTCAGATCTGGGCCGCCCAGCGCTGGCCTGGCTTGCCAGCGGCGCTAGGACTGGGCCTGAGGCGCGCGCTCGTGGCTTGCCAGCGGCGCTGGCTTGGTTGCCAGCGGCGCTGGGAGCTGCTGTTTCTTCACGTACTTCTTCGTTCGGCTCCCGAATCACCTCCTTGTGTCTTGTAAGCTTCCTTCTTGAGTTACTTGATGTCATTTACCCTCTCTCGCATCTTCCGTGAACCTGCATAAACATACGAATCCATTAAATATCAATAGTTCCGGAATAATAACTATTTTAGACATTGAAATGAAGCCTTTCGATAGGGGTTTTTATCACAAAATGGACGCTCATCATATACCCCCATACTTAAGTCTTTGCTTGTCCCCAAGCAAACAGTCCAAGAAAAATAAAACAATGATGAGCGGACAGGTTAAGTGTTAAAGTATTCTACTTTATTGAAATCATTTGAAAGAATAGTCATGCAAAACAATTTGAGAAAGCTTTAGACAAAATCAGTAAGCTATAACTAGAGGCGAGATAATTGGTCAATCAAAATTAAAAGCTAACTTTTTACTCGTGTTAAAACCACTAAAACAGTTCTATACTTCCACATGTCTTACAGCTCAATCTTACTACCTTCTGCTGACTAGTTAAGCACTTAATTACGGTTTGTATAGCAATCAAAACTACTAGCTACTAGCAAGGCACTTGTATTCATTTCGTGTGTGTACTTGTGAGTCACTAATTAGATATACTCCTACACTACAGTCATGCTAGCTAGCTAGACACTAAAGCAGTCATATGATATTATCATCTTTAATAGTTGAGACAGCGGTGACAGGTCGGTGGTTCCCCACGCGCAGAGCGACATAACTCAACTAAAAGTTCACATCAAGACAGCGGTGACAGGTCGGTAGTTCCCCACGCGCAGAGCAACATTACTTGATGCGCTTTAGATTTTACTCGTTAATAGTTCTTTGAACTTTGTTTAACCTACTGATTGTCGTTTCTTAAAGATACTACATTATTCATGCACTAGACATTATCAGAGACCCCAGACTTAAATTGTACAACGTCCTCGTTGTACTAGACATAGATACTAAGGGTAATAGGAAAAACACGTAAAAATTAAAGAGTAACAGGATTAATGAAACTTCCCGGGTCTGAAATTGCATGATATTTGTTGAAGATGGCATTTGTGGAGCGACTTGAACATGATGAGCTTCAAAAACTTTAGTCGTCTCCATTTGATGGCGATCCATTGATGCGTCTCCACCTTATTTTCTTTTTGGTATTTTCTGATTTTTTTGGATTTTTTTTCTGATTTTTGGGTTTTTCTGACTTTTTTGGATTTTTGGCGATCTGGTGGGCAGATTGGAGCTGGGAGCGGCGCTGGCTAAGCTAGTGAGCGGCGCTGGCTGGGCCTGGAGCGGCGCTGGATAGCAGGGAGCGGCGTTGGACTGCACAGGTGCAGGTCCAGCGGAGCTGGGAGTAGTGGGAGCGGCGCTGGGATGCCCAGATGCATTCCTAGTGGCGTTGGATGACTCCTAGCGGCGCTTTTGACTCCTGTACGTGTTCCGATGTCTGATTTCTTCAGCGATTTGATGCTCGAACTCCCCCACACTTAGCTTTTGGCCAAGTGCATGGTTTTCTTCAGACTACAAAGCAATATACTCCTGCACACTTCAATCAAAATATAAAAAAGGAAATAACAAGCTAAAACATAAAAATTAAAATAAAATTAAAATACGATTGCAATAAGTTACTTGTTTTTTCATCCGTTCAAAGCTTGCATCTGAGAATTTCAAAACATACTCATAAAATAGATCACAAATGATAAAATTTAAAACAATCACTTAATTGCAATTAGTCACATATTCCTAAAAATGAAAATAAAAATAAAATAAAATACGGCTTGGGTTGCCTCCCAAGAAGCGCTAAGTTTAACGAGTCTTCAGCCAGACTCGGCCTAGGAACTAGGGTGAGGAGTACGGGTTAGGCCTAGGGCCGGTACCCGTGGGGTTGTATCAAATGAAAATGTCAGATTTGTCTTCTAAGTATGATTCGATATTCATCCTTTCTCCTTGTCCTTAGCAAAGCTTATATGCACAATCAAAACCATAGGGGTTATCTTCACTTATCTCTTTCTTATTGAACTTTAGTATGTTTGTAACATTTTCCATTTTAGCCCGTTACTTGTTATATATAATAATGGCAAACTTTATGAATATAAGAAAACTTTGGGTATTTTTGGTGCATATATATGTGTGTCGGACTAGTGAAATATTGTAACATCTGATATCTGGATGATCTGGTTCATTAAGGAAACGAACCCGAAACACTCGTAACCTTACATCTGATCCAAGTTAAGAAATAATTAACTAGGATTAGTTAACTAAGGTTAGTTAACTAAGGTTAGTTAACTAGCCCATGGTATTCCTTAACTTAACCATAGTTACCAACAAACTAAACTAGTAACCATGGTAAATTATTAGCTATAAATAGTAACCGTATACATGAATAGTACCGTGAATAGTGACTGTGAATAGTAAAGGTAAAAAGTAAATTTTAAATAGTAAAGGTAAAAGTAAATTGTAAATAGTAATAAAATAAAATACGGCTTGGGTTGCCTCCCAAGAAGCGCTAAGTTTAACGATTCTTCAGCCAGACTCGGCCTAGGAACTAGGGTGAGGAGTACGGGTTAGGCCTAGGGCCGGTACCCGTGGGGTTGTATCAAATGAAAATGTCAGATTTGTCTTCTAAGTATGATTCGATATTCATCCTTTCTCCTTGTCCTTAGCAAAGCTTATATGCACAATCAAAACCATAGGGGTTATCTTCACTTATCTCTTTCTTATTGAACTTTAGTATGTTTGTAACATTTTCCATTTTAGCCCGTTACTTGTTATATATAATAATGGCAAACTTTATGAATATAAGAAAACTTTGGGTATTTTTGGTGCATATATATGTGTGTCGGACTAGTGAAATATTGTAACATCTGATATCTGGATGATCTGGTTCATTAAGGAAACGAACCCGAAACACTCGTAACCTTACATCTGATCCAAGTTAAGAAATAATTAACTAGGATTAGTTAACTAAGGTTAGTTAACTAGCCCATGGTATTCCTTAACTTAACCATAGTTACCAACAAACTAAACTAGTAACCATGGTAAATTATTAGCTATAAATAGTAACCGTATACATGAATAGTACCGTATTCGTGAATAGTAATCGTATCTAGAAATTGTATTTTTGAATAGTGAACGTGAATAGTACCGTGAATAGTGACTGTGAATAGTAAAGGTAAAAAGTAAATTTTAAATAGTAAAGGTAAAAGTAAATTGTAAATAGTAAAGGTAGAAAGTAAATTGTAAAAAGGGTAATAAAATAAAATAATATAAAGGTGGGACCCACGTCAAATAATTTAAAGTCTACGTTGAATTCTGAATTCGAATAATTTCAAAAGTGAATAGTGCTGAATAGTAAACATCGCTTTCATACTTTATTCTTATAATATAAACGTCCAAAACCCGCTCACAGGAGTAATTGAGCAAAAATTATCAAAATGAAAGTTGTAGATCTTAATTTTCTGATCTTATAGAAACTTGAATTTTCTCAATAGGAGCTCGTATGGATAAATTAGGATTAAAACAATGTATAAATATATACTACTCGGATAAAGGAAATCTATCATTAGAAACGTCCAAGAGGTAGTGGGAAACACACTTTTATCTACTTTATAATTTAAAATTTATAAATTATGAATCACGGGTTTAGTTCACTAGATGTATGGACAAAAAGAATACTATATATATACATATCCCTTATTCATGATTAACTTTATAATATAATAATAATATAATATAATAATATTATATATAAACGAGAAATTTCTTTGAAGACGCGTTTCTTTTTCTAAATCTGCAGGTAACTTTATTAATATAATAATCAAACGAACGAATTCGTTCGCCTATAAATAGCATACGTTATTTAACCATAAAACTCGTACCATCATATATTCACTTCTAAATTTCTCTCTTATAATCACACAAGACTAAGTGATCTTTCTTCTACAACACTAAGGTGAGTTTCGTAAACCCTCCCTACTCAATTGAGATTCGGGCTGAAAAGTGTACATATTTGTTGATTGATTGTTTGTTTAATGTATTGACTTGTTGCTCGGTTAACTTTGTCTTCGTTATGAATACTTGTTGTGCTTTAGATTGTTGTACATACATGGAAGATAATTATACTTTTTATGAATAGTAGATGTGGTGGGAAGGCTGCGGGTGACCCTATATATAAGCATCGATGATTCCTTTAAAGTAGAATTATAAGAAGTGTATGTGCATCGTATTTGTTGGTTGATTCACTTGTTATGATACGGACCGAGATGTTAATTGTTTATTTGTTGATTGTTGATATGATTACTTGTGGTTTAATGTCGCTTTGATTATCATGTAAATGATATATCATGTTAGGCGTATTGGTTAATGATGATTGTCGCTTTGATTATCATGTAAATGATATATCATGTTAGGCGTATTGGTTAATGATGATTGTCGCTTTGATTATCATGTTAATGATAAATCATGTTAGGCGTATTGGTTAACGTTTAATGGTGTATTGTATAATGATATTGATATTGAAACGTTGATTGTATTGAACTGTGCTAATGTGAAACCTTTTAGGGTTTTCTTTGGACATGATTAGGTATCCTAATCCTCACTTATTGTTATCGGTCGTTATCCCGATACGGTTATTCCTTGTTACTTGTCCCTACGAACTCACCAACTTTATGTTGACGCTCTTTAGTACACTTTTCAGGTAATCAAGTTAATCAGAGACAAATGGATGATATTGTGCTTGCATTGCTAGGATTGGACTTGCCTTGGACTTTCTGGATCCGTGATCCTTATTTCCCTTTAATGGGTTATGCTTAGGATCAACTACTATCATTTAATCATTTAAACATTTCCATTTAATACATTTGAGTGAGTTTGTGGATTGTTTCAATCCTATGAATGCATATAGTTTGACTCTACAAAATTTCCATGT
The DNA here is from genome assembly GCA_034093135.1 of Erigeron breviscapus. Taxonomy (NCBI): domain Eukaryota; kingdom Viridiplantae; phylum Streptophyta; class Magnoliopsida; order Asterales; family Asteraceae; genus Erigeron; species Erigeron breviscapus. Next base: position 119,540,141 of record CM067173.1, read on the forward strand.
CGTGCTGTGCTTTTCTAAGTGATACCCCATGATTCCGCCATGTTGGGGTGTTACAATGTTTATCCCCGACTCTAACATTAACTCTCCTAATTCGACATTTATATCGGCACATGCGGTCCTTAGAAAGGTTTGACCTAAAATCACATTATTCCTAGTGAGCTCATTTTCTTTTACCATAAATAATTCTGTCGAGAATTTCAGTCCGCCTATGTGGATTACTACATCTTTCACAAATCCTCTGACCCTAATCCTTTTATCCCTAAAAGGTTGATCATCTTATCTTCCCATTCTACTTTTCCTAGTTCATTACTAGCATATCTTGTCTGATAATCTAAGGGAAGTATGTTTATCCTCGCCCTGGCATCTGTGAAGGCACTACATCCTAAATTTCCTCGAATCACTCCACAAATCTTAAAGATTGTAGGGTCACCTAGGGCAGAGGTTGACAAATAGGGGTCATACTTTGTTGGGGCCTGTTCCTTTATATCATTCCAGCTTAAGTTGTCTAGGAACTCCTTTACTTTAACCAGTATTTCATCACCTTTCATAATGTTCCTATCAATTTCTTCTAGAATCTTTTCCAGCCTTTCAACTTTGGTCTCCCTATGCAATTCACTAAAACCTTTTTCATACCTAGCTTTCATATCTAAACCTCGACCATACCAAAAGCGACTTAAATCTTTAAGGCAATGATAGGCATCTATGGGTTCCTTACGGCACTCATTCTCAATATTAAAGCACATTTCAGCACACTCGACATCCCTAGAGTTTATAGCACGCAATTTGACTCTAGCTTGACCATTTGACAAAGATATTTCATGTTTAAGGACATGGATGATAGCATCCGCAGCATGCAAAAATGGTCGTCCTAAAATTAAGGGTGTCACTACTTCATTTACCGAATCAAGCACAACAAACTCAGTCCAAAATTCTAAATCCTTAACCCTGACATGGACTCGTTCGACAATCCCTTTGGGTTGTTGGTAAGTCTGATCGGCTAACTGAATGCTCATGTTAACGGGTTTTAGCAAACAAAGGGTAAGTTTCTCATAAATCACAGTAGGCATAACATTAATACTTAACCCTAAATCAGCTAATGCACTCGAAAAATATTCATTATTAATAGTGCAGGGGATAAGAAAACTTCTTGGATCTTCAGGTGCTTGTAGTGGATGTGTCCTGTCTTCCGGTGCTTCGGGATTCTAAACTTCTTCACTTCTGTCCGAGTCATCCCCATCCTTGATTTTGTATTTGGATCTGAACTGGGCCTCAATGTCTCCTTCTGAGAGCGAGATTTCGCATGAAACTGGTCTGACGGACTCCGGAGCGGCGCTGGTTTACAACCTGGGGTTCCCAGCGGCGCTGGAAGGGGTCCAGCAGCGCTGGTTTGCACCTGGAGGGTCACCAGCGGCGCCAGGCTTCACTTGGAGGGTTTCCAGCGGTGCTGGGGAGTGTACCCAGCGGCGCTGGTGGCTCCTGGACAGATTCCAAAATTGTTTCTTGGTCAGTTTCGTCTTCATTTTGCTCCCGTATGACCTGTACCTGATTGGACACTTCACAGAAATCAACATTAAGCTCAGAAGAGTCATTACCTTCGGTGAACACGGCGTTCACATTCTGGTTTCGTCCAATTGGTGGTTGGTACTTTTGACTCGTGCAAGGGTTTCCTTGAGGGTTCGGCTTAGGATTAGCTTATGCATTGCTTGCAAGAAGACCATTTTCCTTCTTTGCACTCTGTTCCATCAGTTTCTCCAACTTTCTCTCCAAACCCTTTATGGCGGATTGTTGATCCCTCATCACGGGATCCACTATATGGTCAAGATTTGCAATCTTCTCATCCAAGAACCTTGTATACTTGTCTAAGGAGTCATGCCTCTTATCATTCATCTCAATGTACCTCCCCATCATGTTGGTAAGCTTGACAATCGGATCCACCTTGACTTCATTCTCCACTCTTGGTTATTCGGGTTGACCATTGCTCCTTTGCCACTTATTTTGAAAAGAACCAAAATTGTTTCTAGCATAACTAGAATTAAAGTTAGAATTACCGGGGTTTCTTTGAAATAGTCCTCGTTGAAGCCTTCTCGGTATTGGTTCTGGACATAATTGACTTGCTCGGTGGCCTCCTCTTCACAATCCTCGGCATAGTGCATTCCTCTGCAATTGTTGCACCCGTGTGCAATCACTTTGAGGTCTTTGTCCATGACGTCCAACCTATCTTCAAAAGCAGAAAAACAGTTAGATAAAGCTTTAAATTCATGAATTACCTCATTGTCGGAGCTGCTCTCGATGCTAGCCACGGTCCTTCTCAGTCTCCTATCTCATTCCTTATCTTCCATATCTCGAGCTAAGCTAGCTTGCATCATATCCTCCATCATTTTGTACGCGGCATTAGTAGTCTTGTACAAAAAGTTACCACCTCCGGCTAGGTCTAAATCCTTTTCGGAACCCTTGGTTAAACCATAGAAAAATATTTCCATGATCTCGTCCTTGCTAAGTCCATTCCCGTGACAGTTTCTAATCATTTCCCTAAGCCTTTTCCATGCATCAACTAGTGATTCTCCTTCGTCTTGCTTGAAAGCCTTGATATCTCGAAGCATTTTCCTAGCTAAACTCGGGGGAAAGAATCGCGAGACGAATTGTTCGCGAAGTTGATTCCATGTAGTGATGGTACCTTCATCGAGCTCATCTAACCAAGCACGTGCCTCTCCCGTGAGAGACGACGGAAATAAGCTAAGCTTCACATCGTCATCGGTGACGTCTCCTCCGTATTTGAACATTTTGCACAAACTTGTGAACCTGCTTACATGCTTATGGGGGCCGGATTTAGCTCGGCCGTCATATTGGTTGTCCTGGATTAACTTAAGGTGGTGTCCTTTGACTGAAAAAAAATCTCCTAAGTTGGGTGGAACTATAGCTGATCCCGGTGTCGGTGCTACGGCTCTTGTCCTTTCCATCATTGGTCGTTCAAATTCGTCAATTACACCTCTAGGTGAGTTTGGTTGAGACATAGTGTCGGATGATCCTAAAGGGGCTTCTACGTTGAAAAGGTTTACTAAGTTACCTACGGGTGATGAGTTGGATCTGTTGAGTCTTCTCCTACGTCTGAGTCTGCTTAGGCTTGTGGAAACACATCTTACAACCGTTCCTGATCTTAAACGAATAAACTACCTCAATAAGCTGCAAAACTCAAGAAAAAGATCAACGTACCAATATAAAGACAGAATGAAAAATTAACTACTTAAACTAGAAATGAAATGAAAATACTACTTAACCCTAATTTGACCTAATTTGACTTTTAACCTAAATGACTTAACCTAAGTACTGAAAATAACTTTCTCGTGCCGAAACACAAGATAGGATCGAACTACACTACTAAACAAAGAATGCGTCGCGTCCCCGGCAACGGCGCCAATACACTTGATGGTGGTTTTTATTTTAGTGTTTAAATTTATAAAATGTTGTACAAGTTAATACCAAAAACACACACACCTTAACGGACAGGGGACCCGATCGGATGTAGTATAGTTTAGTGATAAGAACAGGATCGTTCTCAGGGACGCGTTGCTTTACCTAATCTAGTAGTAATGTGTAATTCTAGCGGTTGTGGGGTTGTCACGATTTCCTATTATACTAATGCAATAAAAAGTAAATAAAAGCCACAACCGCTTATTCAGCGAGAGGCTCAGTCTGAAAATAGTTGTAGAAAGCAAATAACAGTAATAAAATTAAAAAACTTGTTTGGCATCTCAGATCTCATGGTACGACCAAATACTAACCTACCCATTTGCTATACTGTTGGAAACTTAATCACGGCTCAAATTCTCGTTAGATTCACTTTGCCTAATTACCATTGCTATCGTTAGACTCACACTGACCTATAAACAAATTCTCGTTAGATTCATTGTTTAAGCATTAATGACCTAAAGTTTGTGTTACTAATTCATCTTTTAGTTACTTGGCTCTTAAGCCGTGACCAGATAATAATTCTCTCCGGTGACCACAGTGCTCGGTTAC
>CM067173.1:119545157-119600441 GCA_034093135.1 Erigeron breviscapus
AAACAAAGATTACGAAGGTATTCAGAGTATGGTTAAAATTTTTTTACACTTGTTTTTTCACTCAGCCTATACTCTTTTTTTTTTATTTCTTTTTTGCGTGCTTTTGACACATTAGCATCTACACAAAAATCACTGAATGTAGGATACACAGAATTGTAGATATATTACTGTAAAAGTAGAAAAGTTAACCTTGTTTGTATTCTATCACATATGCAATTAATTTTGAACGAAAAGGAATAAGGATAGTTAGCAGCCTTGATTATGAATGAACTAGGTCCTTAACTTCTAAGAGTTGATTATCAGAGATGGCAACTTTATGTATTAAACTACTAATTGTGTGTCTTTACCGTCATTGAATGCTTTATGATGTTTGGTGCATATCCTGTCTCAAAGGTCATGCTTTTCAAACCTTGACGAATCGAAAATTTTAAAAGGTGAAAATGATCAGAATTCGACCGCGAACAAAACCTCGTGATTTTCAGGTCGATTTGCTGAACAATGAAAGCTAAATCGAAGAGAGAAGATGGAAGAAGTTTTTATATTTTTCTTTTCTGGTTTTCTCCTTTTGTAATTTCTTTTTCTATTTATTCAAGAAAAGAAAAGAGAAAAAAAAATGTAATTTTCGATATATACAATGTGATTATTTCATGTGTAGTACTGTAGCAGAAAACAACAAAAAAAAATTGACTTTCTTATTATAACTGTTTGCAGAGGTAAAACAAAAAATCATGACAACAACCATTTACGACCTGTAAATCGAAATTAACTACTGATTTATCAAATCAAACACTAATCCACTCTTAATCAATGATTAGAAACACTAATCTGCCTCGAATTCAGCAAAAACAGCAATTTTCAGAATCAAATTAAGCTCAAATTCCAGAAATTCGAACAAAATCGGTTATGAAATTGTTTGTGGATCGTTCGGATACACCGATTATGCTCTGATACCAATGTATAGAAATGAGCTTAATTGAAGGTTTAATGGAGGTTTTAGGGTTAGTGTGTGTAAAGTGTGTTGTGTGTGAAAGGGAGGTTGAAGATGAGTAGAGAGAGAAAGTATAAGTTTAGAGAGAAGTAATTATGGGATTATATCAAAGGCTACGTTACATGATTAGTTACAAGGGGTTTATATATGACTAATACAAGTTTCACCTAGACCCCTTGTACTTTAACAATAAAATCAAATGTAACTCTATTTACAATTAAACACCACTAATTTATATTTCTAACAATTCGGTTCCGAATTGATCATGTTTCTCTTCTATGTGATCTACTTATGTAAGGCAACGATTATACTTCAAAAGTCGAGGCCACCCGTAGTTTTGAGATGTTCTATTAATGTTCTCGGTTTCGTTGCGATCGTGAGGTCGAACCTTCTATTGACGTGTGACGAGTGCTACTTTTATTCAAAGAAACCTTTCGTTTTGTTCTCACTTATAGGAAGAAGTCAATGTTTTCGATTGTGGGATGTATTTCTTTCTATAAGATAGATTTACGAATTGTACTACCATATGATGAAGTTGATGATGAAAGTCCTGCTTAGGTTAATTATACGCTCATTATGACCCTAATTGAGTTTCTTGAAGTACCTGCATGGTAACGAATGGTCCTTACCATGTCGTGAACTTAAGGGATAAAGTTTAAAGTTTCTCTAGACCGTTCAACCATTACGTTCGGTGATGACATTATTATCTATTCTAAGTATAATGAAGAACATCATGCTGTGTAAGGAACGTTACTACGATTTTCTACAAGTAGAGGCCTAATTTTAAATTCGCCCAAAGTGAGTAAAAGTTAAAGTAGAAGCTGACGCGTAGAATTGAAAGGAACAAGGTTCCATTTAATGTTTAATTCCATGACTATAAGATTATGGTAAGCACTTGTCTACAACGAGCCAGTCAAAGGTGATGTTTCTAGAGACGAAGATGTTGGTATTATGTGAGTGGATTCTGGAAATTCATAAATAACCAGCGTAGAACTATAAGTCTAAAAGTAAGATTTCGGTATACGAGAACGAAATGACCAAAAGTTGTACTTGAGGAAGTTTATGAACCGTGGTGGCATGCTCATTTGGATGCCGCCTGAAGTTTGATACGACCTATTATGATACGAGGTGTAGTAAATTTTATATGTTGACGTGTGATTGGGTTAAAAGCCAAGACTAGACACTGAAAGTTTGGTGGCAATACAAAGGGTTTAATGGTCCTCTGACGGAAGTGAGTGGTCACGTCACCTTGTAATAAGAGACAAAGTTGCGTGGGAAGTTAAAGGTAATGATATGACGTGAGCAATTAGTAGGCAAGTTGTCCAAAAATGCTTATTTCATGGTGAATTATTGCACCGTTTCCTTGGAAATGAAAGAAAAGATGTACGATCAAGAAGTGCTCTTAAAGTGTGAAAGCTAATAGTTGAATGCTTCAAGTCGAGACGGCCGTTATGTAAATAATTTTCAAAGATGTTTTGGAAAAGTATAAAAAGAATGGTGATCTCAAAGGATGTCTATCACTTCTAGATCGATGGGAAAGAGAAAGAATGATATAGAAGCTCAGGAAAGTCATATGATTGTGCGATGGTGCATTGAGAGTTATTGTTGTGTTCATATGCAACAATGATTATGCCATAGGTGTTGGATGTCATTTCATGATACGACAAGTTATTGAAAGGAAAATTGCAGAGCCAAAGATCATAAGGACAATAGTTCATAAAGTTGGAATTGTTAAATAAGTGTTTTGATTAGCTCAAAATTGTCTAAAGGTTTTGTGGTGAACAAAGAAAGCTTATTATGAGCAAAGTGGGTAATTTGGTCTAACCATAAGTCTCTATGGAGGGATATGTTATGCATCGAAAGTATGACGAGTCGACCCTTTGTTCAAATGAATTATGTGAGTGGTGACAGCAAGTTAGTAAGGATACGTGCTTGGAAGGCTTAACCGCCAAATAAATAGTATTCGCTGAATGTATTATGGGAATATATGTATGTCGAAATGACTTATGTTGATATGATGATGTTTAAAGTAGAAGTATATATGTGCATATGAAGTATGATTCTTATAATGACGGTGCTATGATATGTTTAAGATATGTGCTGTTGATAATGTCGATGTTATGGCTTAATGTTGTTATGTGATGACTTATATGTGGCACTCAAGTATGGTATGTCTAGTTCACTAGATACACGTATGAATCACTATGAGTTGTGCACGTTAGTGGGATTAAACGTTAAAGTAGATGTGGGATTAATTAGGTAATGAATGTACATAATGTTAAAGCAATATGTGAAATGAGGGAAATCGTGCTAGATGTAATGCTAGTGCGTAAGATGTGGGAAATCGTGCTAGATGTAATGCTAGTGCGTAAGACGTGGGAAATCGTGCTTGTTGTAAAGCTAATGCTTAATATGTAAGTTGATTAAAGATGTAAGAATATGTGAGAAAGATGTACATGTAATTTAAGATGTGGGATTACGATGTGACGTGAGATCTAAGTAAGATATGTAGATATGTGTGATATAATCGTTGATAGGCACAATTAGGAGTAAATACTCTACATGTGCTAATATGAATACGTGTGATAAGTTTATGTGTGATATGCCAAGATATGTTATGAAGTTACGTTTAAGTGGTAAGTCTATGTTGATGTGATATAAGACATGGAGTAAGATGTGAGTATACGATGGTATGATGTATATGTTGATATGAAACCAATGGGAATCCGTGGAGAGATATGAGTATTGATGTTAAGGAGTGTTTGTAGTTGGCCTGGTTGAGATCCTTGGCCAAAAGTAAAAGAAGCTTTATAGGAAGTTAATTGAGCTTGTGCAAGTGGGATGGAATCATATTTATGGTGGGAGTAGATTCGGAAATTATCCTCACCTATTTTTATGCTGAAGTGATTCCGAGGACGGAATCCTCTTTAGGGGGAGGTAATTGTAACATCCCAAACTTTTTAATTAACGGTTGACTTGAGTCGTTAAGTCAACATAACGTGTCCGTTAAAGTCTATGGTAGATTTAATGCTTAGATGTGGTTAATGTGTTATACGTGTGAGGCTTGAATGCCTTAATGATTGATGTAGTAATGTGTTTAAGGTGTAGTTATATGCCTTTTGAGGTGCTTGAAGTGTTTAATAAGTTGTATGTAGTCCCTATAGGTGTTTTGGGCTAATAATGTGGCGTTTGGAAGCATAAGGACTAGTTTTGACATATGGCCAATCTTAAAAATGGGATTAGGGGTTTATTATGTAACACCCCGCTAAAGCGGAATATGCGGGATGCACAGACAAGCACAAAAGCACATAGTACAAGTTCCAACACAGCCAATCACATTAATAAAGGACAGAAGTACGATAGTTATTACAGAACATAAAATGAACTCAGAATAATCAATATTCTTAAGACAGAACAATTGTCTTTTGGGAACAGGTCTTGAACTTGAAATAGCAAGGAGAGTCTTCACGGCTCTTGATCTTGAACGCTCGGACATTCGCCAAAAAGGATGAGCTTAGAGAGGAAGATTCCTATGCTAACATGATCTACTTACCCTATCCTGAAAAACATGTAAGTTCAAAGGTCAACTACAAAAGTAGTTGGTGAGATTCACATAAAGTACTAATACGTATACATATAATAATATGTAGAGTCGGAACAAGTCATAAGATCTGTACGTTTAACAAAAGTGCTTGATGGTCGTAAGAATAGTACTAGAACATATAATGAACTTTAAATGAGTTGTCACTGCTAACCCGATTGGCCAGAACTGAACTGTAATGAACTTAAGTACATAATAATCAAGTACTTCACGAAGATCTAAATTAGAACAAGAACAGATAATATGCATCCTCCAGAACTGCGGAGAATGAGGGTGGGCCTACCCTAAACAGCGCTGTCCATAATTATCTACGGTTCAATCCCTGAACTGTGGGATATGAATTGATAGCAGTGAATAAGAACTGAACAAGTACAAGTACGAGCTAGAACATGTTAAAGATCAATATAGTAATATGGAGGTATTTAAGATCCTGCCCATTCAAGATTTAAATACTCCTTTAAACAGTATAAATGTATTTAAGATCCTGCCCATTCAAGACTTAAATACTCTTTCAAATAATTAGGAATCATGTCATAAGTATCTCGTAAGATCATAAATAGTACGTAAAGTAGTTTAAGAACATATGCATAAGTACGAAGTAGTTTTCATGCTTTTCAGTCCCCGATAAAAGAACTTGAACAAAATGTACAAAAGGGGGATTAGTGAACTCACAGTGATCTGGTACAAGCACAATTTATAGCACAGAGAGCAAGTACCGCGATAAATACGTTATATCTATCGAAATCCAAGTACGTCTTGATGGATGCCTAAGTACAAGTTATTGTTCATAGATGTGCACACATATTAGTTCAAATGACTAATTAATTACTGAAATGTCCTTGATGAACTGATGATTTGGTCCATAATGATCTTTGAACGTTTTGACTCGAAATGAGTTTAAATGAACTTTAAGTACATGAACTGGACTCGAACTGAACGTCTTAGAACTCACACATAAGTACTTATCGTGTTAATGAGTTGAACGTGTCTTAAATGTACTTAATTAGGGTTTGCACAATGTACGTCGTTTTAGGTCGATTCAAGAACTAGCTGTATTGTCAGTAAGTAGCCTTGAATGATATTGATGATGTTATGAACTGGTTTGGTGATTAATGATCAAGTGTGGTATGTTATAGAACAAGTACAAGATCGTCTAGGGTTTTGGACTGCAAGATCGTCCCACTGTTTCTGGTTCAGGATCGTTTTAGAGTTTTGTACTAGATCAGGATCGTCCTAGGAGTTTGGTACTAGATCAGGATCGTTTTAGGATTCGAGGTCGTCTTGAAGTTTAACTAGGGCAAGATCGTCCTTGGTCAAGTACACAAGATCGTCTTAGCTTCAAGGTTCGAGATCGTCTCATAGATGTACAAGCACAAGATCGTTTCAGTGTTTCAGGCTCAAGATCGTTTTAAGGTGCACAAGTCCAAAGATCGTTTTAAGTACATTGAACAAATTCGTTCTGAAGAACATTAGGTAAGATCGTTTTAAGTTCAAGCATGATAAGCATTGCACGAGGTCGTCTTAAGTTTACATGCTTCGGTTGGCACGACCTCAAAGAGATCGTTTTAGGTTTCAAGGGTCTGGGACGATCCTCCCAGGATCGTCTTAAGGTTCAAGGGTGGAACGATTATCCCAAGATCGTCCTAGCTCCAAGTACTTAGCAAAATTGGTCTCCAAGGTGAAACGGTCCTGATCGAGGTCGTCTGGGTCAGAATCGAGATCGTCTTAAGTATTAATGCACAAGACCGTTTCATAGGTCAAGGTTCAAGGTCGTTTTAGTCTTTCAAGAACAAGTGTTTGAGCGAAACCGATCCAAAGGATTAGTTACCCAATAAACGCTCCAACAACCTCACAACACCACACAAGATCGACGAACAAGCATAAGGTACCAAGATGGGCTGCCTAGGACGATCTTGGGACCAAGATCGTCCCATTCAGGATCGTCCCAAGGCCGAAAACGGCTGAGCAGAACATGAACATCATACAAAGGTCTAGACCGATTTTAAGACGTGTTAGAACGTAGCACTAGTACTTATATGCATAATAACAACAACTTATATCACTTTTAAGGCTTTTCAAGATCAAATAGCACCTGGACAAGTTATGGCACTCAAGAACATACTTTCTTCATTTTTTCAAAAATGGGTTTCGAGATTAGAGTACGTTATGACCCAAATTTGCTCATAAAAATGTTGTTAAACACATTTAGACACAAACCCATTAACTTTTAACATGATTTTCGTTCAAGAACTGGACCAAATCATCAAGAACATAAACTTGAAAAAGTACACTTTTAATTTGCTCAAAAACTCATAATTTGTTGTTGTTACCTGAGATTTGATTCCAGAAACACGCTTTGATTATCACAAGGATGCTAAAAGTACCAACGATTTTGATTTAACAATCCAAAATCAAAAGATGAATTTTTGTGAGTTTTATGGCTGCCAGGGGATTTTTAGTGAGAGAAGTGAAAAATGGAAGAGATGATGAATAGGGTTTTCTCACTCTAACCTCTTCTATTTATAGTCTTCCATAATAAATGAACTTACTAAATGCAAGGGCTATTTATGAACATTTTTGAACTAGAACTTTTTAAACACGAACGTTTACGTACTGCACTTTAGTATTTTATTGAACTTAATCATAAATTCGTCATATAAATCAAGAATTAAGATCAAGTTGACCTTCATATAAGCACATAATTTCAGTCTAAAGTACGTCAAGAACTTAAATAAATTGAACTGTCTAGCCGTTCGAGTGGCGAAGGTACTTTCTAAAGAACTTATTTAGAACATTTCTAAGACGGTTGTTACATATTAGATCCTAATTAACATCACAAATCAGTTTCTTCTTCTTTTTTATCAAGACCTAGCCGATCCTTAGCCCCCATAGCATCCTTTCGATCAATTTCATCATTATTTGGTGGAGTTGAGGGTGTTTTGATCAAGTTTTAGCATTCCTTTTGCAATCTACAGGTATTATTACTTTGATTTCATGTCATTCCAATCCCTTGATTCATTCAATATCAGATCTAAGTCATTGGAGGGTTGTTTGATGTCAAAAACATGTGTTTTGATCGATTTGGTAATCAAAAACAATTGTTTTTATGATGCAAATCATGTATGGATTAATCAAAGATTTTATTGCATCATTATGGTCTTAACATGGTGGATTTTAAGGTTCAAAGGTTGTTCACAAGGTTTGGGGTCATTTGGGTTGAGTTTGGTTAAGTTTTGGAGGTTAAAAGATGATTGCTGTGCTGGTTCGTAGCCAGTTGCGGCGCAATTGGATTCCAGAGAGATAAGTTGCGGCTCAATGAGTCATTGCGGCGCAACAGCGACTGAATTTTCAAATGGCCATAACTTTTGAACCGTAACTCCGTTTTTGACAAATAAGCTATCCACAGAAACGTGAGAGAGTCTATTTTCTAATGGTAATGCTTTTAAAAGATGATCTTGATGTCAAGTTTCCTGAAAGGTTGAATTAGTGAGTGAAGGTCGAGTTTCGTCGGATTCTTTGAGTCCTAATGTATTAATCAAACCTCCAATGCATAAAGCATTGTCATGGGTCATGTTTATAGGTGCTTAGGTCTGAGTTATGACCTTAATGATGTGGGTATTAGCTTGTCTAATGATCGCTTAATGATTATAGGAGGGCATGAATACTTGTTTTGCACGGTAACGTAGTTATCTTGTATACTTAAGGGTAATCGGGTTATATAGGAGGTTATATAGGATATGTATTTGACTTTTGAGACATGAAATGCAAAGTTATGTTATGAAATGATATGCAATGTAATGAAATGTGATGCAAGTATATGTTGATTATGATGTGCATGTATGTGTGGCTTGGTCATCTAGTTCACTAGACTTTATAGGTTGCCATGTCACGTGCACGTTTAAGGGTCCAAACGTAAAAGATGATTATATGTTATGTTTAGGTAACTTTGTCACCTAAACTATATGTGATGAAATCGAGCTCGTATATATGATGAAGTGTTAAGCTTAACCCGTATTCACCTTAGCCGGGTGGGTGCGTATATGTTGTTGCTTGGGTGGCTCTTTGCAACGTAATTACGTGGTTAGAGGATCTCCGTGTGGAGTGATTACTCACCAATGTCTTGAACATACGGACTACTACTGGTGTGGCTTACCATTCCTTAACGACACTTGATGGACCGCCGTATGGCTCATCCATCTAGTCGGGTGTGAGGTTCCCGTTAGGTCTTATGACCGCCTACACACAAACTTACACCTTATATGATATGCGTGACTTATGTCACACCTAATGTGATGATATGTGATGATGAAAGGATGATTAGGCACATTTAGGATGGTTAATCCTACCATGAAAGATGTTGATGCTATGGTATGTATGTGATGATATGCGAAATGTGTCTTTAATATGAAAAGCTGCTTTACCAAGTTTTAATTGGACAAACATTTTATTAACTTAGTGTTATCTTACCTAGCTAATTCGTTAGCTAACACTTGTTTCTTGAAATGTGTTGTCCCCTCAGGTTTAGCAAGCTAGAAGTGTGTTGATGGATAATGAGCGAGGCATGGGTAGAATACTGAAGATGCTATTAGTTACCCATAGTTGCTGCTCCTTTTAGACATTTGATTTCGTTATGATTATTATGTTTTGATATGACTTGTATACGGTTGTTATGTTGGGCAACCGTAGGATTTCCATTTATACTATTTTGATGATGTGACGAGTAACACCTTTTATTTTATGAACAGACCAAACTGGATTTTATGGTTTGGACTTTTGAAATGATATTCCGCATTCTTTAACACCGTTAGGTGAAAAGTTTTTGGAAATCCGTATTTTTAAATGTTGGGTGTTACAGTATCTGTACTGCTCTTGACTATAATCCTGCTGAGGAAAGAAAAAGTTAAAGGAAGGCTCGCTAGGTGGTATCACCGGTGGTGGGTTATATGCGGGGATCTCTGGACGCTCTCTCTCGGGCATGTGATCAAACTCACGCTCCATCTGTCTCTGCCACATTGGAGCAAAATGCTCCTAATGTCTCCATACGATTCATTATGTATTGATAGTTCCAGAGTATTAACTCATTTAAGACATAGAAATGAGGTTTTTCAATAGGGGTTTTTATCACAAAATGGACGCTCATAAAATACCCAACCTGCCTGCATTGTAAGAGTCAAGAGTCCCCATATTTGTCATCTCCCTTTTATGGTCCAGCAGATCATCCTTCTGAGTTATTTTGAATATATCGATCATTATGCCTTGTTGTTCAAGTCTCTTTGATATTTTAGTATCCACTGACACCCTTTCAGGAGAACCTTCAGTGGTTTCCTCTTTACATTCAATTTCTCCTCCAGATACCACATGCTTCTTTCTTTTTAATCTTTTTAGTGTGGTAGTGATATCTGGGAACTCTTCAAACTGTGGCTCACTGGCATCAGTACCAGCAGCCTCTTCTTCTTGCACATTGGCATCAGTACCAATGGTTTCTTGGGCACTGGAATCAGTACCGGTCACTTTCTCCAACACTTCTCTTTTCTTTTCTAACATTTTTTCAGCAGTAGCAGATCCCCCTCCCTCCCTTGGAATTACCACCAGTTCTTGACTGGAGGTCATTCCACAATTGTTCCAACATATGCCTATCAGAGGATCCAAACATACGACCTGCTACTGGAGAAATGATATTTACAGTATTTCTCAGCCCTTGGACGTCCTTCTGCAAAATGACCATATCACTGGACAAGTCCTTGGGCAATGCCTTTTCAATTAAATCAACCACTTTAGGCATCAACTCTTCTTGCAACTTCTTAGGACTAGTTCACCTGGAACTGGCCAGTCACCAGTTCACACTTGCCAGTCACCAGTTGCATCTGGAGACTAGTGAAACTGGTGACCAAGATGATTTGTCGAGAAATATATTGAAGTCCAGTTGCACCGTACAGTTAACACAACTGAAGACTTCCTCCAGTTGAGAACTGACCAAGTTGAAGAAGCATTCCAGTTGAAGTCGAAGACAACAAATGGAAGATAGAGAATGGCAATGGCAGCGAAGCCCAGTTGACATTCTAGTCAGTTACAAACTGGAGACCATCAGTGGAAAGCCCTTACAAAGCTTTACACTGATTACGAGGAATTGACTTTTATACTTTATGTACCTTTACCCGGATAATAAGCCTTATCTTATTATTTAAGTATTAAAAGGTACATAAAGGTGGTTGTGTAAAGTCACTTTAACATACGACTTTACACTGCTTTTTAAGGAATTAAATGCTATTCCTTAAATGCTCCCAACCACATTTGTACGGCTAAAGTTAACATCCCAATGTTAACTTTGCCTATAAATACAAGTCATTGCACAACCAAGAATATTAACTCTTCGAATACACTTCGATAGAATTCACTTTGCAAACCTGCATTATTCTTGGTGAACTTGTGCAATCTTCTCTCAATCGCTAAAAGGAACATTTCACAACTTTAAGTGTTTCGATTGTCTTGAGAAATTCCGAGTGTAGATCAATTGTATTTCATAGGTTGTTAGGATATTTACATTCGTGTATTATCTTTGTTCCGCATCAACCTTGTAATTTGTTTAATATCAATAAATAAATTACACATTGAAAAATACATATTGTCTCATCAAGTTATCTTACAAGTTATTTGTATTATTGCATTGTTCTTTACTTATTGTTTTATATAAGTAATCTATCTAGAACTTGGTATATACACACTGCAACTGGTCATTTCCAGTTCAGTGCATATATTGCAAAGTAACTCCACCATCGACATAGAGGTGTCTTCAGTAGTACCATCTAACGAGTTGGGACTTACAAGTGGTATCAGAGCAGAAGGCTAATAAACTTGCCTAGATCTGCTAAGATGAACACTACTGAAGGTGGAGATGGTTCTGGTTCAGGTGAAAACCCCTTGAATAATAACGCACAACCTTTTCAAAATGTTAACACCAACCCTCCTCCTCCTACTGCCCCAAGCCATGTCCATGTACACTACTCTAACACTCCTGTTCCAAAATTTGATGGAAACAGTGAGACATTCGGTACATGGAAGGCTAGAATGCTTTTGCATTTTGGTGGGATTGAAAGGTATATGTTGAAAATCCTTAAGGATGGACCATATATACCTATGTCCCTTGGGGTTAGTCCTCTTCTTGATCCAACTGGAAGAAGAGGTTCAAGGGAAAGCCAGAAGACCATTGGTCTGATGAGGATCGTAGACTTGTTGATCTGGACACCAGACTCAAGAACATGATCCTTGGGGCTGTTCCTGAAGACCTAATTCCAACACTTGTGCTGTTCCCCAGTGCAAAATCAATGTGGGACGAATTAGTAATTCAATTTGAAGGAGGTGATGACACTATTGTCACCAGAAAAGTTGCCTTGAACAAGAAGTATGAATCCTTCTTTGCCTTGCCCAATGAAAGTCTAACTGGTACTTACACCAGATTTTCTAGCCTCATCAATCAGTTGAGAGGATTGGGTGTAGAGAAGGATAAGGATATTCTTCTTGAGAAGTTTTGTGATATTCTTCCTTCCAAATGGGAAAACATGGTTCTTGTCTTGAGACAAGGTAAAACCTTGCACACTCATACTTTTGCATCGCTCTATGGAGCCTTCAGATTCACTGAAGATAATAATGCTGCAAGACTTGTGGCTGAGCAAGATGCCATGAACCATGCCCAGAGTCCCAAGGTTGCTAGTGTAACTGAGCGACCTTGTGCTGCTTTAATATCTACTGAGAGTGTCCAGGTACACTCGATGAAGGAGATGTTGAACAGTTTTTAAACTCTGGACTGACCACTGAAAACAGTGATGGTTGTAATGAAACTGATGATGATGATCTGGTCGCCATGATTGCTAAAACCTTTAATAGGTTTAAGCATAAATCCAAAAGATTTAATGGCCCCAACAATGCTTCCAGCTCCAGCTCTCTGGATAAGACCAATCTTACATGCTATAGGTGTGGCAAGAAAGGTCATTTTATGAAGGAATGCAGATCTAGTCAGTTGAACAACCAAACTGGCCCCTCTGTCCCTAATTTCAATCGGCCTGATGATAGCTACAAAGCAAAATATAAGAAGCTTAAGGCTCAGATTGCCCTTCTGTCCATGCAAAAGGAAAAGGATCAGTGCTTAATGGCACAAACTGAGGGAAAATGGGAGTACTCTGATGACTCATCTGATGATGAAGAAGAGGAAAGGGACATGTGTTTCATGGCCTTGGAAGATCAACAACAGCAGCATGTGGTGAAAGAAGATGTCATCTCTGGAAGATGGGTGGACATCATACTGAAGAAGGTATGTGACTATGATAACCAGGTTGACCCTGAACTAAAACTGGACCTGGCTGAATCATTAAGTGGTGATTTAACATTTGTGGAAGCTGTAAGAGCTGATAGTGAAAGATATCTAGACACTATCCTAATTGAACTGAACAATGTTAAACCACAACTGAATGATTTACAAAGTGTCCAGTTGGCTCTCAAGGAGTCAGTTTTAAAGATTGAGGCTTTAGAACTTGATAATCAAAAGCTATTTTCTGATCTTGAAAAAGAACAAAAGATTATCAAGTCATGGGTAAAAGCATCTGGCAAAAACTATGATGCATTTTCAAGAACTATCGATGTCCAGAAAAATGCATGGAAATCTGGAGATCTGGAGATGGCAGCTCTCATACCAGACCTTCATGCATTGCCTCCAGCTCTCAAGGTTGAAACACCTTATGATCAACCTGAAGCTGTTGAAACTGAAACCATTGAGACCACCCCCATTGAGGTTAAAAACTGGAGCCAAACAGGCTAAAGCTCCAGTCAAAAAGGCCACTGGTAACAAGCCTTTACCTCAAAAGTCTAAGGTGCCCAAGACCCGACAGACTAAAGCTCCAGTTGAACCAAGGTCCAAGGTTCAACTGCCTGAAAATAATATTTTGGTTAATCTGGAAAGTCAACTCCAACTTTTGTCTCGGCAGGTTCAGAGTTGTACTGCCCATATTAACAATCTGGAAGGAGGTTTATTACCTCCAGTTTTCACACAAAGTATTAATCCACTCTCTTTAATACCTAAACAAAAGAATGTTCCATCTGGAACAAAATCTGGTAAAAATAAAGGGAGTAAGTATCAAATACCAATCGTTTTTACTCCTGCACCTGGATCTGGTGAAAAAGGTCCAGATGTAGCCTCCAGTTCAACACCACAACTGTCAACTGTGACTTCTGTAGAGAAGTCCAGCGAACCCATCAAGAAAAGATGGGTTCACAAAAAGAACTAATGATTTTTGTGTGTGTGTAGGGAGATCGAAAGAAGAATATCTGGTATCTGGACAGCGCTGCTGGCTGGACTATGACCGGATGTAAGCCCCTACTGGAAGAGTTCACTGTCCAAGATGGACCGACAGTGACGTTTGGTAACGATCAATCTGGAAAGACTGGAGGATATGGTGTGCTCAATAATGGACAAGTCGAATTCAAAAGAGTTGCATTTGTGAATGGTTTGAAATACAACTTGATCAGTGTCAGCCAACTTTGCGATGATGGCTTCAGAGTGTTGTTCGATATTGCACAAGGCACCATATTTAACAAGGATTGGAAAGTGGTGATGATTGCACCAAGAAAAGGCAATGTGTACATCATGGATATGGAACCAGCTCCAAAAGAGCAATGTTTCTATACCAAAGCTGATGAGGACACCAACTGGCTATGGCATAAAAGGTTATCCCACCTTAATTTCAAAAACATTAACAAGTTTTCTCGCAAACAACTGGTTGATGGGATACCTCAGATTTCCTTCAATAAGGAAAAGCCATGTCCAGGGTGTGAGATGGGTAAGCAGAAGAGAGCCAGTTTTAAAACTAGGCAAAATTTTAGCATCACTGAACCTCTTCACATGCTACATATGGATCTTTTTGGTCCAGTGAATGTTCAAACTAGAGCTGGAAAGAAGTACACTCTAGTTGTGGTTGATGAATTCACCAGATATTGCTGGGTGTTATTCATCAGATCCAAAAGTGATGCACCTGCTGAAATCATCTCTCTTATCAAACGAATTGAGCTCAAGTATACTCAAAAAGTTTGTCAGTTGCGAAGTGATAATGGTACTGAATTCCAAAATAAGGTACTTGAAACATTTTGCAATGACACTGGCATCTCTCAAAACTTCTCATCAGTTCACTCTCCAGAGCAGAATGGAGTTGTTGAAAGGAAGAATCGTACACTGATAGAAGCCGCCAGAAGTATGCTATATGAATCTGGTCTTCCCACCAGTTTTTGGGCTGAGGCAGTTGCAACTGCTTGTCACACCCAAAACCGGTCAGTCTACATCAAGAGACATAAGAAGACTGCCTATGAAGTACTCAGGAATCGTAAACCAAATATTGGATATTTCCATGTATTTGGTTGTCCAGTTTATATACTGAACGATTCCAGTCAGCTTGGAAAGTTGATGCAAAAGCTGATGAAGGAGTATTTTTAGGCTATTCAGATATTCGAAAAGCCTTTAGAGTTTATAATTATAGACTCCAAAAGGTTCATGAGACAATTCATGTCACATTCGATGAATCAACTGAAGCAATCAACAAGAGACCAAGCCTTGATATTTCTCCAGTCGTTCCAATTAATTTTGGTGAAACTGACCAAGTTCATCGGTCAGTTGTTTCACCAGAAGATGCTTCCAGTTACAACAAACTGGAACCAGTTAAGAAGAAGAAAACCTCCAGTGACACATCATTTTATCCCTCCATCAATTTCAACTTACCACAAGAATTGGTGATTGGATCTGATGTTCGTGCCACTCCAATATCAGCACCAGTTCAAGCACCTATTTCTCCAGTTCTTCATGAAATGCCTTCTAATGAGGAATTTCCTGATGCTAATCGAGACCTCATTGACTCTGATGAGGATGTAGAAGTTGTTTGGACTGATCCTTCTCCAGATGCTGCTGCAACTGAAGAAGATCGTCAGGTGACTTGCACTGATATTGTAGTTCACCAGCCTAGTCAATATACTAGATGG
Organism: Erigeron breviscapus; assembly: GCA_034093135.1. Classification (NCBI taxonomy): domain Eukaryota; kingdom Viridiplantae; phylum Streptophyta; class Magnoliopsida; order Asterales; family Asteraceae; genus Erigeron; species Erigeron breviscapus. Next base: position 119,560,760 of record CM067173.1, read on the forward strand.
ACTCGAGCCCACCCAATTGAACAAATTGTGGGTGATCCAACTAGTGGGGTTCAGACTAGAAGAGCCACCAGTGAGCAATGCTTAAACGTCACCTTCTTATCTTTAATTGAACCAAAGAAGATTGACGAGGCTATGGCAGACCCAAGCTGGGTGGAAGCTATGCAAGAAGAGCTCCTCCAGTTTGAAAGGAACAATGTTTGGGAGCTTGTTCCTTGTCCACCAGGGTTAAAGAAAGAACCTATTGGTACCAGATGGGTCTACCGAAACAAAATGGATGAAGATGGCCATGTTGTAAGAAACAAGGCCAGACTAGTTGCCCAGGGTTATTGTCAAGCAGAGGGCGTTGACTTTGATGAAACTTTTGCTCCAGTTGCAAGACTTGAAGCCATAAGAATATTTTTGGCTTATGCAGCCCATCTGCAGTTCAAGGTCTTCCAGATGGACGTCAAAAGTGCGTTCCTTAATGGAACATTGGAAGAAGAAGTTTATGTTAAGCAGACTCCAGGTTTCATCGATGAGAAGCATCCACATTGGGTTTATAGACTGAACAAAGCTTTGTATGGTATAAGACAAGCCCCAAGAGCCTGGTATGATACTTTAACTAAACATCTTCTTAAAAATGGCTTTCAAAGAGGTGCAATAGATAATACCTTGTTTATCTTGAAAGAAAGAGGTAATATCTTATTGGTACAAATTTATGTTGATGACATTATTTTTGGTTTAACTGATGATGCAATGTGTAAAAGGTTTTCTAAAATCATGTCATCTGAGTATGAGATGAGTTTAATGGGTGAATTAACATTTTTCTTAGGTCTTCAGATTAAACAAACTGGAAATGGAATTTTCATAAACCAAGGAAAAATATGTCAGAGATTTGTTAAGAAAATACAAATATGATTCAATCCCATCGAAAAACACACCTATTGCAGCACCATTGAATTTGGACTCTGACCCAACTGGCAAACCAGTTAACATAACTAACTATAGAGGTATGGTTGGTTCACTGATGTACTTAACTGCCAGTCGACCAGATATAATGTTTGCAACATGTTATGTGCCAGGTTTCAGGCTAACCCTAAAGAATCACATTTGCACGCTGTAAAGCGTATCTTTAGATACCTGAAAGGGTGTCCTAATCTTGGTCTTTGGTACCCCAAAGGCTCAGGATTAGATCTAATGGGTTATTCAGATTCTGATCATGCAGGTTGTAAGATAGATAGAAAATCAACAACTGGTGGTTGTCATTTCCTTGGAGGAAAACTGGTAAGTTGGACCAGCAAGAAGCAGACTTCAGTCTCTATGTCCACTGCTGAGGCAGAGTACATTTCTGCGGCCAGTTGCTGTGCCCAGATTCTCTGGATCAAGAACCAGTTACTAGATTATGGTCAAAAGTATACCAAGACCCCAATCTTTTGTGACAACACCAGTGCAATTGCTATATCTCACAACCTAGTGATGCACTAAAAAACAAAGCATATTGACATCAGGTATCATTTTATTCGAGATCATGTTATGAAAGGAGATATTGAAATTCATTTCATCCCCACTGACAAACAGTTAGCTGATGTTTTTACTAAACCTCTCGATGAGAAACCTTTAAACATCTCATCAGCGAACTGGGAATGTTAAACCCTTAACTGGAGCTTTCTTTGTTATTGAACGCGTCAGTGACACTGATGAAGTTCTCCAGTTGAGGAGGTCCAGATAATCTTTGCTCGCCAGGCTATCGAACGCCTTTGTGATACTATCTTGGCACTAATTGATTTCTGGATCATCATTTTAAGGGGAAAGACTCAAAATAATTTTCTGACTAAAATTCGTTTTTGTTTGAAAATGCAACTAGAGAACTCTCCAGTTGGAAACTGGTACTGGATTGATCCTCCAGTTACCAGGTTCAATCTTGTCTTAATTTTATAACGTTACAAATACTTGGTCCATATGTGTGACACGTGATGATACTCGAGTGTTTTAAACCACTTGATATCGTGATCTGACGTGTTTGAAACCATTTTAGTACTTGACAACTGTTTGTAATGGGAAAACAAAAAGTGAGTGGGCGCGTGGGTAATATAAGTCGTCGTAGCATTTAATGCTGACATGGAAGCATTTAATGTTTACATGGCAAATCATTATTTTATTTCAAAATTCAAACCAACTTTTGTAAAAATATCTACAAAAAGGATTGTCTTTATTAAAATATAATTTTGGTATTTCATTGGGATCTTGAATCCCTTTATAAATACCCTTATTTACTCCGAACTCATTTACTTCCTTCTCTTACATTCCTTCATTTACTTCCAATCATCAAAATTGCTTCATTCTTCTCTTTGCTTCACAAATCAAAAACCCTAAATCCCAAATTTCATTTTCCTTTTTCTATGGCTCCTAGATCATCTCGTTCAAGAGATGTAAATCTCTTGACTGTTCCATATAATCCCTCACCAGATGTCATTCAGGCACCTGGTGCCCCTAGTAGTGCTTCAGTCATCAAACTAAATCCAAATAATCCGATGGCCAGCCTACGAGGATCTCAAGGGTCCGATACCCTTATTGGTAGAATTCAAAAGTTTTTGAAGAATTCTCCAATAGGACCCTCATTCTCTCTAAACCCACGCAAGTTGTTTCACAACTACTTGTGTGAGTTTTGGTACACTGCCGTTCTTTCTTCTGATTGTTCCTCCATCAGTTTCACTTTAATGGATGGAACAATCCAGTGTACCTTGTCAGCCGATATATTGAGGGATGCCTTACGCCTCAATTACTGGAGAGAGGGTGAATCTCCAGTCGTCTTGCCCCCTAATATAAACTTTCGCCAAGTACTTCTTGAAATGGGACACAGGGAGTGCTTGGAGAATGGAGTGTTGAAGACAAAAGGTGCGATGACCATGAAGGGCCTTACACCTTCATGGAGGTATTTTTTCATCCACCTGGTGGAGAGCATGGGTGGGAGTTCTGGTGGACTTGACCAGATCAACTCCTCGCAAGCAGAAATGGCTTACTGCTTGTGGAACGGATTGAGAGTGGACTTTGCAGCTATTCTATATAGAAGCCTGGTACAAAAGCTGAAAGGCACAAGGGGTGTTTGTATTCCCTTTTCAAGGTTCCTCTCTCTTTGTTTCAAGCATATTCTGGGCAGAGAAGCATATAATAGTACAGATTCACCGTATACTGCTCCAGATATGCTAAGGAATCTAGACTCACTGGTATCTGAAGCTGGTGAGGTTGAAATTCCTGAACGAATGCAACTGGCATTCGCTTCAACTGATGCACCTGTGGAAGGTGAGTCAGAAAGGCAACTGGGCGGGCCTCAAAATAATGAGGGACCCTCCAGTGTGTCTAATGTTATGGTTGAGGATAGAGCAACAATAACTGAAGCAACCCCAATCACATCTATCCCTGGTGAAGATACTTCGGTATCTGATCCACCAACAGATGCACCCATCCAGGAAACTGGGGAAGGTCATCTGGAGACTGCCCAGGAAACTGGTCAGCCCTCAGTTACATTCATGGATCTGGACATGAGTGTTAATGACGAGGAAATCCTTATAGAATCTTCGGATTCTGAAGGTACTGAAACAGACCAGGGGATTCTTGATGCTTCTGTACAAGCTCAAGACCCTTCATCTCCAGTATCACTTCCAGACGCATCAATTTCAGTTTCACCCCCCAAATAAATGTGCCTATAGATATATCTTTACCAACAAATTTCGCTCCTTTACCAACTGGGCAATTCTCACTTGCTCGAGAAATGCCACCCCCACCGTCGCCGTTGTTCACACCTGAGCATTCTCAGCATGAACAACAATTTGTTTTTTCCAGTCCTTTCTTCAACCACCACTCCAATTATATCTTCAACTGCTGGTTTGACAACTGGGGAGACTTCCATCAGTTTGCCTCCTCCAGTTGCTCCAGTAGTAACTGCTAGTGGTCCAGTGACACCTTCTCCTTTGTCACTGGATAGTCAAGTTGTCTCACTACAAGCCGATCTCCAAAACTACTAACCAGGGTGGAGGAGATTCAGAAGACACTTGACAAGAACACCAAGTCATTCTCCAGATACCACAAAGATCATCTGACAAACATTAAGGTGGTCGATCTGGGGATCAACAAGTTTTCATCTAATGAAGACTTGGTGTTCCGAAAGCTTAATGAGTTGGTCACTGGCTGCAACAATCTGGCTGGTACTTTAAAGGAAGCCTTTGACCTAACTCACTCCAAGGTCTCCAGTTCAATCTCCAACTTGCTGGGAAATACTGTCAGAACTTCAGAAGTTGACTTAAAAGAGATTGAAAGGCAGGTTAAGGAACTTATTGAAAGACCTGGCCTAGATGTAACTGGCCTTGGAGAGCAGTTGATGACTTCGGTTGGTCAGAAAATAGAGGATACGCTGGGTGCTAGAGAAGAGCATTTGATTGAAAGGGTGATGTCTGAGATCACCAAGCTGGCCACTCCTCAGGTTGATCTGGCCCCACTTACCAGTGAGATCAACCAGTTGAGAGGCAGCATAGAAAGTTTGAACACCCAGGTATCTCTACATGCACAATCTATAGAGAAACTGACAACTGAAGTGGAAAATCTGAAGAAGATGGATGATGAGGTTAAGGATAAGGTTGTCTCCGGCTTGGATGAGGACTCCAAGATCTTGAATGAACTGAAAACTGGTCAAGAACAAGTAACTGCCAATGTTTTGACTCAGTCAAAGGAGACTAACCACTTATGGAGGTCCTTCAGGATGATGTGTGGCATTTTCAAAGAGTGTAAGGACTTTCAGTCATGGCAGCCTCTTGACCGGTTGCCATCTCACCCCTCTGAATGGGAAGCAATTAGGGCAGGTCTAAATGCTGCCAAGGGGGAAAGAAGTTCAGTCCTTACACGACCAGTTGCACCTGGAAGGACTCCATCTGGATCTGGAAGAGAATTGGTTGTGGCTACCAGTACTGAAGCTGGTGAGCAAATAGTGGGTGGATCTGGTGATGTGGGTGTTAGGGGGAATGTGTTGGACAAGGGTAAAGGTTTAGCTGGTGATGCATCTGCCCAGCCGGCCACTGATGTAATGTTGGAAACTGGCAATGCTGATATACTCCCTCCAGTTTCAGATAGTGATAGTAGAAAACTGGCCAGACTTGGTAATGACATTAAAGAAAGAAAGAAAATGAAACAAAGGAACCAAGCTGAAGCCAGGGCACATCTTGCTCAGATTAAGTTGCTTGAAATGAGTGATGCCAATCTACTGGGTATCACTAAGGAGGAGTATGTTAGGATTAAGAATGATCCTAGGATAGTTGACCAGTTGAATGAAATGCTAGATGTAGAACTGGACAGACACTATCAAGAGGATGAAGCTGAATTCGATGCCAGGAGCTTAAACATTTCAGTGGAGAAGGCCAAAGAGATTAGGGCCAGTGGGCTTCTAAAGAGAATTGCAAATGTCAAGAAGGTTGTGAAGAGTGTATTGGATCCACCAAGAAGAAGGATTCCACAACCAAGAAGACCACTGACAAGAGATGCAAGAGATGCTGACCTTAGCACATTCGTTGAATCAACTGGCGAGGTATCCAATGAAGACATTAAGTCCGCTGTACTGGCTGCTGGTGCTGGGAGTATAAAAATCACAAATGAATCTGAAGCTAGAAACTACTACTCCCAGATCATGTCAACCAGAAGACATAGTGGTACTATCAATAGTGTCAATGTTACAATCAAGCCAGGCACCAAGGTTTTTCAAATCGAATTTAAGTATACTGGTGGGCCACTGGTTAGAACTGATGATCCTGGTGCTATGCAATATGGATTCAACGAATGGGTGGAGATGGTGAATGTTTTGGATGCCAAGGCTCAAAAGAATAGGTTTGAGAAAGCATGGGTAAACTTTCTAAGGGTGAAGATTCAACATAAAGAAAATCTTGAGCAAAAGTTGAATATTGACCCTGAAGATACTCAGCCTATTTCTTCAGTTGCCAAGAGAAGAAGAACTGGCGAAGGGCCATCTCATTAAGTTCTTTCTTCAGTTATCTACTTGTAATTTGTATTTACATTCTGTAACTTGTATAAATTTCATTTCCTTGTATAAATGAAGTTACCAGTTTGTAACCACAAGGTAGATAATAGATTAAAATCTAACAACATAAAAGAAAAACCTAAGGCATTTATTGATCTATAAAAATGCCTTAGATAACTTAGATAGATTTAAATCGAACAAAGTCTCTACAGTTCACACTTGTACAGATACAAGAACTAGAAAAGACTTAGACTATATTTCTAGACAAATAGGGGGAATTTGTTAGGACCAGTTCACCTGGAACTAGCCAGTCACCAGTTCACACTTGCCAGTCACCAGTTGCATCTGGAGACTAGTGAAACTGGTGACCAAGATGATTTGTCGAGAAATATATTGAAGTCCAGTTGCACCGTACAGTTAACACAACTGAAGACTTCATCCAGTTGAGAACTGACCAAGTTGAAGAAGCATTCCAGTTGAAGTCGAAGACAACAAATGGAAGATAGAGAATGGCAATGGCAGCGAAGCCCAGTTGACATTCTAGTCAGTTACAAACTGGAGACCATCAGTGGAAAGCCCTTACAAAGCTTTACACTGATTACGAGGAATTGACTTGTATACTTTATATACCTTTACCCGGATAATAAGCCTTATCTTATTATTTAAGTATTAAAAGGTACATAAAGGTGGTTATGTAAAGTCACTTTAACATACGACTTTACACTACTTTTTAAGGAATTAAATGTTATTCCTTAAATGCTCCCAACCACATTTGTACGGCTAAAGTTAACATCCCAATGTTAACTTTGCCTATAAATACAAGTCATTGCACAACCAAGAATATTAACTCTTCGAATACACTTCGATAGAATTCACTTTGCAAACCTGCATTATTCTTGGTGAACTTGTGCAATCTTCTCTCAATCGCTAAAAGGAACATTTCACAACTTTAAGTGTTTCGATTGTCTTGAGAAATTCCGAGTGTAGATCAATTGTATTTCATAGGTTGTTAGGATATTTACATTCGTGTATTATCTTTGTTCCGCATCAACCTTGTAATTTGTTTAATATCAATAAATAAATTACACATTGAAAAATACATATTGTCTCATCAAGTTATCTTACAAGTTATTTGTATTATTGCATTGTTCTTTACTTATTGTCATTTATATAAGTAATCTATCTAGAACTTGGTATATACATACTGCAACTGGTCGTTTCCAGTTCAGTGCATATATTGCGAAGTAACTCCACCATCGACATAGAGGTGTCTTCAGTAGTACCATCTAACGAGTTGGGACTTACAAGTGGTATCAGAGCAGAAGGCTAATTTTAGATTTTTTTTATTTTCCTTGTTTCTTTGGTTTTTTCTGTGGTTGTTGTTTTTTTTTTTTTTTTTTTTTTTTTTTTTTTTTTTTTTTTTTTTTTTTTGTGGGTGGGGGGTTTCTAACGAGTTGGGACTTACACTTCTAATGACTGACTCAGAGACCCCATCAGATATTTCTTTCATCATCATTGCCTTCAATCTTTGGCAGTTTCATCATTTATATTGCTGATGATGGTGCTCTGGTCAAGAGTTGGCCAAATTCTGAACTTATTCTTTCAGACTTGCAAGGGGTTGTTCAATTTTGGATTTCACTGCAGTCTAGACAGAAGATAATAGCTTCTCCTCCAAACCCTGGACTACCACTTTGAAATTTTCAGTGGTGTTGTTTGTGGCCAGTACCAGGTCATTAAGCTTTTCAAATACTAGCTTTTCATTCCCAGCAAACAAGCTCATTTCTGACTTAATATTATTTGAAAGTAAAGATTTGAAGTCAGAAACAACCTGGGAAGATGACAGCAGTGATCTCTCCAGATCCGCCACCTTATTAAAAAGGCCTTGGACCTCGGCAGAAGAAGAAGTGGAGAGACCACCTGGAGGAGAAGGACCACTAACAGCTCTGGTCACCAATGAGACTTGTGCCTCAACTCTTTTAGAGGTCCTTTCAGATGTTGTAACAGTAGAGTCGAGCGCACTAGAGACTAGAAAATTGACAATGTTAAGTCTCGTCTCCATTGGTATTTCTGGTGGTGATTGAAAAGGTGAAAGTGAATGAGGTGTTAGTTGAAAATATGAGATATTAGGAGGAAGAAAAGGATGTGGTGGAGGTGGTGGAGGTATATCTGATGAAGGAGGTGGAGGAATGACAGAAGTGTCAACCTGGTTGGAAGCAGGCGGTGGAACTGAAGAATGTTCCTCTTCCAATATCAGGTCTTCACCAAAAATATTCACATCAGTATAAAATTTGATATCTAACATGGGTGACTCAACTTCATTCCAAACTGGAGGTTGCCCAACAGTCTGGTCAGTTATGTCCTTGTTCAGATCAAGCTGACCAGTTCCTGGCTCAACCGAAGTATTATTGCCAAGTTCACAACAATTGTCCACCATCAAAACCAAGTACTCATATTCAACACATCACATCACAAGCAACTAAAACAAGTCAACTAAAACAAGTGGTTTAAAGTATAATCTGTATTCGATATGCCCTCTAGTTATTGACCGGGTATGTATACAGGGTGTACCAGCAGCTAACCCTCCACCCAACCAACTCCCATTAAGCATATCGGTTCCTTATTATACTCTAATCCAAACATGTGCAATCCGTGATGTGATTAACTTGTTATAATACCGGGTGACCATAAAATAGTTGATCAGGCTATTTTAGGGTTGCCACAATGTTATACCATGTTAATGCCATAACTTCACCTTGCCCTAAATCATCAAGTCATCACCACAATCAAGTTCAAATCAATGTACACGTTAACCACATTGTACTCATCACACGTTCATCACATTGTACTCAAGTCATCACATAGTTGGTCTTAACTACGAACTCACAATGTATACCTCTTAGGGTTCATATAATTCACGTTGCACACAAAATCCCTAACCATGCATGCTATATGAAGAGTTTTAACTTAAGTCGTAGTCTAGGTCAAACCGCCTAATTCTCCTTGACCTGCATGGGCCACCATTATGTAACACCTCGAGCTAGGCTCGAAATGCCACTGAAAAGATATAGCATATGCATGGAATTATTGTAGAATAAGACAAAATGATTAAAAGGGATCCGGTGAATCCAAACATCAAATATAAAGTACAAAATGCACACGGAGCAAGTGACCATCAAACGCTACAAAATACAATCACAAGATGGCTATCGATCCTAAGCACAAAGTGAAGCAATGGGCAAATGAATCCTTGATCCACATAAGTCCTAGCCCGAGTCCAACATAAGCAACAATCAAACTTCACGACCAAGATTCGCTTGATTACCTAAAAAGTGTACTAAACAAGGTCAACACTAGGTTGGTGAGTTCATAGTAATGGTTCACAAGGAACCATCCAAGTCACAATATGTGTAAAGTATAAGCCAGTCATAATATGTACAAAGTGTAAGTAAATCATAACTTACGGTAAACCATCACGTCACACATGAATTTAAAGAGGGTTACGCATGGCGTAACCTAGCCACACATTAGTACTCGAACAAGTGTCTAATCACAATAGTTAGAGAAGCATAATATGTGTGTCCAAACAATAAGACGTGAAATAATGTATCATAAGGGTACCACGACAACAACAAAAACCACCACAATCACAATGTTTTCAAGTATGAAATACTTGGTAGTACGTTGTACGAAAGCGCGTTCTCAAGTGTATGACACTTGGGAGTACGTAGTACAAAAGCATGTTCTCAAGTGTGTCACACTTGGGAGTACGTAATACAAATCATCAAGTACGAATACTTGGGAGTACGTCAAACTAATCAATAAGTACATGCATAACCAAATCCATTCACAAGTCCATCATACCACAATCCAACCGAAACCACAATGCACATACATTTCATACTACTTTACATTTAAGGAACCATAGATGCTTATATATAGGGTCACCCGCAGCCTTCCCACCACATCTACAACTCCTTAAAGGTATCACCGTCTTCCATGTATGTACAACTATCCTAATCACATCACATAATCCAAATCAAAACGTAATCCAACCACAATAAGTTAAACCGTCAAACAAATAAATCAAACAATCAATCAAGCAATAAGACAAATCGTAACTCAAGCCAATCAACCAATCAATCAAACAATCAAACACGTATGTGTACACTTTTTAGCCCGAATCTTAATTTAGTAGGGAGCTACGGAACTCACCTGTGACGAGCAATAATGACCCCACGATGAAAAGAAGTAGAACCAATGTCCACGAGAGCCGAAACCTATCATACACGTGTCACATTAAATCCTAAAGAATCTCAAAATGTAAGGTCTCCTAGATATTGACCTAATCTTTCTACAAATGCTTTATTGTATCCACTTTATAAGTCTTTGATCCAACCAAGGTGGAATCGCTACGTTTTGTTTTATAATGACTCGCCGAGACTTGACCACTGTTGCTTCATCAAAACTTTTTTTTTTGATAAACTATGTTTTAGACTCAGAGGCCTACTTCATTACAAAGTAGACTCATTTACGATTCTGTGGCCACTTGAATCGTCAAAAAATGGACTTACGGTTTAAAAGTTATGGACGTTTGAAAATGACATATCTGCAGTGTCTCGCGGCGCGAGGAGTTACCATCACGGCGCGAGATTTGCCCCTGATCACAATATTTCGACTTTTCTCAAGCCTCATGACGCGAGGATTACCACTCGTGATGCGAGAGGCAACATGAATCATTAAAAACGTGTTTTTAGCCTCAAATCGACCAACCAAATATTAAAATCAAAGCTCCAAACTTTAACACAACATATTTCTAGTAAAACTAAGCATAAAAATCCGTTTCTTTTCACAACCCACTTTCTAAATCACCAACCCCTCTTTTGAAACCTAGTTTTGACTCATATGGTTCAAGAACACCAAAAATTGACTAAGTTCCTTGAACATCCAAATCCGGTGTTTGAGCTAAAATATGAGGTAACACTTGAAACCAAAGGGATTTCTTGGTTCTTTGAAGGATTATTATTATTATTAGATGCTTTACTAACAATTTTGGTTATACCACTAGCTTTAGATCCGAAAATTAGAAGAAGAAAAAAGAAAATAAGATGGTGAGGGTGTTTGGTTCTTGCTTTTGAGAGAAAAGGGAGGAAGAGAAAGTTAGAGAGATAAAGAGAGTGAGAAATGAAGAGAAAGAGGAAGGAGGTAGGGGTTTTGTTCCCCTCTTGCACTCTCTCACGATTAGTTTTGGTTTCTCCTGATAAATGATTCATTTAGTTAAGACTTTTAACTCAAGACTCGTTCAAATTTTTCGTTGACATATTATTATCTTTTTTGAAATTACGTTTCTAACGACTATTTATACGCTTACCTTTTCACTTCAAAAGTTTCTTTATCAAAGTTTGACTCGTTTCAAAACTACTAATCCCGTTATGTTGACCGGTCAAAACGGCGGATGTTACAAGGATATTGCGAAATTGAACCACAATTGCTACAAAATAATTTAAGAGTTAGTCCTGTGTTAATATCTATGAAATTTGATTGTTGTGATGGTTCTGTATAGTACATATCAAACGGAAGATACAGACGATGAAACTGATATGAGTGAAACAATAACAATAAAATTTATATAACCAGGTTCAATACAACAAATTATATTGATATTCTTCATCATTCAAATACAGTTTAGTAATAATCAGATATGATACAACAAATTTCAATTCAACACTTTAAAATGTTATTAGTAATATCTTTATTTATAATGTGTTAGATTGGATTTAAATTCAGCTTACATGTTATTAGATAAAAAAACTTTCAATAAAATCAAAAAGTCAGATTGGCAAGTCAAAATCAGATTACATTATTTTATATTGTTTTAATAGAACTGATTAGACTATTTTCAAGTTCTGATTGAATTAGATTCAACCTTAATCAACTTAAAGACTTAAATCAGTTTTCCACCATAAAATGTAAACTAACATCATATTATAGTATTTTTTTTTCTAAACAAAATTGGCGTACATCTTTTTATTAATACAACTAATATAATAAAATCAGTTTCCATTTTTGACAATTCATTTTTTTAAAAATAAATTCGAAATCAGATAAATTATATTTAACAAAGGGTGGTAGTTTATTAAAGAATGTAACCTAACCTGTAAAGAGGTATATATATATTAGAGTAAAAATTAGATTACATAACAGGAAGTCAGCTGATTTATGAAAACCTAAATTATTAAAATAGTATTTCGTTAACTTTTATTTGGCTTAGGTTACTTCAAAATATTTAAATGCAATTTCGGCTTGAAAATAGTCAAAAATTCTACGGATACAATATGACGAATTTTCTATAAAAGCAAATTATTTATAATTTATCAAAATTGGAATTATATATAAAATTATTTTACAAAATAAAAATTAGTGTTTAATAAATTAAAATATATTGACTAATTAAATTATTGAATTCAATTTTATACAACAAATATAGTAACCCACAGTAAATTATAGAAGATAATAACTTGATTTGCCTTTAAAAATATCAGATTGTAATCATATTAAACGAAAAAATTACGGATGAACTAATTTAGTTATACTAAAAGGAATGATGATAGTAAGTATAGAAAAATAACCAATAAACTGTATAATAAAAGTCAATAAATATTTATATAAATAATAATATTTAGGTTTTATCTTTTACTAAAGATAAATTATAAAATTTGTTTTTTATAATATACAGTATTGTTTTTAATTTGAATTTGTTTAAGATACAACACAATGAACATGTTTAACTTTTTATTATGTGAAAGAGTTTTATATGGTATACTCCTTATTATAAATGATTTATAAACAATAATCGTATATACAAATACTACACTCAGCCCGTCCATCGGACGAGTCTATTACTATGAGTTATAAACAAGAATTATATATACAAAAGACGTGGATTACTCATTTGAATCCTTAATTTCTCATGCATCTCAAGGGCTTAATCTTAGCCCTTGGATCACAGCAATCAATGGTTCCGATTAACATTTAACTTATAATTAAAATTATAACACGGAGGGGTAGTATCGTAATTTCCTTCGCATCCTTCATCTACTTCGTTTCCCCCCAAAATGCTTCATTTTCACACACGCACACATAAACCCACACAAACATACACTGAAACCGGTGATTCACACAGTAAAACACACACACTTTGCCTCTCTCTTTCTCTCCGGCCATTATCTCCTACCGGCGATTATCTCTCACCTTCGTACACTTTTATCATTTCCATCGGCGATTCTCTTTTTGATCATGGCTACCAAGTCTAAATCATCAAATAGAAAACGGAAAAGTGATAATGATGATTCCGTCAACTCTATTTCTGTTTCCGGTACATTTTATCTTTATTTATTCATTATTTTTATATTTCTTTTTTCATTTTATATGATTTTTCTAGGGTTTTAGTTTATTTTTTAGGTTTTTTTAGTTTTTTTTTAGTTTTTAATTCTATGCTTACAATCCACTGATTATGTAGTGTTATTTACTTTATGTGTAGAATCAAAATTGATTTTTTATATCTATGTAAGTTATCCGTTATTGTTTACTTTTATGTTCAGAATCATATTTGATTATGTATTGATATTTTAGTGATTTCTATTTTAGTAACTGTATGTGTAAAATCAAATTTGATTTTGTGTATAGATTCTATAGATTTGTGTTTTGTAACTTTGTTTGTATAATCAAATTTGATATTGTATTGAGGTTTTAGTGTAAGTGCACGTCTATGTCAATAGCAGTCTAGATTGTTTGAGCTTATATTGTAATATGTATTTGTAATGTGATTGTCATTAATGAACTTCATATTATGCATAGAATACTAGATTAAGTTTAAGTAATGAATGTGTAATAAATCTGCTAAGTGTGAAATGCGACCTCGCATTTCACATAGGAAATACGACCCCGTATTTGCAGTGTCAAATACGAGGCCAATCACATTTACGACCTCGCAATTGTGTCGAGCTGGGCTGTAAATGCGAGGCTAGCTCGCTGAAGCCCAAGTCGTGATGTTCCCTATATATATCGAACCCTAACAGAGATTAGGGTTGAACATTTGTCGAAATATCAAGCAGGTATTGCAAGTTAAGTCGTCAATAGATTGTTCCGCTAGCCTAGAGAAGATCTGCGAGGCAGCAGATAATCTGAAGGCTTGTTGTGAATCACCAAGTTATAGTGAGGGATTCCGCACCTCAAGATAACTGGAGCAAACTATTAACGATCCGATTCAAGGGGACTTAAAAGTGGTATCAGAGCGTCTTGGTTTCATACCGGAAGGTTATAGTTTGTTGGTGATAGACAACACTGGTTTAGGGTCGTTTATACGTGATTCTTTCACGAGTTTACGACCGGAAACTTGTATTGTGACCTCTTTTGGTGTTTGCAGCAGTCGAAGGTGTTTAATTGGGTGTTAAGGTTTCAAACTCAAGAGTTTTAAAGGTTTCAACATCGTTTGCGACCTCACGGGCTCGTATTACCTCATCCAGCTCAATATACGATCTGGGTAGCTAATTACGACCTCGCTAGTTCAATTGCGACCTCGTATTTCGTTTGAGACCTCGTGAGCTCTTTAAGACCTCGCCAGTTCAATTACGACCTCGAGTTTGTAATTTGCGACCTCGTATTTCGTTTGCGACCTCGTGAGCTCTTTAAGACCTCACCAGCTCAGTTACGACCTCGAGTGTAATTTGCGACCTCGTATTTCTCACGACCTTGTTTTAATTTGCGACCTCGTTTATTTTGAACAGTTCATATAATTTGCTAGTTCGGAGAAAATGACGTCTCAGTTACCCACAAACTATCAAGCTTTGCTGAATCAATTAATTCTGATGGATCATGAAACCGGAAAGGCCAATTCACCGCCCAAATTGATAAGCCTTGATAGATATTTCAATTGGAAGGGCAGATTCGAGTCATATTGCAGACTTATGGACGTAAGGATGTGGATTTGTATTGTCAATGGTTATGTCCATCCTACAGTAGCAAATGACAAGGACGTGTCTGGTTCGAGTGGTGGGAAAGAAGCTACGTATGAGAAAATGAATGTTGATCAAAAGAAAGACTACGAGGCTGAAAGTAAAGCTTCAGGATCACTTCGAATGGCTCTCCAATGGGAATTCTTGCACTTGTTTGAAAAGTATAAAAGTGCAAAAGGCTTATGGGATGCACTCAAGGAGCATTGTAAAGGTGACGAAGATCTCAAAAAAAAGAGAAAGGACTTGTTGAAGAAACAGTACTATGTTTTTACAAGTTTCAAAGATGGATCTCTTGATGAGACGCTGGTTTGTTACAGTCATTTGCTAGTTGAGTTGGCATATTTTGGGTACAATCCTGATTCAGATGAAGTGATCGAGAAGTTGTTGGATTCTCTTCCAGCTAAGTGGGAAGGATTTGTTACTTCAATACAATAAAATCCCGAATTCAGTACTTGGACTCTGGATCAGATCATTCGAAAACTGAGAGGTCAGGATATGAAGAGAAAGTTGAAGGAAGCAGGTGGCAGTGATTTTGTTCAGCAACCTGAACTTTATCATAGCAAGTCAAGCGTTCCTTCTGTAAAATCTTCAAGTGGAGGGATTACTAACCTCTACAGTGGAGATGATGAAAAGTTGAAGATGATGATGGATTCTGACAACAACTGGATGTATGTAACTTCTCCGGAATCAGCTATGGTTGTCCATAATGGGAATCAGAAAAGTAGTTCTCCAAGCTCGAGTTTATCAGGAATGCCGATGAGCATAAGATCTGATGGGGGACATTTGGGCATGCTTGCTTCGTTTGTGTCTGCTCATGAGAAGTTAATTGGAGGAAAACTGACTGATCCTGATTTGGTTAGGGAGGATTACAAGCAAGTTGATACAGATGATCTGGAAGAAATGGATCTGAACTGGCAATTGGTGATGTTAACATTGAGAGTTCAGCGATTCACTGATAGAAACGGAAGGAAGGTCATAGACGGCAAAGTAGGGTTTGATAAGACTAAGGTGAAGTGTTTTAACTGTGATGGTTTTGGACATTTTGCACGAGAATGTCAGAGGCCAAGATGGGACAAGAATTCAACTACAGGTCGTCAAAACTTCAATCAGGGTATTTTTATTGCAAGTCAGAATTCAGGGCTTCAATATGCTAATACTGGGAACCGAAACTCAGGAGTAACGGACAACTCGAGAGCTTTGGTTGTTCAAAATGATGGGACATATAACTGGGGTTCGACTAGTGCCGATGATCAGAATCATGCATTCATGGTAGAGATTCAAGACTTTGATGCAGAAATGAACGATCTTGTTGATAATTCATTCGACTATACATTGTATGCCAGCACGGATGATCATGATAGTTTTCATCAGAAGTTAGAACGGGAGCCTGAACCATCAGAACCAGTAAGAGCTGATGTTGAAAATAGGTTGGCTAAAGCCGAGACTGGCTTCATGGCACATCTGGAAGTTATTGAACATAAGGAACCACTAAGGAGAACTACAGGGATATGGTTTGTCGATAGTGGATGTTCAAGACATATGACAGGCGACAAGAGACTATTGACATAATTTACTCCTGTTAAAGGGTCTTATGTCAGTTTTGCGGGTCCCAAGGTCGGAAGCATTTATGGTATTGGAAAAGTCATCAATGGAAAGATTAAAATGGACAATGTGAACTTTGTTGAGCAGCTGGAGCATAATCTGATGAGTGTATCTCAAATATGTGATAAAGGGGAATCCAGTTCACTTTACAGAAAGGGAAGCCTTGATCTTGAAACCAGCTTATGTTATACCAGAGGAATGGATCTTACTGAAGGCTCCAAGAAAGAAGGACATCTATGGTCTTGAATTAGGTGTGCTTGATTCAGTGGAGCTAGTATGTCTGCTTCCCAAAGCTTCAGAAGATGAGTCTCTGCTATGGCATAGAAGAATGGGTCATATCCATTTCAGAAAAATGAACTATATTACAAGTAATGGATTGGTTCTCGGCGTTACAAATAAGAGATTTATGGTGGAAGATAAATGTGTGCCGTGTCTAAAAGGAAAACAAACTAAGAAGCCACATAAGCCGAAGACTCAGAATTCGATTGCTTCTCCATTTCAGTTGTTGCATATGGATTTATTTGGACCAGTTAATGTTCGAAGCATAGGGTTCATGTACTACTGTCTAGTAGTTACTGATGATTACTCTAGATTCTCATGGGTATTCTTTTTGAATATAGAGTCCCAAATAAGATGGTTAACCCAGAAGTGTAAAATACAACAAGTATTATAAGCACTACATTGGACTAGTATTACTTGTATATAAATGCAAGAATATATAAACAAAGTAATACAAGACTTAAAGCAATAAACAAGTAAAGTGGAACATAGTGTAGTTTTCAAGTGTATTCTGTTAGGACCAGTTCACCTGGAACTGGCCAGTCACCAGTTCACACTTGCCAGTCACCAGTTGCATCTGGAGACTAGTGAAACTGGTGACCAAGAAGATTTTGAAGTCACCAGTTCACACTTGCAGTCACCAGTTCACCTGCAGTCACCAGTTCACACTTGCCAGTCACCAGTTCACACTTGCCAGTCACCAGTTCACACTTGCCAGTCACCAGTTCACACTTGTTAGACCAGTTCACCTGGAACTGGCCAGTCACCAGTTCACACTTGCCAGTCACCAGTTGCATCTGGAGACTAGTGAAACTGGTGACCAAGATGATTTGTCCAGAAATATATTGAAGTCCAGTTGCACCGTACAGTTAACGCAACTGAAGACTTCCTCCAGTTGAGAACTGACCAAGTTGAAGAAGCATTCCAGTTGAAGTCGAAGACAACAAATGGAAGATAGAGAATGGCAATGGCAGCGAAGCCCAGTTGACATTCTAGTCAGTTACAAACTGGAGACCATCAGTGGAAAGCCCTTACAAAGCTTTACACTGATTACGAGGAATTGACTTGTATACTTTATGTACCTTTACCCGGATAATAAGCCTTATCTTATTATTTAAGTATTAAAAGGTACATAAATGTGGCTGAGTAAAGTCACTTTAACATACGACTTTACACTGCCTTTTAAGGAATTAAATGCTATTCCTTAAATGCTCCCAACCACATTTGTACGGCTAAAGTTAACATCCCAATGTTAACTTTGCCTATAAATACAAGTAATTGCACAACCAAGAATTTAAAGTGTTCAACTCACAAAGTGAAAAACATACAACACTTCATACTTTGCAAACCTGCAATATTCTTGGTGAACTTGTGCAATCTTCTCTCAATCGCTAAAAGGAACATTTCACAACTTTAAGTGTTTCGATTGTCTTGAGAAATTCCGAGTGTAGATCAATTGTATTTCATAGGTTGTTAGGATATTTACATTCGTGTATTATCTTGGTTCCGCATCAACCTTGTAATTTGTTTAATATCAATAAATAAATTACACATTGAAAAATACATATTGTCTCATCAAGTTATCTTACAAGTTATTTGTATTATTGCATTGTTCTTTACTTATTGTCATTTATATAAGTAATTTATCTAGAACTTGTGAAAGTGCAGGGTGATCGATCGATTCGAGATTCCTACGACTATGTAAGTGCGGAATCCAAACATAATCGTTATTGAGGTAATTGAATGAAACAAACACGAAATCAATAAGAACAGGAGATAAAAACAGAATTCCTTTATCATTAGTCGAATGATTACAATGAATAAATCCATTTACAATACATCTACGATGATTACGGATTACAATCAACGAGACGACTCTTGATAATCGAATAATATGGTGGACTTACGGACTGAGGTTTGCGCATACCTCAGCCTGCCGTGAATGACATCTGTTGCAACTAAAATCATTCCTAAAACCGAAACCTAAGAACACTATATATAGGCTTGAAATGGGCTGGGCTTCAAACTCGTGGGCTTCCAAACGCGTGTAAACAGTAACACGTGTTTGGTCTAAACACGTGACACTATTCACACGTGTTTAGTCTAAACCCGTGTCACTATTCACATGTAGCAAAACAGCCCATTAATTGAGATGCATCAGACACAAATTGTGCACCAAAACGTGCACTTACAGTCTTCCCCTTGACCGATGCACTCAATTCATTCACCGATAATCATTAGCAATCGAAAAACCTGCAAAAGCAAACTCCCCCTTAACTAATGATACCGGGTCTTCTTTTGTTGAGACTCGATCTTCTGACACAACATTCTGATCTTCAAACTCCAAAATCTCTGTATCTCTGTGACAACCAACTAACCTAACACGTCTCATTGTAGTTCTCCCCCTCAACAGTAGCCATCTCCGAATTAAACATATGCAATCTTCTTCCTGCTTGGAACTTTGCTCGAGACATTCCTCGACTTGCTTAACCGGCATATAATAGAGAAGTTGAATTTCCAACAATCAGCATCAAATCAATCAGCTCTCACAAAAATAAGAAACTCTGTAGCTTGAATCACAAACTGCAGTACCATAAATCCTGTCTCAACTAGCAGCATCTGACTTTGTCTTGTACCTTCACAATTCCACCAACCACCCGAAGTCTTTCCTATCAGATCTCCCCTTCAGTTGTATACACCACCAAATATAAAGATCTTTAATCTCGCAATCACAATAAATGATCGCCTGATAATCATCTCTATTCTTGGAATATAAATAGGTTCAATCTTCAATTACTTAACAACAGATGACCAACTTCGTTGCTCTTAATATTTCGACAAAGTTTCCACAACTGCCATCTATTTGATACTTGAGCATATTTCACATTAAGCACACCATCATCTAAACACAGATCTTGGTTTGTCTCTCAAGTAGCACAGAATTTTACTCAGAAATCTGAAATTTTTTATCTCCCCCTTTTCTCTGCAAAATTCTGAAATCTAGCCCATCTTAGGTTTTAAATATCTCCCATTCTGGAGGTTCTTCAAAAAGCTTAGAGCTCACGACGGTTAAAACTCTTCGCCAAACAGGGTATATTCGTTTTCCCTCCAAATTTCCGAGGAAAAACACATTTACGTGAAACATTGGTATTCACGTAAATTTTTATTTCTAAGGCTGTGGGAAAAATTTGATAATTGCCGAAAATTTTCATCCAAAACGTGCCGAAATCACACAAAAACGGACCGAAAATTTTTCGAACGCTACCAAACTTCAAATCTCCATGAATCATGCCATTTTAAGACCATGGACAAAAATTATTTTTCCCGCCAAAATACTTTTTTTTTTTTTTTTTTTTTTTTTTATCTTTTCTACAACCCTGTCTTCTATGCTTCAATGTATCAGACGATCTGCAGTGATCCTTCCACACCGAAACATACTTGAACCTCGATTCCATTTCGACAACTCAAACACGTTCTTCTATGCACGTGCTTGGACATAAAACGCGTGCTAGTGTTACAGTAACACGTGCTTGGACTCAAACGCGTGGTACACTAATCTCAAACACGTTCTTCAAACCAAACGCGTGCTACAGTGACGCAGTTTTAAACCAAACGCGTGGGCCTCCGTCAAACACGTGGTCTAGCATCAAACACGTGGTCCAAAGCCAAACGCGTGGTCTAAATCCAAACGCGTGTTACCAGTACCACGTACTTTTCCAAGTGCGTGTGATCTCATCTGCACAGAACAGATCTGATCAATGTTCTTCATCCAAAAACCCTAAAAACGAACCACGAATCAGAGACATAAAGCCTCTCCTTCTCTGATACCACTTGAAAGTGCAGGGTGATCGATCGATTCGAGATTCCTACGACTATGTAAGTGCGGAATCCAAACATAATCGTTATTGAGGTAATTGAATGAAACAAACACAAAATCAATAAGAACAGGAGATAAAAACAGAATTCCTTTATCATTAGTCGAATGATTACAATGAATAAATCCGTTTACAATACATCTACGATGATTACGGATTACAATCAACGAGACGACTCTTGATAATCGAATAATATGGTGGACTTACGGACTGAGGTTTGCGCATACCTCAGCCTGACGTGAATGACATCTGTTGCAACTAAAATCATTCCTAAAACCGAAACCTAAGAACACTATATATAGGCTAGAAATGGGCTGGGCTTCAAACTCGTGGGCTTCCAAACGCGTGTAAACAAACACGTTCTTCTATACACGTGCTTGGACTCAAACGCGTGGTACACTAATCTCAAACACGTTCTTCACACGTGCTTGGACTCAAACGCGTGGTACACTAATCTCAAACACGTTCTTCCAAACCAAACGCGTGTAAACAGTAACACGTGTTTGGTCTAAACACGTGACACTATTCACACGTGTTTAGTCTAAACCCGTGTCACTATTCACATGTAGCAAAACAGCCCATTAATTGAGATGCATCGGACACAAATTGTGCACCAAAACGTGCACTTACAACTTGGTATATACACACTGCAACTGGTCGTCTCCAGTTCAGTGCATATATTGCAAAGTAACTCCACCATCGACATAGAGGTGTCTTCAGTAGTACCATCTAACGAGTTGGGACTTACAAGTGGTATCAGAGAAAACATCATTCTGATGTCGATCCATACCTGAATTCAAATTCATCAAAAATCAAAATTATTAACAATTTTTTGTTCGTTTTTTTCCCCCCATTGTTTCATCAAAATTCACACTTCAAATCACATAAAATCACTGTTATTTGTTCACCAATAGATTCGTGGTTGTTGAAAACATAATCCTGTCAAGTTTCAAGTTCTAATTCAATCTAATTCTCGAGATTGAATTTTGCATTTTGGTGGGATTGAAAGGTATATGTTGAAAATCCTTAAGGATGGACCATATATACCTATGTCCCTTGGGGTTAGTCCTCTTCTTGATCCAACTGGAAGAAGAGGTTCAAGGGAAAAGCCAGAAGACCATTGGTCTGATGAGGATCGTAGACTTGTTGATTTGGACACCAGACTCAAGAACTTGATCCTTGGGGCTGTTCCTGAAGACCTAATTCCAACACTTGTGCTGTTCCCCAGTGCAAAATCAATGTGGGACGAATTAGTGATTCAATTTGAAGGAGGTGATGACACTATTGTCACCAGAAAAGTTGCCTTGAACAAGAAGTATGAATCCTTCTTTGCCTTGCCCAATGAAAGTCTAACTGGTACATACTGTTAGAAATCCAAAAATAGTGATAAATTGTAATTTAGATTAGAGGACTTTCTTGTTGTTAAGTCATAGATAAATGATCACTAAGGTTGAGGGGCTAATTGTGATAATTAGCATAATTGTATAGTTAGCCTATAAATACCCCTCTCATACCTTAGGGATCATAACTTTTTCATAACCTTGATCATAACCTTGTTTTATCCCTGCATAACTTTAATACCAACTTTCACACATTTACACACTTTCTCTCTCAAAACACACACAAACACCAAGAACACACACTCACCAAAACCACCATTGATGACTTGAATTCAGTGTTAGAAATCGTGTTATAACAAGTGGTATCAGAGAAAAACATCATTCTGATGTCGATCCATACCTGAATTCAAATTCATCAAAAATCAAAATTATTAACAATTTTTTGTTCGTTTTTTTCCCCCCATTGTTTCATCAAAATTCACACTTCAAATCACATAAAATCACTGTTATTTGTTCACCAATAGATTCGTGGTTGTTGAAAACATAATCCTGTCAAGTTTCAAGTTCTAATTCAATCTAATTCTCGAGATTGAATTTTGCATTTTTGGCGCTAATTTGAGGGATTTGAATCTGTTGTGTTTTGTGTTGAATTTTGTTCATAAATTTGTTGCGGACATGAATACAATCAGTTTGCTAGTGATTTCGTGATCTAACTCCCAGTAATTCAAAAGATATTGAAGCTTTTTGAAGTTGTTAATGGAGTTTTTATGGAAAACTGATGTGATGAAGAAAATGACTCTAAGACGATCTTCACTAGGACGATCTTCCCAAGATCGTCTTAGTCTTTGAAAGTTCATTTCATACTTAGTACTTTGTGGCTTGTAGGACGATCTCCTCAAGATCGTCTTGACAAGTGTGTGTTGTGAAGTGTTTGATTGTGGCTAACTAATCCGAAAGGATTGGTTTGGTCAATTCAAATACTTGGAAAGTTTTATACTTGAAAGTTTTTGAGAAAGAAAACCAAGACGATCTTCACCAAGATCGTCCCAACATACTGAAATTAGGACGACTCTCACCAAGATCGTCCCATTTCTTCTGAACTTAAGACGATCTTCAACCAAGATCGTCCCAGTTCTTTGAATCGTTTCATTCCAAAATCATTTAGTTCAAGATCATTTCACTTCAAGATCAATTCATTTCAAGACCGTTTCAGTTCAAGATCATTTCACTTCAAGATCATTTCATTTCAAGATCGTTTCATTTCATACTTAACCAAATCTCACCTAGGACGATCTCATTTAGGACGATCTCACCTAGGACGATCTTACTTAGGACGATCTCATATAGAACGATCTCACCCAGGACGATCTTCTCAAGATCGTTTCATTTTCTGTTCTATTCAACTCTTAATTCAATTCAATTTTTCAAATCAAATCAATTTTAAATGGCTTCTCGTGAAGCATTGGCATTGGGTTGCCGTTCATCGCCTATGGACTATGGAAGAAAAGATTTATGGACTATGTGGAAAGTCAAACAAATGGTCATATGATGAAAGATTCCATCCTGAATGGACTTGCCGTTCATCGCCTATGGACTATGGAAGAAAAGATTTATGGACTATGTGGAAAGTCAAACAAATGGTCATATGATGAAAGATTCCATCCTGAATGGACTTGCCGTTCATCGCCTATGGACTATGGAAGAAAAGATTTATGGACTATGTGGAAAGTCAAACAAATGGTCATATGATGAAAGATTCCATCCTGAATGGACTTGCCGTTCATCGCCTATGGACTATGGAAGAAAAGATTTATGGACTATGTGGAAAGTCAAACAAATGGTCATATGATGAAAGATTCCATCCTGAATGGACTTGCCGTTCATCGCCTATGGACTATGGAAGAAAAGATTTATGGACTATGTGGAAAGTCAAACAAATGGTCATATGATGAAAGATTCCATCCTGAATGGACTTGCCGTTCATCGCCTATGGACTATGGAAGAAAAGATTTATGGACTATGTGGAAAGTCAAACAAATGGTCATATGATGAAAGATTCCATCCTGAATGGACTTGCCGTTCATCGCCTATGGACTATGGAAGAAAAGATTTATGGACTATGTGGAAAGTCAAACAAATGGTCATATGATGAAAGATTCCATCCTGAATGGACTTGCCGTTCATCGCCTATGGACTATGGAAGAAAAGATTTATGGACTATGTGGAAAGTCAAACAAATGGTCATATGATGAAAGATTCCATCCTGAATGGACTTGCCGTTCATCGCCTATGGACTATGGAAGAAAAGATTTATGGACTATGTGGAAAGTCAAACAAATGGTCATATGATGAAAGATTCCATCCTGAATGGACTTGCCGTTCATCGCCTATGGACTATGGAAGAAAAGATTTATGGACTATGTGGAAAGTCAAACAAATGGTCATATGATGAAAGATTCCATCCTGAATGGACTTGCCGTTCATCGCCTATGGACTATGGAAGAAAAGATTTATGGACTATGTGGAAAGTCAAACAAATGGTCATATGATGAAAGATTCCATCCTGAATGGACTTGCCGTTCATCGCCTATGGACTATGGAAGAAAAGATTTATGGACTATGTGGAAAGTCAAACAAATGGTCATATGATGAAAGATTCCATCCTGAATGGACTTGCCGTTCATCGCCTATGGACTATGGAAGAAAAGATTTATGGACTATGTGGAAAGTCAAACAAATGGTCATATGATGAAAGATTCCATCCTGAATGGACTTGCCGTTCATCGCCTATGGACTATGGAAGAAAAGATTTATGGACTATGTGGAAAGTCAAACAAATGGTCATATGATGAAAGATTCCATCCTGAATGGACTTGCCGTTCATCGCCTATGGACTATGGAAGAAAAGATTTATGGACTATGTGGAAAGTCAAACAAATGGTCATATGATGAAAGATTCCATCCTGAATGGACTTGCCGTTCATCGCCTATGGACTATGGAAGAAAAGATTTATGGACTATGTGGAAAGTCAAACAAATGGTCATATGATGAAAGATTCCATCCTGAATGGACTTGCCGTTCATCGCCTATGGACTATGGAAGAAAAGATTTATGGACTATGTGGAAAGTCAAACAAATGGTCATATGATGAAAGATTCCATCCTGAATGGACTTGCCGTTCATCGCCTATGGACTATGGAAGAAAAGATTTATGGACTATGTGGAAAGTCAAACAAATGGTCATATGATGAAAGATTCCATCCTGAATGGACTTGCCGTTCATCGCCTATGGACTATGGAAGAAAAGATTTATGGACTATGTGGAAAGTCAAACAAATGGTCATATGATGAAAGATTCCATCCTGAATGGACTTGCCGTTCATCGCCTATGGACTATGGAAGAAAAGATTTATGGACTATGTGGAAAGTCAAACAAATGGTCATATGATGAAAGATTCCATCCTGAATGGACTTGCCGTTCATCGCCTATGGACTATGGAAGAAAAGATTTATGGACTATGTGGAAAGTCAAACAAATGGTCATATGATGAAAGATTCCATCCTGAATGGACTTGCCGTTCATCGCCTATGGACTATGGAAGAAAAGATTTATGGACTATGTGGAAAGTCAAACAAATGGTCATATGATGAAAGATTCCATCCTGAATGGACTTGCCGTTCATCGCCTATGGACTATGGAAGAAAAGATTTATGGACTATGTGGAAAGTCAAACAAATGGTCATATGATGAAAGATTCCATCCTGAATGGACTTGCCGTTCATCGCCTATGGACTATGGAAGAAAAGATTTATGGACTATGTGGAAAGTCAAACAAATGGTCATATGATGAAAGATTCCATCCTGAATGGACTTGCCGTTCATCGCCTATGGACTATGGAAGAAAAGATTTATGGACTATGTGGAAAGTCAAACAAATGGTCATATGATGAAAGATTCCATCCTGAATGGACTTGCCGTTCATCGCCTATGGACTATGGAAGAAAAGATTTATGGACTATGTGGAAAGTCAAACAAATGGTCATATGATGAAAGATTCCATCCTGAATGGACTTGCCGTTCATCGCCTATGGACTATGGAAGAAAAGATTTATGGACTATGTGGAAAGTCAAACAAATGGTCATATGATGAAAGATTCCATCCTGAATGGACTTGCCGTTCATCGCCTATGGACTATGGAAGAAAAGATTTATGGACTATGTGGAAAGTCAAACAAATGGTCATATGATGAAAGATTCCATCCTGAATGGACTTGCCGTTCATCGCCTATGGACTATGGAAGAAAAGATTTATGGACTATGTGGAAAGTCAAACAAATGGTCATATGATGAAAGATTCCATCCTGAATGGACTTGCCGTTCATCGCCTATGGACTATGGAAGAAAAGATTTATGGACTATGTGGAAAGTCAAACAAATGGTCATATGATGAAAGATTCCATCCTGAATGGACTTGCCGTTCATCGCCTATGGACTATGGAAGAAAAGATTTATGGACTATGTGGAAAGTCAAACAAATGGTCATATGATGAAAGATTCCATCCTGAATGGACTTGCCGTTCATCGCCATCCCACTACTGATGCAATTCTAACTCATGAACTTTTGAATGCTGAACAAAAAGATCGAACAGCTGCAGATAACAGAGCTAGGTCATGCTTATACAAAGCTCTACCGGATGAAATCTATGGCTCTGTTGATTCTTATGATACAACAATTTATTCGTCCATTGGATGACGAATTTGAGACTGATGAAGTTGAGAGAATACCAAAACAAGAATTTTTGGTTAATTATGATGCAATAAATGATTCATACAAAACTAAAGAATCTTCAATTTTCAAATTGGAAGAAATTGAATCAAATTTTCAAAACCATAAATCTGTCGGTACTCCACCTAAACCAACTAAAATGTATTTTCCAACCACATTTTTGGAAAAACAAATAGAAGTTTTACAACAAAAGGTAGAATCTCAACAAAAAGTTATTAATCACCTCAAGTCTCAAAGTCCGAATTCAGAGGATAAATGTATTGTTTTTGATACTAAGAAAGTTTGTGAGAATGTTTCTACTCAAACTGACCAAAGTGCTTTAGTAGACAATTCTACCCAAACTACTTGTGATTCATCTACCAATACCTCTACTCAGACCTTGACTGATTCTCTTGAATGTACTTGTCGAAATACTGTTACATTTATAGCTGATAATTATGTGCAATCTGATTTATCTGATGAAGAACTTGCACATAGTTTATTTGTGATATGGTACTTCTATAGGTTTTTCACATGCAACACTGTTAATGAGTTAGTAGTTCACCCTAAGCCTAGTGCTAGTATAGGTGTTGATACTTCTGCTCAATTTTCTTGTGAGACCAAAGATGTGTCAGTTCAAGTTGACCTAATTTCCGAGACTAACCATGATGTGAAGTTGGACACCAAGATTCCAGATTTTTCAAAACTTTCAAATGAATTTGAAACTAATCAATCTCCATTGAAATTTTCTTTTTCAAAAGATTTCACAAAGGATGATTTTGATAAATTCATGGAGGGAGAATATGTTTTTAATTCAGAAACTGAGAAAAAGATTGAATCTACCAAAATCAAAGTTGAAACAAAAGTGGAATCTCAAAAACCATTGTCCAAAGCTCCAACTTCATATTACTCAAAGAAACGAGTTAAGACCAAACTCGTCAAGACTGAACCAAAGACCATTAAGTTAGAAACCTTTATTGCTACCCCAGTGAAACATGTCAAAAAGGAACAAGCTGAGACCCCATACAGGACAAGGTACACCAAAGTGAAACTTCCGAAAGACTATCCTAATGCTTCTCAATCTAGCTCTCAATCTAGCTCTATACCTAATCTAGCTCTAAATCTAGCTCTATACCTAAGGTGTCTAAGTCTAGCTCAGTTTCGCTAACTAAGGATGCATCAAATGGTACAACTAGATATAGGGATAGATATGGATGGTTTTCTCATGATAAACCAAAGAAGCAAGAAGTTTCCTCACCTCCAAAAGATTCCAAAAAGATGAAAGTGTTTAAAACTCCTAGTTCTAATCTTCTTAGGGTGCTAAATGGGTTGCTAATACATTAGTACCTAAGATCACTAGTAATCAAAAGGATGTTGAGAAAAAGAAGAAAAGAAGGAGGAGAAAGGCTGTTAATAGGAGGAAGGGTGTTCCTGTTAATCAAAACAATTTTTCTTTGTTAAATAATGTTTAAAATGCCAAGGCAAGACCTTGTGAGCTTGTAAACAATCTTAATTCCCGTACTTGTGTAGGTGATGTTAATGCTTGTAGACATGTTACTTTTAATTCTCATGTGAATGTTCGTACTTTTTATTCAAATGTGTTTGTTGATAATGTGCTTGTTAATGCTTATGTTGATTCGAAAACATGTTTGAATGCGATTCCTAAGTTATATACCCTGCCTGTTTTAACTAACCATAAAGGACCCGTCTTCAAGTGGGTACCTAAAAACGGTTAAATTTCTTTGATTGCAGGAAATAACCATCTGTGTTTGGATACTCGATTCCGGGTGTTCGAAGCACATGACTGGAAATAAATCTTTGCTCAAGAATTTTGTTGAACGATTCATGGGAACAGTTCGCTTTGGAAACAACAATTTCGCTCCTATCTTAGGTTATGGAGACATTGAACGAAATGGAATTATCATCAAGAAAGTTCACTATGTTGAAGGATTAAGTCACAACTTGTTCAGTGTTGCACAATTCTGTGATAACAATCTTCAAGTTCTGTTTCGAAAAACTCTTTGCAAATTCCAAACTCTAGATGGAGTTGATATTCTTTGTGGTGATCGTGATGATAATCTTTTTACCGTCAATCTCGATGATAACCAACCAACCGATAATATTTGTCTCATTTCAAAGGCTACTTCAAAGAATTCTTGGTTATGGCATAGAAGGCTTCTCATCTGAATTTCCAAACCATCAATACTTTGGTCAACAAGCATCTTGTTAAAGGCTTACCTAACTATAAGTATGAAAGTGAGCATGTTTGTCCTTCTTGTGCTGTTGGGAAGATTAAGAGAGCTTCTCATAAACCGAAGAAATCTCCAAATTCTTTAGCACCTCTTCATTTGCTTCACATGGATCTTTGTGGGCCGATGAAAGTACAAAGCCGAAATGGGAAGAAATACATCTTGGTTATTGTTGATGATTATTCAAGATGTTGATAGATTTCATCACTACTACTCAAGTAAATCTTCAACTTCCAGTTCGTTACATCCGTTCGGATAACGGAACTGAGTTCAAGAATGCTGTTTTTGATGAATTCTGCAAATCCAAAGGTATTACTCATCAATTCTCAGCAGTTCGCACCCCACAACAAAACGGTGTTGTTGAAAGGAGAAATTGATCGCTAGTGGAAGCAGCAAGGACAATGCTTGCTTATTCCAAATTGCCATCCAATATGTGGGCTGAAGCTGTTGACACTGCTTGTCACACTCAGAATCGGTCCATTATCAATCAGCGTTTCAAAAAGACTCCTTATGAGGTTGTTAACAAACGCAAACCCAACATCAACTACTTTCATATATTTGGGTGTGTTTGTTACACTTTGAATGATCGGGAGAATCTTGGAAAGTTCGAGAAGAAAGGTGATGAAGGATATTTTGTTGGTTATTCCAAAACATCAATTGCCTATCGAATCTATAATCGTCGAACCAACACAATTCAAGAAACAATGAATGTTTGGTTTGATGAGATGTCAGGCATGATCTTTGAGCAAGAAAATTTGCTACCAACAAGTAATGATCCAAGTGCTTCAAGTACTTCTACAAGGAATTCTACCTTAGCTTCTAAATTCAAGAAGTTTCCAACTCCAACAAGTGATGAATTAGATATTCTTTTTGAAGAATTATATAATTCAAAACCGATTCATGATCAAGAACCTCAGGTCATCGTTGAACCAATTCAAAACAATGAACCTCTTCATAACAACGATCCAGTTCCTGACATCATGCATGAATCATCTTCAAGTTCTTCAGAGCAAGGACTCTCTTCTAATGATTCTTCTCCACCATCCTCTCCTAACAATTCTTCTCAAGTGAATGTTCAAGAACAACCTTCTCGCATTTCTCAGACAACAAATCCTTTGAACACTCCAAATGTGTATGTACCACTTGACTTTGATCATCCAGCTTATGAGGAAAGAGTTATACCAAGTTATGATTCCATCTCTCAACAAAACTCAAGATTTAATGATGGTGATGTTGATCTTCAACAACAAGATCCTCTTCCTCATACTCACAAGTGGACACGTATGCAGAAATACCATCCTACTGATCAAATAATTGGAGATCCACAAGCAGGAGTAACTAATCGTACTTCAGTAAATGAGTGTCTTGTTGCACTTTCTCTTAGCAAAACCGAACCCAAAACAGTATCTGAAGCTCTTCGTGATCCATAGTGGGTTAAGGCAATGCAAGATGAACTCACACAATTTGAAAGACTAAAGGTATGGAGATTAGTTCCAAATCCTAGAAAAGATGATCCAATCGGAACAAAGTGGATATTCAAAAACAAAAAGGATGAGAATGGAGTGGTAGTAAGGAATAAAGCTCGACTTGTTGCAAAGGGTTATTGCCAACAACCTGGTGTTGACTTCGACGAAACTTTTGCTCCAATTGCAAGAATGGAGGCCATTCGAATATTCTTAGCTTATGCCGCATTCCGAAACTTTACTGTGTTTCAAATGTATGTGAAGACTGCTTTCTTGAATGGTGACCTCAAAGAAGAAGTTTACGTTGATCAACCAGAAGGTTTTGTTGATCCTCAAAGACCAAACCATGTCTACAGGTTAGACAAGGCTCTCTACGGTCTTAAGCAAGCACCCCGAGCATGGTATGATTCTTTAAATACTTTCTTACTAAGAGGTGGCTTTACCAAAGGCACAATTGATCCTACCTTGTTCATTCGCAAACAAGGTAAGCATGTTCTACTTGTTCAAATATATGTTGATGACATTATCTTTGGGTCAACCAGTCAAACATTTTGCCGAAACTTTTCATCTCTAATGGTTAATCATTTTGAAATGAGCATGATTGGGGAAATGAATTACTTTTTGGGTCTTCAAATCAAACAATTACCAACTTGTATTTTTATATCACAAGGTAAATACATAAATGATATGTTGAAAAAGTTTGACATGACTTCATGTTCTTCAATTTCTACCCCAATGGCTGCTCGAACAAACATAAATGCTGATACAAATGGAAAACCATTTGACCAAAAGAGATATCGAAGTATGATTGGTTCGTTGTTGTACCTAACAGCATCTCGCCCAGATATAATGTTTGCAACATGTATGTGTGCTAGATATCAAGCTGCTCCAACTGATTTACATTATCAAGCTGTGAAACGAATCTTTCGTTATCTGAAGGGTACACCCGATTTAGGTCTCTGGTATCCAAGGGATACTGGATTCAATCTAACTGCATATTCAGATGCAGATCATGCTGGTTGTAAACTTGATCGCAAGAGCACTTCCGGTACTTTACAATTTTTAGGTGATAAAATTGTGAGTTGGTCTTCCAAGAAACAGAATTGTGTATCACTATCAACGGCTGAAGCTGAATATGTGGCTGCGGCTAGTTGTTGTGCTCAAGTTTTATGGATGAAGACACAACTAACTGATTATGGTCTGAAATATGATCATATCCCTATCTATTGTGATTCTCATAGTGCCATTGCCATTGCAGTCAACTCAGTAAACCACTCTCGATCAAAGCATATTGATGTTAGATATCATTTTCTCAAAGATCATATTGAGAAAGGTGACATCGAGCTCTACTTTGTGGGTACTGACTTTCAACTTGCAGATTTGTTCACAAAACCACTGGATGAAAAGAGGTTTAACTTTCTTATCTCCAAGCTAGGTATGTTAAATCTTAAACCTTAACTCTTTTTCCATTTGAAGGAATTCTTGACACATTCCAGAAAAACAAAATACAAAATTTGAAAAGAGAAAATCAAATACAAAATTTGAAAAGAGAAAATCAAATACAAAATTGAAAATAAAAAAAAAAATATTTATTTCTGTGGCTTGCATATACTATGTACGCAACCCGTTCTTAAAAGATATATTTATTTTTTTGAATGTTTATACATTCTAAGCTCTTGTTATTATACATATAGATTGATATAAGATAACAAGGAATCGAACGCCTTTGTGTACTTCCAAGTGTTCTTATATGAATATGTATGTGTAATAGCAAGTCAATTGTTACTTCCAAGTTTTTCAAATAAAGTTTTCAAACTCTCAATTGTTGATATGAGAAATGAAGGATCGAACGCCTTTGTGTACTCCCTTGTTCTCTCATATTGAACAATTGATTGGATTTTCATTTTACTTAAATGTTTTAATTGCCTCCAACTTGTTGCTGTAAGATGCGACGGATTGAACGCCTTTGTGTACTCCCTAGCTGTCTTACTATCAACATTGTTGTTGACGCAAAACTTTGTGTTTCTCAAATAAAAATCTTGTTCACTTTAGACTCTCAACGTTTTCCGAAAATATCACAACAAAGATTTTACTCATTTTGATCTCACAAAAACAATTTTTGCTCCACCTTTCTATGGAAAACTTTTTGGTCTATTCTTGCATAGATTAAGGAGGAGTTTGTGATTTCAAAAACTTTCAAAACTTCAAATGTGTTTCAAATTTTTTTTCCACACATTTGATGTTTTTCCAATGATTTTCAATCAAAAGAAGTTCGGTGATTAGTTTGCACATGAGCGATAAGTTTTTCTAAAAATTTACTCCATGAACTTCATCACGGCCGATGAGTTCTAACCCCGGAGTATTCACTTCTTTCATTAGATAGTGAGGGTATTTTGAGTGATGTTGTTTTCGTGCAAATAGGATGGAGGGAGTAAAAGTCGAAAAGTGAGAGGTTACGGTGAAATGATGTTGTGAGAAAGGGCTAAAAGAAACGAAAGTCCTCCCCAAATTCTCAAAAAGCCGGGTCAACACGTTCCTATCGGATTTCATTTGTTGATTTCTCGATATTGAAGAAGTCTTCATGGACCAAGTGAAGCGATGCACATCTTTTCCTAACCACTCAAGTGTTTCTTAACAAATACTTGTTTTATTTCTCACGGAGATTTTCACATTTCTATTGATTCTTCATTTGGAAGATGTTGATATTGAAAAAGGGCGACATTCTGCTCCAGTCCCCGACTTCATTTGATCACGCTGTGTCTAGAGCTATCTTGCTTGGTCATTCATTTGATCATCATTCTTTATTTTTTAGAACACATTCGAGTCATATCTTTGTGATATTATTGCTTATCTTTGTGATATAGCCGGAACATTCGTAGTGACATCTTAATTGATATTCCACGATGATCGAATGGAAATCCTACCAATGCTAACATCTTTTCCAACGTTGAAAGTAGGTCTCGTGATTACATTTATGTGATTATTGAGTTAACGAGAAGTCTAAGTGACCTCGGTTTTCCCTAAAAAGTCTTTAAGGATAAAAGATTATGGTTATCTAACGCTTCGGCTGTAATAACCATGATTTATATTCTTTGAAGCAATCTCGTGGTTGCAAAGCCGCAGATCGAACTATGTTAGAGAATTGTTTTGTGCATATCTCAATGATACATAGGAAATCCGAAAAATGTTATACATTTCAATCGGTCATTTCATTAATCCTTTCGATTTTTGAACATGCTAACGGATCATTCTTATCCGGTTTCATTTCTCATCACACAAACACAGAAAACACCAACACCATGATATAACATTTGTACCAATAACTTCACTCTTCCATATTAGTAACCCCTAGGATTTCTTGGGTTGGGCTAATGGTTTGGGTTGATGTTTTGATGGTTGACATTTCTCCATGTGTACATTAGATCATGTTATTCCTTTTGACATTTAATCAATCAAATGTGTACATAATGACATTGGTTCCCAATTTTGTCATTATGAGGGGGAGAAAATATTATGATTGATATTATGATTGATTTACTGATTAATAAGGAAACAAGGAGAAAAGTTTGTGTTTGGTTGTTTCAATCGGTTTTTAGGCTTATCAAAGTTCTAGGCTTATCAAAGTTTGTGTTTAGAGGGAGAAAATTCTTCATGATGAGTCAATAGTCTCTTATGTTCAGATTTTCACTAGATTTTAGTTGATTGAGATTTTGGTTTTAAAAAGGGGGAATCTGAATTGACTTCAAAGATAAGAATGAAACTGAAGGTGAAAGGAATTTCACTCAAGATGCTTCAAAAGCTCAAAGATGCTCCAAAATGTTTATACTCATGGATTGAGGGGGAGCATGATTACTTCATAAGAAATTCATCCAAACTTCATTCAAATGCTTACTCTCCAAAGTGTTCAAATTGATGTGACAAAGATCAAAGATTCAAAAAGTTGAAAGATTGATTAGAAGATTCATGTCAAAGAAGTAAAGCTTCAAAAGAGTCTTCATCAAACACACTTCATTCAAGATCTTCAATTCATACAACAACATTTTAAGAAACTCCAATGCATACATCAAGGGGGAGAGTTCACATTCATGAAACTTTATTTCAAGAAGATGAAATTCATTCGAGAATCAAAACTGAAGAATCAAAAAGTTGAATTTCACTCAAGAATCGAAGATTGAAAAATTCAAAACCAAGATTCATACCTTCCGCATTTTAAAAGACAACTCTGATTCATGATTCAACAATTCTCGAAGATTCAAGACTCACGCGCATTCATTATTCTCTGTTCCAAAAGAACATTGAGAATCATCACATGATTTAATTTCAAGAAGTCCAAGACCAAGGTTGAATCAAGTTCTCCAAAGACAAAAGAGAAAGCTTTGAAGACTTATTTCAACACTCCAATTGTCTTCACCACCGGGCTCATCAAATTCATTCCTACAAGACAAGATAACACGTACTTCATTCATTACAATATATCACTAAGGGGGAGAATGTTAGAAATCCAAAAATAGTGATAAATTGTAATTTAGATTAGAGGACTTTCTTGTTGTTAAGTCATAGATAAATGATCACTAAGGTTGAGGGGCTAATTGTGATAATTAGCATAATTGTATAGTTAGCCTATAAATACCCCTCTCATACCTTAGGGATCATAACTTTTTCATAACCTTGATCATAACCTTGTTTTATCCCTGCATAACTTTAATACCAACTTTCATACATTTACACACTTTCTCTCTCAAAACACACACAAACACCAAGAACACCCACTCACCAAAACCACCATTGATGACTTGAATTCGGTGTTAGAAATCGTGTTATAACACATACACCAGATTTTCTAGCCTCATCAATCAGTTGAGAGGTTTGGGTGTAGAGAAGGATAAGGATATTCTTCTTGAGAAGTTTTGTAATATTCTTCCTTCCAAATGGGAAAACATGGTTCTTGTCGTGAGACAAGGTAAAACCTTGCACACTCATACTCTTGCATCGCTCTATGGAGCCTTCAGATTCACTGAAGATGTAAGTCCCAACTCGTTTGATAGTACTACTGAAGACACCTCTATGTCGATGGTGGAGTTACTTTGCAATATATGCACTGAACTGGAGACGACCAGTTGCAGTGTGTATATACCAAGTTCTAGATAGATTACTTATACAAAAGACAATAAGTAAAGAACAATGCAATAATACAAATAACTTGTAAACAATCTTGATGAGACAATATGTATTTTTCAATGTGTAATTTATTTATTGATATTAAACAAATTACAAGGTTGATGCGGAACCAAGATAATACACGAATGTAAATATCCTAACAACCTATGAAATACAATTGATCTACACTCGGAATTTCTCTTCAACAATCGAAACACTTAAAGTAGTGAAATGTTCCTTTTAGCGATTGAGAGAATATTGCACAAGTTCACCAAGAATATTGCAGGTTTGCAAAGTGTGAAGTATTTAACTTGTGAGTTCGAATACTTGATATTCTGAAATACTTAATATTCTTGGTTGTGCAATGACTTGTATTTATAGGCAAAGTTAACATAGGGATGTTAACTTTGGCCGTACAAATGTGGTTGAGAGCATTTAAGGAATAGCATTTAATTCCTTAAAGGCAGTGTAAAGTCGTAGGATAAAGTGACTTTACATAACCACCTTTATGTACCTTTTATTACTTAAATAATAAGACAAGGCTTATTATCCGGGTAAAGGTACATAAAGTATACAAGTCAATTCCTCGTAATCAGTGTAAAGCTTTGTAAGAGCTTTCCACTGATGGTCTCCAGTTTATAACTGACTAGAATGTCAACTGGGCTTCGCTGCCATTGCCATTCTCTATCTTCCATTTGTTGTCTTCGACTGCAACTGGAATGCTTCTTCAACTTGGTCAGTTCTCAACTGGAGGAAGTCTTCAGTTGCGTTAACTGTACGGTGCAACTGGACTTCAATATATTTCTCGACAAATCATCTTGGTCACCAGTTTCACTAGTCTCCAGATGCAACTGGTGACTGTCAATTGTGAACTGGTGACTGGCCAGTTCCAGGTGAACTGGTCCTAACAAATTCCCCCTATTTGTCTAGAAATATAGTCTAAGTCTTTTCTAGTTCTTGTATCTGTACAAGTGTGAACTATAGAGACTTGTTTGATTTAAATCTATCTAAGTTATCTAAGGCATTTTTATAGATCAATAAATGCCTTAGGTTTTTGTCTTTTATGTTTGTTAGATTTTAATCTATTATCTACCTTGTGGTTACAAACTGGTAACTTCATTTATACAAGGGAATGAAATTTATACAAGTTACAGAATGTAAATACAAATTACAAGTAGATAACTGAAGAAAGAACTTAAACAGATGGCCCTTCGCCAGTTCTTCTTCTCTTGGTCACTAGAGAAATAGGTTGAGTGTCTTCAGGGTCAATATTCAGCCTTTGCTCCAGATTCTCTTTATGTTGAATCTTGCCCTTTAAGAAATTTACCCATGCCTTCTCAAACCTATTCTTTTGTGCCTTAGCATCAAGCACATTCACCATCTCGACCCATTCGCTGAACCCAAATTGTAGCACACCAGGATCATCAGTTTTACTGTTCTTATCCGCGACATAATGTATTGCTCTCATCACCTAGAGTGATGTCTAATCTCTCCTTGTCTCTCAAGACATGTCCCTATCGCAGCATGTTTCCATTATAACTCTCAGTAACGCATTCTACATATATATACACAGTATATGCTCCTTCTCCCGTAGGCCATGGTCTTCTCTACATATTTTTAGTATGTTTGACTTATCCCCTCTATATTAAATAAATTCAGAGTTAGACTCATAAGATCTTTCTGGCTGGGGAAAGGCGATAGCTATCATGGAACTGGGCTCACTGGGCTTCCGAGTAGTGACTCAGATGTTTTCCTAGGCTCGGACGCTCTCATGTGATCCAGTTGCACTTATTTTAAGAGCTACTTCTTCGATGGACCAATCTCACGTCTCAGAGTCCGAGTTTACAGCTGTTGCTGTCTAACTGCTTACGTTCATTTCGCATTTTGCACCCTCTTGCAGACGCAAGTACTTCCATTACTCGAACATTGTGTGCATGAAATCGTCTTCAGAGCTCTTCAACGAATGTTCTAAGGTCAGCATCCCTTGCAGCTTTGGTCAGTGGTCTTCTTGGTTGTGGAATCCTTCTCCTTGGTGGATTCATCACTTCCTTCACAACCTTCTTCACATTAGCAATTCTCTTTAGAATCCCACTGGCCCTTAACTCCTTAGCCCTCTCCAATGAAATGTTCAAGCTTCTGGCATCAAATTCAGCCTCATCCTCATGATAGTGTCTTTCCAGTTCAACATCTAGCATTTCATTTAACTGGTCAACTATCCTAGGATCATTCTTAATCCTGAGATACTCCTCCTTAGTGATACCCAGAAGATTG
Source organism: Erigeron breviscapus (assembly GCA_034093135.1). NCBI lineage: Eukaryota > Viridiplantae > Streptophyta > Magnoliopsida > Asterales > Asteraceae > Erigeron > Erigeron breviscapus. The sequence continues at coordinate 119,598,772 of CM067173.1, forward strand.
GCATCACTCATATCTAGCAATTTCAATTGTGTGAGATGTGCCCTGGCTTCAGCTTGGTTCAATTGTTTCATTTTCTTTCTTTCTTTAATGTCATCACCAAGTCTGGCCAGTCTTCTACTATCACTATCTGAAACTGGAGGCAGTACATCAGCATTACCAGTTTCAAGCATTGGCATTTCAGTGGCCGGCTGGGCTTCATCAGATACTTTACCCTTTCCTTTATCCAACACATTCCCCCTTACACTAGCATCTCCACCAGTTTGCTCACCAGCTTCAGTACTGGTAGCTAAGCTCAATTCCCTTCTAGGTACAACTGGTGGTGCAAGGACTGTACTTCTTTCCCCCTTGGCAGCATCTAGACCTGCCCTAATTGCTTCCCATTCAGAGGGGTGTGATGGCAACCGGTCAAGAGGCTGCCACGACTGCACATCCTTGCACTCTTTGAATATCCCACACATCATCCTGAAGGACCTCCAAAGGTGGTTGGTTTCTTTAGACTGGGCCAAGACATTTGCAATGACTTTGTCTTGACCAGTTTTCAATGCATTCAAAATTTTTGATTCTTCATCAATACCAGCAACCACCTTTTCCTTCATATCATCATCCCTCTTCTTCAAATTCTCCACTTCATTGGTCAGTTTATTCAATGATTCAGTATGTAGAGATACTTGGGTGCTCAAACCTTCAATGCTGCCCCTCAACTGGTTGATCTCACTGGTAAGTGGGGCCAGATCAACCTGGGGAGTGGCCAGCTTGGTGATCTCAGACATCACCCTTTCTATCAAATGTGTTTCCCTAGCACCCAACGTATCCTCTATCTTCTGACCAACTGAAGATACCAACTGCTCTCCAAGGCCAGTTACATCTAGGCCAGGTCGTTCAACTAATTCCTTGACCTGCCTCTCAATTTCCTTCAGATCTACTTCAGAAGTTCGAACAGTGTTGCCAAGTAGATTTGAGATGGAACTGGTGACCTTGGAGTGAGTTAGGTCAAAGGCTTCCTTTAGAGTACCAGCCAGATTGTTGCAGCCAGTGACCAACTCATTAAGCTTTCCAAACACCAAGCCTTCATTAGAAGAAAACTTGTTTATCCCCAGATCAACCACCTTGATGTTTGTCAAAGAGTCCTTGTGGTATCTGGAGAAAGACTTGGTGTTCTTGTCAAGTGTCTTCTGAATCTCCTTCACCCTGGTGAGAAGGTTTTGGAGATCGGATTGTATGGAGACAACTTGACTGTCCAGTGACAAAGGAGAAGGTGTCACTGGACCACGAGCAGTTACCACTGGAGCAACTGGAGGAGGCAAACTGATGGAAGTCTCCCCAGTTGTCAAACCAGCAGTTGAAATATATATGAGGAGTGGTGGAAGAAGAAAGGACTGAAAAACAATGTGTTGTTCATGCTGAGAATGCTCAGGTGTGAACAACAGCGACGGTGGTGGGGGCATTTCTCGAGCAAGTGAGAATTGCCCAGTTGGTGAAGGAGCGGAATTTGTTGGTAAGGATGTATCAGTAGGCGTATTTACTTGAGGGGGTGAAAGTGAAATTGATGCGTCTGGAGGTAAGACTGGAGATGAAGGGTCTTGTGCTTGTACAGAAGCATCAAGAATCTCCTGGTCTGTTTCAGTACCTTCTGAATCCGAAGATTCAATAAGGATTTCCTCGTCATTAAA
>CM067173.1:119601441-119617175 GCA_034093135.1 Erigeron breviscapus
TTCTTCAACTGGTCAGTTCTCAACTGGAGGAAGTCTTCAGTTGCGTTAACTGTATGATGCAACTGGACTTCAATATATTTCTGGACAAATCTTCTTGGTCTCCAGGTGCAACTGGAGACTGGCCAGTTTCACTGAAACTGGTCCTAACAATCCGTTTTCTTTCACTGTTGTTTAAAAGAGCTCTAGGAGACCAGTACGATTTTGAAACTACACACTTTTCTGTGTGTGAGTATATGCGGGATCTGACCAACCTAAGATATCCACCGAATGAGGTAAATATCCCTCAAACCATGCTTACCTTCCAAAGAGAAGAGAATGTACAGGCTGGTGAAGAAGTAGTGGCTCCAGGTAGAGGTCAAGTTGGTGAAGGACCCTCTGCTGACCAAGATGTTGAAATTGTAGAAGTTGTACAACCCATAAGGCAAGTGGCCCCTGACCAACAATAACCAAAAAATTTTGACCCTCCAAGAAGGCAAAGAACTTCCAGGCGTCTTATGAGAGCTGGAGTTCAGGTCAATCCAGATAGAAGCCATCCAGGTGATGGTCTCCTATTTTTGAACAAGAGGAAAATGTTGAACAAGCAGAAACTGTACAAGTTGTTGAGCAGATAGAGAATGTACAGATTGTTGAGCAGATAGAACAAGTTGTTCAGGTTGATGCACAAGAAACTGGTGAGCAAGATACTCAGATCGATTTGAATGTAGAAGCTGGTGAACAGGTTGGTGATCAGATTGTTGGTGAAACTTTTGTTTAGGATGAGGCTGATTCACCCATGTCAGAAGGTCAGAATTTTGATGTAAATATGAATTTTCTTGGCGATGATGTAGTAGAAGTTGAACGCCTACCAGAAATGCCACCACCTCCACCAGGATCCAATATTCCACCACCAGAATCAGTGATTGCACCACCACCACCACCTCCTTCAATTCCAGAAAATACTCCATACTTCTCTCCTCCCACAATTCAAATTTCACAATCTCAACCACCACCAATTGAAACTCCAGTTGACTTAACTGAACATCGTGTGCTGGACTCAACCATTGAAACATCTGAAGAGGTCTGGGCACAAGTACCTTTAATGACCAGATTGACTTCAAATCTTGAACCTCCCAGTGGTCTCTCCACTTCGTCTTCAGCCGAGGTCCAAGGCCTTTTAAGTAAGGTGGCTGACCTGGAGAGATCACTCCAGTCTTCATTGCAGGTTATTTTTGACTTCAAACCCTTATTATCAAATAACCTTGCCTCTGAAATGAATGTGTTTGCTGGAAATGAGAAGCTTGTATTTGAGAAGCTTGTTGAACTGGTACTGGCCACAAATAACAACACTGAAAATATCAAGGTGGCAGTCTAGGGACTGGAGACAAGACTGGTGAATACCGTTCAGACTGCAATGAAAGGTGAACTTGTTCAACCACTGGCAGGTCTGAAGGATGAAGTTAAGAGATTGGTTACCAGGGTTAGTTCATTGGAAGGTAGACCAACACATGATCAGAATGCTGTTGTTAGTTCAATCAGTGATGAGGTTGCTAAGAAGTTCAGACATGGAATGTTAAAAGAAATTTCTGAAGAGATTTCTGGGTCTGTTCTTAGAATAATTCAAGATGGGTTGCTGCCACAAGTGGTGAAAATGGTTAACACTGAGCTGCCAAAACACATGCCTCAAGAAGTTGAAATTGTTAAAAAGGAAGTGCAGGCACTCAGAAGCATGGTGAATGTTACAACTCCAGTGGCTGGAAGAACGTTTGGTGCTCTGGACAGACATATGCTTGAATAGTTGTGGAACGATCTCAAGTCAAGAACTGGTGATCATTCCAAGGGGGAAAAGTCGTTTGTTCAAGAAGGTTTGGTTAGGAAAGAGAAAGAAGTTATTGCTAGTGCAGTTGAAAAGGCCTTTGGTACTGAAGCCATTGTTCAAAAAGAAGTGACTGGTACTGAAGCCAACGTACAAGAAGAAGAGGCTACTGGTACTGATGCCAGTGAGCCCCGGTTTGAATCTTTCCCAGATATCCCAACAACTCTGAAGTCTGTAAAAGGAAAAGAACAAATGGTATCTGGAGAAGAAACTGAAACTGTTGAAGGGTCATCAGAGTTTCCTACTGTTGATGATGACACCTCAAAGAAACTTTAACAAGAATGCATTATGATAGAGATATTCAGGAAAAATCAAAGGGATGAATTGCTGGCCCACAAAAGGGAGATGGCAACCATGGGGACCCTTGATTCTTACAATGCTGGCAGGTTAGGCACACATATTGATGTTTATAAAAGAATGAAGGAAGACCCCAGAATTCATTAATGTCTAGATGCATTGGATGATGTTCATATACGCGCCAGGTACGCTGAAGAAAAACAAATTTATGATTCTGTAACTTATGGTGTCAGTGTACCTGAACTCATTAGGCCAAGGAAGGAGGAACTGGTGAACCTCCAGAAAAAGATAAGGAAAAATGCTGGTGCTCTGGAGATAGAGTACAGAAAGAAGTTGAAAGGCTTGCCAAAACTTACTGCCAAACAGCTAAAAGCAATAAGAGATGTTGATCTGACCATATTCATTCCTTTGGATACTTCACTTAAAATCAATCGTGAACAACTCCAGTCTGCTGTCGAATAACAGAGAGTATCCAAGGAAACTGAGTACATGATCCAGATGGCTAAGCAGAAATCTAAGTATGAAGAGATGTTGAAATTCAGGGCTGATGCCAGAAGGATCATTGGTGCAGAAATTAAGCTTGCTGAAAATCATGAAGGCTTGTCCAAGTTTGAAGTGAAGTTAGGGAAGGTAACTTTACTGATGAAAGGAAGAGTGCGACAGTCCATGCTTTTGGATGGACTGAACTGAAGGAAATTGCCTTAGCATTCAGGGGGAAGACAGACTTGTCGACTGATGTTAAAGCTTTTCTGAAGAGAATTGAGAAGGTATGGAGGAGAAAGCAACAGATGGAAGTTGCAATTGGCATGAAAAGACCAGAGTCTGTTCCTTCCTCTCCATCACCAAAAAGAAAGGCTTCTGAAGACGCTAGCTCTAGGACAGACGTCAAAAAGAAGGGCCTGATTCTTTTTATCATTTACTTGTACTTGTATTTATTTTCACAAAATTGTAACGTATTTTCTGTTGATGGCTGTAAATATAGTTGCATATTTTGTTTCACAAAGTAAATGATCAGATTTAGTCTAAGTTAGAATTAAAAGATGAAACTGAAACACTGATGATCTATAAAGTGTTCTCCAGTAACTTATATTTTTTAGACTAAAATCAACACAAGTGTTTTTCAGGCAAACAAAGTTGTATAGATAGAAAGCTTGAAAAACCTTGCATTATTTCTAAACAAATAGGGGGAATTTGTTATGTCCAGATTTACTGGACTCGCTCCAGACTCGACTACTGGAGCCTTACTGAAGATTTGTCCAGAAATGATATTTACTGGACCTACTCCAGACTTGGAATCTAGAGTCCCTCTGAAGATTTGTTCAGAAATTATGGAAGACCAGTGAGCAAAATACTTGTATAGGAAATCTGGAGTATTCCAGATTAGCTCACTGGACTTCACCCCAGTCCAGATCTATTCTACTGAAGACGTTCTCACTGAAGTCAAAGACTGAAGTTAGAATAAAGAAGACTAACAAATGGCGGAGTCCACTGGAAGTCTTACCAGATCTTCGACTGGAGGATTATCAGTGTTCTAGATCTTACAAGTCTGAACACTGATATCGAGGAATTGACTTTTTGCCTTTACACACTTTCCAAAGAACATTCCACTTGTTCTTTACTAAAGTATATACGTGTGTAAAGGTGGTTGGTTAAAAGAATAAAGTCATATTGATGTGACTTTATCCTTGTACCTTTAACCAATGCATTTAATGATCTTGTCGGTTCATTAAATGCATGCAACCATATTTGTACGGCACAAATTCACTGGTGAATTTGTTTGCCTATAAATACAAAGTCATATTCTTCGTTAAAATTACTTTTAGCATTAAAGTGAATTTGTCTAAATACTCTCGATCTTAAACAGGGATACTTCATAACTTTAAGTATCTCGATCCAAAGAGTTTATTTGGCAAATATAGATCCTTTGTAATTCATAGGTTGTTAGGATACATACTTATTTGTATTATCTTGATTCCGCACAACCTTGTATTTTATTTAACATCATAAATAGAATATGTAAGTCCCAACTCGTTAGATGGTACTACTGAAGACACCTCTATGTCGATGGTGGAGTTACTTTGCAATATATGCACTGAATTGGAGACGACCAGTTGCAGTGTGTATATACCAAGTTCTAGATAGATTACTTATATAAATGACAATAAGTAAAGAACAATGCAATAATACAAATAACTTGTAAGATAACTTGATGAGACAATATGTATTTTTCAATGTGTAATTTATTTATTGATATTAAACAAATTACAAGGTTGATGCGGAACCCAGATAATACACGAATGTAAATATCCTAACAACCTATGAAATACAATTGATCTACACTCGGAATTTCTCAAGACAATCGAAACACTTAAAGTTGTGAAATGTTCCTTTTAGCGATTGAGAGAAGATTGCACAAGTTCACCAAGAATATTGCAGGTTTGCAAAGTATGAAGTGTTGTATGTTTTTCACTTTGTGAGTTGAACACTTTAAATTCTTGGTTGTGCAATGACTTGTATTTATAGGCAAAGTTAACATTGGGATGTTAACTTTAACCGTACAAATGTGGTTGGGAGCATTTAAGGAATAGCATTTAATTCCTTAAAAGGCAGTGTAAAGTCGTATGTTAAAGTGACTTTACTCAACCACCTTTATGTACCTTTTAATACTTAAATAATAAGATAACGCTTATTATCCGGGTAAAGGTACATAAAGTATACAAGTCAATTCCTCATAATCAGTGTAAAGCTTTGTAAGGGCTTTCCACTGATGGTCTCCAGTTTGTAACTGACTAGAATGTCAACTGGGCTTCGCTGCCATTGCCATTCTCTATCTTCCATTTGTTGTCTTCGACTTCAACTGGAATGCTTCTTCAACTTGGTCAGTTCTCAACTGGAGGAAGTCTTCAGTTGCGTTAACTGTACGGTGCAACTGGACTTCAATATATTTCTGGACAAATCATCTTGGTCACCAGTTTCACTAGTCTCCAGATGCAACTGGTGACTGGCCAGTTCCAGGTGAACTGGTCCTAACAAATTCCCCCTATTTGTCTAGAAATATAGTCTAAGTCTTTTCTAGTTCTTGTATCTGTACAAGTGTGAACTGTAGAGACTTTGTTCGATTTAAATCTATCTAAGTTATCTAAGGCATTTTTATAGATCAATAAATGCCTTAGGTTTTTCTTTTATGTTTGTTAGATTTTAATCTATTATCTACCTTGTGGTTATAAACTGGTAACTTCATTTATACAAGGAAATGAAATTTATACAAGTTACAGAATGTAAATACAAATTACAAGTAGATAACTGAAGAAAGAACTTAATGAGACGGCCCTTCGCCAGTTCTTCTTCTTTTGGAAACTGAAGAGATAGGCTGAGTATCTTCAGGGTCAATATTCAACTTTTGCTCAAGATTTTCTTTATGTTGAATCTTCCCCCTTAGAAAGTTTACCCATGCTTTCTCAAACCTATTCTTTTGTGCCTTTGCATCTAGTACATTCACCATCTCAACCCATTCGCTGAACCCATATTGCATAGCACCAGGATCGTCAGTTCTAACCAGTGGCCCACCAGTATACTTAATTTCGACTTGAAAAACTTTGGTGCCTGGCTTGATTGTAACATTGACACTATTGATAGTACCACTATGTCTTCTGGTTGACATGATCTGGGAGTAGTAGCTTCTAGCTTCAGAATCATTTGTTATTCTTATACTCCCAGCACCAGCAGCCAGTACAGCTGACTTAATGTCTTCATTGGATACCTCGCCAGTTGGTTCAACGAATGTGCTAAGGTCAGCATCTCTTGCATCTCTTGTCAGTGGTCTTCTTGGTTGTGGAATCCTTCTTCTTGGTGGATTCAATACACTCTTCACAACCTTCTTGACATTTGCAATTCTCTTTAGAAGCCCACTGGCCCTAATCTCTTTTTCCTTCTCCACTGAAATGTTTAAGCTTCTGGCATCGAATTCAGCTTCATCCTCGTGATAGTGTCTGTCTAGTTCAACATCCAGCATTTCATTCAACTGGTCAACTATCCTAGGATCATTCTTAATCCTAACATACTCCTCCTTAGTGATACCCAAAAGATTGGCATCACTCATTTCAAGCAACTTAATCTGAGCAAGATGTGCCCTGGCTTCAGCTTGGTTTCTTTGTTTCATTTTCTTTCTTTCTTTAATGTCATCACCAAGTCTGGCCAGTCTTCTACTATCACTATCTGAAACTGGAGGGAGTATATCAGCATTGCCAGTTTCCAACATTACATCAGTGGCCGGCTGGGCAGATGCATCACCAGCTAAACCTTTACCTTTGTCCATCACATTCCCCCTAACACCCACATCACCAGATCCACCCACTCTTTGCTCACCAGCTTCAGTACTGGTAGCCACAACCAATTCTCTTCCAGATGAAGTCCTTCCAGGTGCAACTGGTGTAAGGACTGAACTTCTTTCCCCCTTGGCAGCATCTAGACCTGCCCTAATTGCTTCCCATTCAGCGGGGTGAGATGGCAACCGGTCAAGAGGCTGCCATGACTGCATGTCCTTACACTCTTTGAAGATGCCACACATCATCCTGAAGGACCTCCATAAATGGTTTGTCTCCTTTGACTGAGTCAAAACATTTGCAACAACTTGTTCTTGACCAGTTTTTAATGCATTTAAAATCTTGGAGTCCTCATCCAAACCGGAGACAACCTTATCCTTAACTTCATCATCCATCTTCTTCAGATTTTCCACTTCAGTTGTCAGTTTCTCTATAGATTGAGCATGTAGAGATACCTGGGTGTTCAAACTTTCTATGCTGCCTCTCAACTGGTTGATCTCACTGGTAAGTGGGGCCAGATCAACCTGAGGAGTGGCCAGCTTGGTGATCTCAGACATCACCCTTTCAATCAAATGCTCTTCTCTAGCACCCAGCGTATCCTCTATTTTCTGACCAACCGAAGTCATCAACTGCTCTCCAAGGCCAGTTACATCTAGGCCAGGTCTTTCAATGAGTTCCTTTACCTGCCTTTCAATCTCTTTCAAGTCAACTTCTGAAGTTCTGACAGTATTTCCCAGCAAGTTGGAGATTGAACTGGTGACCTTGGAGTGAGTTAGGTCAAAGGCTTCCTTTAAAGTACCAGCCAGAATGTTGCAGCCAGTGACCAACTCATTAAGCTTTCGAAACACCAAGTCTTCATTAGATGAAAACTTGTTTATCCCCAGATCAACCACCTTAATGTTAGTCAAATGATCTTTGTGGTATCTGGAGAAGGACTTGGTGTTTTTGTCAAGTGTCTTCTGAATCTCCTCCACCCTGGTTAGAAGGTTTTGGAGATCGGCTTGAAGTGAGACAACTTGACTGTCCAGTGACAAAGGAGAAGGTGTCACTGGACCAACAGCAGTTACTACTGGAGCAATTGGAGGAGGCAAACTGATGGAAGTCTCTCCAGTTGTCAAACCAGCAGTTGAAGATATAATTGGAGTGGTGGTTAAAGAAAGGACTGGAAAATCAAATTGTTGTTCATGCTGAGAATGCTCAGGTGTGAACAACAGCGACGGTGGGGGTGGCATTTCTCGAGCAAGTGAGAATTTCCCAGTTGGTGAAAGAGCGGAATATGTTGGTAAAGATATATCTATAGGCACATTTATTTGTGGTGGTGAAAGTGAAATTGATGCGTCTGGAAGTGAGACTGGAGATGAAGGGTCTTGAGCTTGTACAGAAGCATCAAGAATCTCCAAGTCTGTTTCAGTACCTTCAGAATCCGAAGATTCTATAAGGATTTCCTCGTTATTAACACTCATGTCCAGATCCATGAATGTAACTGAGGGCTGATCAGTTACCTGGTCAGTCTCCAGATGACCTTCCCCAGTTTCCTGGATGGGTGCATCTGTTGGTGGATCAGATACCGAAGCATCTTCACCAGGGATAGATGAGATTGGGGTTGCTTCAGTTATGGTTGCTCTATCCTCAACCATAACATTAGACACACTGGAGGGTCCCTCATTATTTTGAGGCCCGCCCAGTTGCCTTTCTGACTCACCTTCAAGAGGTGCATCAGTTGAAGCGAATGCAAGTTGCATTCGTTCAGGAATTTCAACCTCACCAGCTTCAGATACCAGTGAGTCTAGATTCCTTAGCATATCTGGAGCAGTGTATGGTGAATCTGTACTATTATATGCTTCTCTGCCCAGAATATGCTTAAAACAAAGTGAGAGGAACCTTGAAAAGGGAATACAAACACCCCTTGTGCCCTTCAGCTTTTGTACCAGGCTTCTATACAGAATATCTGCAAAGTCCACTCTCAATCCATTCCACAAGCAGTAAGCCATCTCTGCTTGTGAGGAGTTGATCTGGTTAAGTCCACCAGAACTCCCACCCATGCTCTCCACCAGGTGGATGAAAAAAATACCTCCATGAAGGTGTAAGGCCCTTCATGGTCATCGCACCTTTTGTCTTCAACACCCCATTCTCCAACACTCCCTGTGTCCCATTTCAAGAAGTACTTGGCGAAAGTTTATATTTGGGGGCAAGACGACTGGAGATTCACCCTCTCTCCAGTAATTGAGGCGTAAGACATCCCTCAATACATCGGCGGTCAAGATACACTAGATTGTTCCATCCTTTAAAGTGAAACTGATGGAGGAACAATCGGAAGAAAGAACGGCAGTGTACCAAAACTCACATAAGTAGTTGTGAAACAACTTGCGTGGGTTTAGAGAGAATGAGGGTCCTATTGGAGAATTCTTCAAAAACTTTTGAATTCTACCAATAAGGGTATCGGACCCTTGAGATCCTCGTAGGCTGGCCATCGGATTATTTGGATTTAGTTTGATGACCGAAGCACTACTAGGGGCACCAGGTGCCTGTTTGACATCTGGTGAGGGATTATATGGAACAGTCAAGAGATTTACATCTCTTGAACGAGATGATCTAGGAGCCATAGAAGAATGAAAATGAAATTTGGGATTTAGGGTTTTTGATTTGTGAAGCAAAGAGAAGAATGAAGCAATTTTGATGATTGGAAGTAAATGAAAGGAATGTAAGAAAAAGAAGTAAATGAGTTCGGAGTAAATAAGGGTATTTATAAAGGGATTCAAGATCCCAATGAAACACCAAAATTATATTTTAATCAACACAATCCTTTTTGTAGATATTTTCACAAAGTTGGTTTGAATTTTGAAATAAAATATTAGTTTGCCATGTAAACATTAAATGCTTCCATGTCAGCATTAAATGCTACGACGGCTTATCTTACCCACGCGCCCACTCACTTTTTGTTTTCCCAATACAAACAGTTGTCAAGTACTAAAATGGTTTCAAACACGTCAGATCACGATATCAAGTGGTTTAAAACACTCGAGTATCATCACGTGTCACACATATTGACCAAGTATTTGTAACGTTATAAAATTAAGACAAGACTGAACCTGGTAACTGGAGGATCAATCCAGTACCAGTTTCCAACTGGAGAGTTCTCCAGTTGCATTTTCAAACAAAAAACGAATTTTAGTCAGAAAATTATTTTGAGTCTTTCCCCATAAAATGATGATCCAGAAATCAATTAGTGCCAAGATAGTATCACAAAGGCGTTCGATAGCCTGGCGAGCAAAGATTATCTGGACCTCCTCAACTGGAGAACTTCATCAGTGTCACTGACGCGTTCAATAACAAAGAAAGCTCCAGTTAAGGGTTTAACATTCCCAGTTCGCTGATGAGTTGTTTAAAGGTTTTCTCATCGAGAGGTTTAGTAAAAACATCAGCTAACTGTTTGTCAGTGGGGATGAAATGAATTTCAATATCTCCTTTCATAACATGATCTCGAATAAAATGATACCTGATGTCAATATGCTTTGTTTTTGAGTGCATCACTGGGTTGTGAGATATAGCAATTGCACTGGTGTTGCCACAAAAGATTGGGGTCTTGGTATACTTTTGACCATAATCTAGTAACTGGTTCTTGATCCAGAGAATCTGGGCACAGCAACTGGCCGCAGAAATGTACTCTGCCTCAGCAGTGGACATAGAGACTGAAGTCTGCTTCTTGCTGGTCCAACTTACCAGTTTTCCTCCAAGGAAATGACAACCACCAGTTGTTGATTTTCTATCTATCTTACAACCTGCATGATCAGAATCTGAATAACCCATTAGATCTAATCCTGAGCCTTTGGGGTACCAAAGACCAAGATTAGGACACCCTTTCAGGTATCTAAAGATACGCTTTACAGCGTGCAAGTGAGATTCTTTAGGGTTAGCCTGAAACCTGGTACATAAACATGTTGCAAACATTATATCTGGTCGACTGGCAGTTAAGTACATCAGTGAACCAACCATACCTCTATAGTCAGTTATGTTAACTGGTTTGCCAGTTGGGTCAGAGTCCAAATTCAATGGTGCTGCAATAGGTGTGTTTTTCGATGGGATTGAATCATATTTGTATTTTCTTAACAAATCTTTGACATATTTTCCTTGGTTTATGAAAATTCCATTTCCAGTTTGTTTAATCTGAAGACCTAAGAAAAATGTTAATTCACCCATTAAACTCATCTCATACTTAGATGACATGATTTTAGAAAACCTTTTACACATTGCATCATCAGTTGAACCAAAAATAATGTCATCAACATAAATTTGTACCAATAAGATATTACCTCTTTCTTTCAAGATAAACAAGGTATTATCTATTGCACCTCTTTGAAAGCCATTTTTAAGAAGATGTTTAGTTAAAGTATCATACCAGGCTCTTGGGGCTTGTCTTAGACCATACAAAGCTTTGTTCAGTCTATAGACCCAATGTGGATGCTTCTCATCGATGAAACCTGGAGTCTGCTTAACATAAACTTCTTCTTCCAATGTTCCATTAAGGAACACACTTTTGACATCCATCTGGAAGACCTTGAACTGCAGATGGGCTGCATAAGCCAAAATATTCTTATGGCTTCAAGTCTTGCAACTGGAGCAAAAGTTTCATCAAAGTCAACGCCCTCTGCTTGACAATAACCCTGGGCAACTAGTCTGGCCTTGTTTCTTACAACATGGCCATCTTCATCCATTTTGTTTTGGTAGACCCATCTGGTACCAATAGGTTCTTTCTTTAACCCTGGTGGACAAGGAACAAGCTCCCAAACATTGTTCCTTTCAAACTGGAGGAGCTCTTCTTGCATAGCTTCCACCCAGCTTGGGTCTGCCATAGCCTCGTCAATCTTCTTTGGTTCAATTAAAGATAAGAAGGTGACGTTTAAGCATTGCTCACTGGTGGCTCTTCTAGTCTGAACCCCACTAGTTGGATCACCCACAATTTGTTCAATTGGGTGGGCTCGAGTCCATCTAGTGTATTGACTAGGCTGGTGAACTACAATATCAGTGCAAGTCACCTGGCGATCTTCTTCAGTTGCAGCAGCATCTGGAGAAGGATCAGTCCAAACAACTTCTACATCCTCATCAGAGTCAATGAGGTCTCGATTAGCATCATGAAATTCCTCATTAGAAGGCATTTCATGAAGAACTGGAGAAGTAGGTGTTTGAACTGGTGCTGACATTGGAGTGGCACGTACATCTGATCCAATCACCAATTCTTGTGGTAAGTTGAAATTGATGGAGGGATAAAATGATGTGTCACTGGAGGTGTTCTTCTTCTTAACTGGTTCCAGTTTGTTGTAACTGGAAGCATCTTCTGGTGAAACAACTGACCGATAAACTTGGTCAGTTTCACCAAAATTGATTGGAATGACTGGAGAAATATCAAGGCTTGGTCTCTTGTTGATTGCTTCAGTTGATTCATCGAATGTGACATGAATTGTCTCATGAACCTTTTGGAGTCTATAATTATAAACTCTAAAGGCTTTTCGAATATCTGAATAGCCTAAAAATACCCCTTCATCAGCTTTTGCATCAAACTTTCCAAGCTGACTGGAATCGTTTAGTATATAAACTGGACAACCAAATACATGGAAGTATCCAATATTTGGTTTACGATTCCTGAGTACTTCATAGGCAGTCTTCTTATGTCTCTTGATGTAGACTGACCGGTTTTGGGTGTGACAAGCAGTTGCAACTGCCTCAGCCCAAAAACTGGTGGGAAGACCAGATTCAGATAGCATACTTCTGGCCGCTTCTATTAGTATACGATTCTTCCTTTCAACAACTCCATTTTGCTCTGGAGAGTGAACTGATGAGAAGTTTTGAGAGATGCCAGTGTCATTGCAAAATGTTTCAAGTACCTTATTTTGGAATTCAGTACCATTATCACTTCGCAACTGACAAACTTTCGAGTATACTTGAGCTCAATTCGTTTGATAAGAGAGATGATTTCAGCAGGTGCATCACTTTTGGATCTGATGAATACCACCCAGCAATATCTGGTGAATTCATCAACCACAACTAGAGTGTACTTCTTTCCAGCTCTAGTTTGAACATTCACTAGACCAAAAAGATCCATATGTAGCATGTGAAGAGGTTCAGTGATGCTAAAATTTTGCCTAGTTTTAAAACTGGCTCTCTTCTGCTTACCCATCTCACACCCTGGACATGGCTTTTCCTTATTGAAGGAAATCTGAGGTATCCCATCAACCAGTTGTTTGCGAGACAACTTGTTAATGTTTTTGAAATTAAGGTGGGATAACCTTTTATGCCACAGCCAGTTGGTGTCCTCATCAGCTTTGGTATAGAAACATTGCTCTTTTGAAGCTGGTTCCATATCCATGATGTACACATTGCCTTTTCTTGGTGCAATCATCACCACTTTCCAATCCTTGTTAAATATGGTGCCTTGTGCAATATCGAACAATACTCTGAAGCCATCATCGCAAAGTTGGCTGACACTTATCAGGTTGTATTTCAAACGATTCACAAATGCAACTCTTTTGAATTCGACTTGTCCATTATTGAGCACACCATATCCTTCAGTCTTTCCAGATTGATCGTTACCAAACGTCACTGTCGGTCCATCTTGGACAGTGAACTCTTCCAGTAGGGGCTTACATCCGGTCATAGTCCGGCCAGCAACGCTGTCCAGATACCAGATATTCTTCTTTCGATCGCCCTACACACACACAAAAATCATTAGTTCTTTTTGTGAACCCATCTTTTCTTGATGGGTTCACTGGACTTCTCTACAGAAGTCACAGTAGATTGTTGAGGTGTTGAACTGGAGGCTACATCTGGAGCATTTTCACCAGCTCCAGGTGCAGGAGTAAAAACAATTGGTATTTGATACTTACTCCCTTTATTTTTACCAGATTTTGTTCCAGATAGAACATTCTTTTGTTTAGGTATTAAAGAGAGTGGATTAATATTTTGTTTGAAAACTGGAGGTAATAAACCTCCTTCCAGATTGTTAATCCGGGCAGTACAACTCTGAACCTGCCGAGACAAAAGTTGGAGTTGACTTTCCAGATTAACCAAAATATTATTTTCAGGCAGTTGAACCTTGGACCTTGGTTCAACTGGAGATTTAGTCTGTCGGGTCTTGGGCACCTTAGACTTTTGAGGTAAAGGCTTGTTACCAGTGGCCTTTTTGACTGGAGCTTTAGCCTGTTTGGCTCCAGTTTTAACCTCAAAGGGGGTGGTCTCAAAGGTTTTAGTTTCAACAGCTTCAGGTTGATCATAAGGTGTTTCAACCTTGAGAGCTGGAGGCAATGCATGAAGATCTGGTATGAGAGCTGCCATCTCCAGATCTCCAGATTTCCATGCATTTTTCTGGGCATCGATAGTTCTTGAAAATGCATCATAGTTTTTGCCAGATGCTTTTACCCATGACTTGATAATCTTTTGTTCTTTTTCAAGATCAGAAAACAGTTTTTGATTATCAAGTTCTAAAGCCTCAATCTTTAAAACTGACTCCTTGAGAGCCAACTGGACACTTTGTAAATCATTTAGTTGTGGTTTAACATTGTTCAGTTCAATTAGGATAGTGTCAAGATATCTTTCACTATCAGCTCTTACAGTTTCCACAAATGCTAAGTCACCACTTAATGATTCAGCCAGGTCCAGTTTTAGTTCAGGGTCAACCTGGTTATCATAGTCACATACCTTCTTCAGTATGATGTCCACCCATCTTCCAGAGATGACATCTTCTTTCACCACATGCTGCTGTTGTTGATCTTCCAAGGCCATGAAACACATGTCCCTTTCCTCTTCTTCATCATCAGATGAGTCATCAGAGTACTCCCATTTTCCCTCAGTTTGTGCCATTAAGCACTGATCCTTTTCCTTTTGCATGGACAGGAGGGAAATCTGGGCCTTAAGCTTCTTGTATTTAGCTTTGTAGCTATCATCAGGCCGATTGAATTAGGGACAGAGGGGCCAGTTTGGTTGTTCAACTGACTAGATCTGCATTCCTTCATAAAATGACCTTTCTTGCCACACTTATAGCATGTAAGATTGGTCTTATCCAGAGAGCTGGAGCTGGAAGCATTATTGGGGCCATTAAATCTTTTGGATTTATGCTTAAACCTATTAAAGGTTTTAGCAATCATGGCGACCAGATCATCATCGTCAGTTTCATTACAACCATCACTGTTCTTAGTGGTCAGTCCAGAGTTTAAAAAACTGTTCAACATCTCCTTCATTGAGTGTACCTGGACACTCTTAGCAGACATTAAAGCAGCACAAGGTCGCTCAGCTATACTAGCAACCTTGGGACTCTGGGCATGGTTCATGGCATCTTGCTCAGCCACAAGTCTTGCAGCATTATTATCTTCTGTTAGGACCAGTTCACCTGGAACTGGCCAGTCACCAGTTCATAATTGACAGTCACCAGTTGCATCTGGAGACTAGTGAAACTGGTGACCAAGATGATTTGTCGAGAAATATATTGAAGTCCAGTTGCACCGTACAGTTAACGCAACTGAAGACTTCCTCCAGTTGAGAACTGACCAAAGTTGAAGAAGCATTCCAGTTGGAGTCGAAGACAACAAATGGAAGATAGAGAATGTGTTGAAGCATGTTGATGTGACAACAGCAACTTAGATTTGATTATGTCTTATTCATCTATATGTAATTGATAGATTATAGACTTTGTGTTTTAATAATGATTGATTACATGTTTTGGTGTTATTTATATGTTTATATATGATGTTTGTTATGTATATCATACAAGTACAAACATAATATATGTTAGGTTCTTGTACATTAAGTACTTGGAAAATAACAAGGCATAGATATTGATGGAAGTTGTACTAACGAAGATGATCTTCGTTAGGAACGAACGAAGATAATCTTCGTTTGATGGGCTGGGCTGCTAAGTTCGTAAGAACAAAGCCCAGCAGGCCCAATATCGATCGTGAACATATATAAACGATTGGAAAACCTAAATTGAGAATTCCAGTATATATCACACACACCAAAGCAAGTTCGTTGCTAAGCTATAGCAAACGAATATAGATCACATAAGGCTGATTATATTGATATAATTAGCAATATAAACGATAACTAATCAAACTAGTTATCTCGTGAGGATTCCGCACTCACGACATAACAATAGACGATCTCGAGAGCGATCCGTAGCTATCGAGGGACTCACAAGTGGTATCAGAGCCATTCGATATCTTATCGAAGGGTTGAGATCGTTTGTTTGATTGTTATTTTCTCAAAAATAGCCTCCC
>CM067173.1:119618175-119640205 GCA_034093135.1 Erigeron breviscapus
AAGTGTCTTTCTTATATAGAGAATGAAAGACGAAGTGTGACCTTGGAAAACGGACAGGTGTCCATAAACTACAGAAATTTTAATCATTGCTATTGTAATTAGTAACTACCGAATTATATATATATTTTTTTTATAAAATTTCTAAACTTTATCATCCCTTTAACCAAGGTTGAAAAGAGCTGAACAATTTACTCAAAAGCGTATACTATGTGAGAATGATCTGGTTCAAGGTGTTCCTAAAAAGAAGTTTGAATTAGAAGATAGATGTGTTCCATGCTTGAAAGGCAAACAACAGAAAAAGCCTCACAAGTTTAAGACACAAAATTCAATTGCCGCTCCTTTTGAGTTACTTCATATGGATCTTTTTGGTCCAGTTAATGTTAGGAGTAGAGGGGGAATGTACTACTGCTTGGTTGTCACTGATATTCAAGGTTTTCATGGGTTTTCTTCTTAGCTACCAAAGATGAGACTACGGAGATTCTGATTAACTTTTTCACTGAGGCTGAGAATCTCTACAACACGAAGATCAAACGAATCAGGAGTGACAATGGCACGGAGTTTAAAAATTCGGTGATGGATGTTTTCTGTTTGTCTAAAGGAATCCAACATCAATTTAGTGCTCCATATGAACCTCAGCAAAATGGAGTTGCTGAGAGAAAGAATAGGACCTTGATCGAGACTGCCAGAACTATGCTTGCAGATTCAGGGCTACCAACTATGTTTTGGGCGGAAGCTGTGAACACAGCTTGTCATGTGTTAAATCGGGTGCTCACTGTTAAAAGGTTTAATAAGACTTGTTATGAACTTCTCAACAAACGAAAACCTGATTTGTCTGGATTGGAACCGTTTTGGTGTTCCTTGTACTTTTCTGAAAACTTCTCCTCAACCAAAGTTTAATTCTAAAGTTGAAGAAGGTTTCTTTCTTGGATATAAACCTGGAACCCCCATTCGTCGGGTTTTCAATTCGCAGACTGGTAGAGTCGATCTTGGTACTAATGTCGTGATTGTAAGTTATAAACCGGCTGCTCATGCTGGTTCTGAGTCAAGTTTTGCTTATGATAGTGTGTTTACTTCACTTAAGGGTCCAATTTCTTTTCCTGGTACTCCTATTGATGAAAATGTTGTATTGTTAGAGATCACTTGAATTATGATTCTGAGGCTGCTCCTGTTGCACCTATTACTGCTGATGTACCTCCAACCAGAGTTGTTTCTACAACTGAGGTGGGTCAATCCAGTGTTTCAAGTGATCCAACTAATATTCCACTACCAGATGATGACCCGCTTGACTCATCTTCTTCTTCATCTTCTGAACCTGATGGAGAGTCTCCCACCCAAATTGTTCCGAATATGGGTGATGATTTTCCAAGTCACAAAACTCCTCAACATAGAGCAACTAAAGATCATCCAGTTGAAAATATTCTTGGTGAAGCTTCAGCACTGTCCGAACTAGAAATCAGTTAAATAAGGAGATGACTAGTTTATTCTGTGAAATGAAGGATACAGGTTTAATAACTGAGTGTTTGTACTCATGTTTTATTTCACAAGAAGAACCCAAGAATGTTAAGATAGCACTTTAAGATCCGTTTTGGGTTGAGGCTATGCAAGAAGAATTGGCCCAATTTGAAAAACTTGGAGTATGGGAATTAGTTGATGTGCCTAGAGGTATCGAACCAATTGGAACTCGTTGGGTATTTAAATGCAAACGATATGACAAAGGGATTGTTACAAGAAATAAGGCACGTCTAGTTGTTCAGGGTTTTGCACAGCGAGAAGGTTATGACTACAATGAAACTTTTGCACCAGTTGCTCGGATTGAAGCTATAAACTCTAGTTGTTCAGGGTTTTGCACAGCGAGAAGGTTATGACTACAATGAAACTTTTGCACCAGTTGCTCGGATTGAAGCTATAAGACTATTTTTAGCTTATGCTAGTTTCAAAGGAATAAAGGTGTATCAGTTGGATGTGAAGAGTGCCTTCTTGTATGGAGAAGTTAAGGAAGAAGTGTACGTTCGTCAACCACCGGGGTTTGAAGATCCAAATTATCCAAGAAGGGCATATCGACTGGATATAGGCTCTTTATGGATTACATCAAGCACCAAGAGTGTGGTATGAGAAATTGTCAACACATTTGTTGACAAATGGATTTACAAGAGGATCGATAGACAGCACGTTGTTTATCAAATGGCAGAAGCAAGATTATATAATTGTGCAAGTTTATGTGGATGATATCATTTTTGGTTCATCTGACATTAAGATGTACAAGGATTTTGAAATGAGTATGAAGAAGGAATTTGAAATGAGTGCTATGGGGGAATTAAATTTTTCCTTGGACTGCAAGTTGATCAACGAAAAGATGGTTTTTTCATTCACCAGACTAAGTATGTCGATGACATCTTGGAAAGGTTTCAAATGTTAGAATCCAAGACTTATGGTACTCCTATTCAGTTGAATCATGGTTTAGGAGTTCCTAATTCTAAAGATACACTTGTGGATGCTACTTATTATCGGGCGATCATCGGCTCATTTGATGTATTTAACTGCTTCGCGTCCAGATATCATGTTTGCGGTTTGTCTGTGTGCTAGATTTCAAGCAAATCCGAAAGAGTCACATTTAACGGCTGCAAAACGGATCCTCAGATATTTAAAGGGAAAACAAGGACTTGGTCTATGGTATCCGTTGGGAGGAACGTTTGAGTTTGTTGCTTACACTGATTCGGATTATGGGGTTGTAACAATGATAGGAAGTCTACAACTGGCGGATGTCAATTCTTAGGAGGGAGACTTGTATCGTGGCAATGTAAGAAGCAGACATCGGTAGCTCAGTCTTCTTGTGAGGCTGAGTACATGGCTGCTGGAAGCTGTTGTTCCCAGGTATTATGGATTCAGCAACAACTTCGAGACTACGGTATGGATTTTCTTGATACCCCAATTAAGATTGATAATAAGTCAGCTATAGATATAACTAATAACCCTGTCTTGCATAAAGTCACCAAGCATATTGACATTAGACATCATTTTTTGCGTGACTGTGCCCAAAAGAAGTTAATTCATTTGGAAAAAGTTATAACTGATGATAATCTAGCAGATTTGTATACTAAAGCATTTGATAAGACTCGCTTTGAAAAGCTGATTCTTCTCAATGGTATGAAGAATGCTGATTCATATTAGATCTCTCAAAGAACTATTTTTTCTTGTATATTTTATTTTATTTTATTTGTGTCTAGTTTAAGTCTGTAAATAGCTAGAGTCATAAAAATACAAAAAGAGTTCTTAGTGTCTTAAAAAAAAAAAAAACAAAAATAAATAAGATAGAGATTTAGTTGATGCATTCAGACGATTAGAAGTGAGGATACTTTAGCTTTTAAGCTTGCTTAATCGTAATATAACTGCTTAGTTCAGTGACTACTTCTAAGGATGTATCGGTAGGCACAAAGTACCGAAGGTTTCCCTGAATATTAACTGTTTAATAACCGTATTTGTGGGTAACACGTCAGCATATGGCTTTGAATATGGACTTTTCCTTGTGAATTGATTTGCCATCCTTAATACTTGAGAAAGATTTAGCATTTGGTTTGAGATTGGATGTGTTTGTAAACCATAGGGGGGATTCGCATGCATTCGTGTATGTCAATCTAAACAGAACAAAATGGGTTTTAGCTTCTAAGCAACTATTAAAACCATCATGATCTCGATTGGCTAAAACAAAGTACCGAAGAATAAAGAAATAATGAAGAATAGTCAAGAAGTATCATCAAATATTTCCGAAGTATCAAATTGCTGCACATAAATGAAGTTAATTTCAAAGAAGCAATGAAGAATAGCCAATTCGAATCATGCACTAAGCATCAAATGTGTTTGTTCTGACCCTTGATCGTAAGATCATTAACCATGGTGACTTCCAAAGTTGTAACGCTTATAAACACATCTGGTTAAGGACTTTAATGCTCTGTCGATCTTAAGTGTATGCTTGACTGTGGGATACACATTTACATTAATAATAATGTGACATGAGTAACTTACTAGGTTACATGGTGACTGTCCTTGGCTCAAGTAATACGAAAGTGTCACAAACCAAAGGAAACTGGAAGTACCGAGTGTTTAAGAGGACAAACTATACCGGTAATCGTTGTCGAGTCACTGTTCATAACTAATAATAAGAGAACTATTCTCACTTGCAGGCTTATGTAATTGCTAATCTGATCTAATCCGCAGAAACTTAGAATTTCTTGTAAATAAATAATGTGGTTTAAATTTAAAGTTTTTATTTTTATTTTTTTT
Organism: Erigeron breviscapus; assembly: GCA_034093135.1. Classification (NCBI taxonomy): domain Eukaryota; kingdom Viridiplantae; phylum Streptophyta; class Magnoliopsida; order Asterales; family Asteraceae; genus Erigeron; species Erigeron breviscapus. The sequence goes on from CM067173.1 coordinate 119,622,454, forward strand.
TTTTTTATTTTATTTTATTTTATTTTTATTTTATTTTTGTACTTCCATCTTATGTGTCAAGTAGTTGTGTCAAAACTAGTTCTAATTGCACGAGAGAGTTGATAAGCATCTAATGATTCTATTGTTCAGCTATATGGTCCTTAACTGGATTATATGAGTCTTTATTGCTTGAAGTATTATGTTAAAAGATTGTTTTCTGATATGGACATTAATTTGTTTAAGTTTAAGGAAATGATCTTTCTGAATTTTGATTGTTTTGGAAAAGTCAAAATATAGTCAGAATTTGTTTGATATATTTTTGAGATTTCAATTTGTTTTTGGTGAAAAGATATGCTTGACGATGATAATTGACTGACCATAGGTCTTAATTAGATACCTTCTTTGCACGCTTAAGATAATGCTATCTGTTGATATTGATGCATTGATGAGTTTCTTTTAAGTGTGCAGGACTTTCATATTGGAATTTTGTGTTTTTCCAAAGTTGTTAAATTGTATCATACCTGTTGATACAGGTATATCGTAAAGTCAAGATTATCAGGTTTGATTGTTAAAATTTTATCTGCTAATGATGACTTGATTTTCAGAGGGTTAAATCATTGAGATTCATACAGGTTATCTCTTTCCTGCGTATTAGCTGGTTATTCAGGTTTGAAGGTAAAGGGTATGAAATTTTTCTAAGTGTATTGTGAAAATGTGTTTGATGCTACAGGAAACACGCGTTTAAGCATGTGGTAACCTAATCCACGTGTTTGGTTAAGATTTCACGCGTTTGGTTTATACCACGCGTTTGGAGTCTCCTTCACGTGTTTGGCTGACTACCACGTGTTTGGCCTTATACCACGCGTTTGGATTTAGTCCACGCGTTTGGCTTTTGACCACGTGTTTGACCTAATTTACACGAGTTTGGGTCACGGGTATATATATACCATGATCAAACTCGTTCATTTTTCACCATTTTCAATTTTTTTTAAAAAAAAAATATTCACTATTTACCCTAGTTTTACTCCCTCAACACGCGTTTAGCTCAAAACCGTGCAAGTTGTTACTGTTTGTGAAATAGTAACTGTTCATCGTGATTTGTTATTCTTCATTGATCATATTCGTGTTAATTACAGGTATGTTTTCCTTGAATTTGCTTGATTTTCAAAGATATAATTGATTGAAAAACCATGGTTGTACATTCTAATTATTCCTAGTGGGTTTTTTAATCGTTGTTTGATTGATATATCTTGCAAAATGTCATATCGATCACTAGATAGTCATGTACATTGTTAGAAAAACTCTTGATTTTCTTTGTTTGTTAGTATTTTTCTGGTTTTAGAAGTCGATGAACAGTGACGCGCGTTTGGAATTTTGAAATCAAAATACAACTTTTTTTGGTATTCCACGCGTTTGGCAATCACGTGTTTACAAACCCTAGTTCCACGCGTTTGCTTTTAACGCGTTTGCAACCTAGGTTTCAGATGTTCGTTTCACGCGTTTACCCTTCTTCACGTGTTTACCTTTGATCTCACGCGTTTACAAATGTACCACGCGTTTGAAGATTGGTTCACGTGTTTAAGTTTTTAGAGCAGACTTCACGCGTTTGAGACTTTTACACGTGTTTACAAGCGGATTCCAAAATTTTCTAAGTTTTTATTGCACTGTTTTTTTTTGTTTTCCAGAAATGGCAGGAAATCCAAGAAATTTCTTCTCAACTCACAATCAGTTGATCAATTTGTCGAGAGATCGAAGAAATGTGGAATTTAATGGATTGCTTCAGTATCTGGAACGCTCACGTATTCATTTTGTGCTAACTCACAATCCAGTGCTATATCAAGGATATCTGCATCAGTTTTGGAATAATGCTTCAATAAGAGTGGTTCAAGCACAGCCTGCACAAGAAGATAGACCTGCTGTCCCTCGGAGTGTTAGGTTTCAGACAACTGTGGCTAATCATACATTTTCTTTCACTGCTGCTGATTTGAGAGAGATATTGCATTTAGGGACTGTTGAAGAAGAAAATGGTCCGATAGAGCTTGATGAAACATTGATTAGAGGATGTTTTGGAAGAATGGGACATGCTGCGCCAGATGTAAAGTGGCCGATTGCTAAAGCAGGATTCTATGGCCAATGGAGGTTTTTGGCTCATGTGTTGATTGTGGCAATTAGTAATCGTCATGCAGGGTTTGATCAGCTGAATAAGTAAGTTGGTTCGCAGATGGTGGCTTTGACTTTGAATAGGCCTTACTCATTCTCGAACTACTTCTTCGATATTTTGAAGACCCAAATCACTCAGACAGGGTCGCATAGGTTTATGATTTTGCCAAGGATTACAATGGCAATCATTCATCATTTTGTACAGAATTTGCCGGTTTTGCAAGACGTATATGAGATTGCTTCTCCACCAAATAGGATTTGGTCGATGATGTTGAAAGTTAAGGGTACTTATCCAAATCCGCAGATTGTGCCACTGTTTGGACACTTGATAAATCCAAACTATAGAGCTCCAGCAGTTGGATGGGAAGATGAAGATGAAGTCGCAGGAGGTGGAAATAATGATGCACCACCTCCACCACCACCAGGACCTCAAGTTCAAGTTCCAATTCAGGTTCAACGTCAACGACGAGTTCGACCTCGAGTTCAACCGCAGGCTCAACCTGAAGTTCAGCCAGTACAAGCTGCTGCTGAAGACGTTCGGGCAGATAATGAAGCAATGGAAGACTTGTTAGATCGGGCTGAGGGTGCTAATCCTGATATTGGTGAAGCTTTTGTGAATGCTGCGTTAAATCCGAATGATGTGATTGCGCAAGTGGATAATTTTCAAGCGTTGGATAACTTAGAGTTGTTTGTAGATTCAAATGCTGAAAGAGATCAAGAGTTGGATAGATTATTGGAGGATGTAGATGATCCTCTGAACTTCTGCTAGGGCTGATGTTGCTGGTGCTGCTGCAGAAAGTTCAAGAGGAAAGGCTGTTGACCCAGATGCTATAGAGAGTGATTCAGATGTTGATATAACGGGTCGTGCAAGTGATACTTCTCCTGTTGAAAGAGCTTTGAAGAGGTTTCGCACTGAAGATGAGAGTGATCCTACTTATGAACCACAGGAAGAGGAGATTACTTTGCAAAGACGAAAGAAAGCGCCTAGGTCGGGAAAGGTTTTACTTGCTCATTTGGCTGAAGCGTTTGAGAAACACAGACAACAAGAGGAGTCTGAGAGAACTGAGGTGACGGAAAGTTTAGTTGCTGATGAACCTGTACAATCAGAGGTACCTGTTGTTGCTAATGTGTCTGCGTCATCTACCCAGGGTACTCTGCTTTATAGAAGACAAAAGTTTCGTCGACCTTCAGATGCAGTTACTCAAGCTGCATCAAGTCCAGTGTCATTTCCTCAACATCCGCAGAGTGCTTTGATTAGACCTGTTGTTCCAGTAAGCACTGCGTTTGCGACACTTCTTCGTCCACTTCAATCGCCGTTGATCAGCAGTTCTCAATTTCCTCCAAGACCTCCTACCAGACCTTCTGGAGTTGCACACTTTAGACCAACAGTTGCGTCTACTTCTGAACCTGCGCAGATTATGTTGCCTCAATTCAAGATGAATCATTTGGAAAGAGTTATGACATTGGAAGCTCAAATGAAGGCAATGCAAGGGTTAGTAGGGACGTTAGTTGCTGATTTAGCAGATGAAAAGCGTCAAAGTGCTGAACTAAGAGAAAAGCTTAGGCAGTTTTTGGCTCAAGGGGGAGATGGTTGTAGGGAGACAGAGTTGAAGAGGAAAGAGGATGAAGATCATGATGATGATGCAAATGCTGATGGTGAGCCAAGAACTGAAGCTCAAGCAGAAGCAACGACTCAGAGGGAGACACCAAGACAGAGAGAGTCAGAGATTGCTGGTACAGCTGGTGCTAGTACGTCTGGGACTCAGAAAGATAAAGGAAAAGCGGCGATGGTTGCTCCAGATGTAGTTCTTGCTGATGATGATGATAGAGATTCCAATTCAGGTAACTCCAATTCTGATTCTACTACCAATAAGTCTTCAGAGTCAGAGTTGCACCCATTAATAGTGCATAGACTAGAGAAGAGATTGGGATATGATTCACAAGTTCATTTGAGAGCTATGGCAGATTTTATGGATCCTGAGGATTATTATGATCCAGGATCATATAAGGATCAAATGAAAGAGCAGTTAGGGTTAACTTGTACACCTTCAGAGTCAGAGTCGGATTCGGATTCAGATTTGGATTTTGAACCTTAAGAGCTTAATGATTTGTGTACTTTAGATGTAAATAAGATAAAAATTGTAAGATAAATATTGGTGTACTTAATTGTTACATTATATTTATGATATAGTTTATTGTATTTATGCTATCTTTTATGTCTTGATGTTGTTTGTCTTTGCATATTTGAACTTTTAAATTTCAGATAAGCTTCAAAAGATAGGTGCAGGTACATCTAAGGTTCAATATGATGATTCTGAAGATGATGAAAGTTTGGAAGAAGGTGAAATGATTCCTGATTTGGACTGGACTAATGTTTTCAAGATGATGATTTTGTGCAACAACAAGCACAAGCTCAAGATCAACAAGTTCCAGATGATCAACAAGAGGTTCAAGCTGAACGAGTTTTATTCCAAGTTCAAGAACTCTACACTTTACGGTTTTTACCAAAGTTGGAGATGATGAAGATGGAATTACTCTAAGCTGGAGCATTGAAGATTCTAAGGAATTTGATGTGACAGAGTATCCAGTGCCAAGTAGGAATGAAGATCATTTACATCAAATTGATAGAAGAATACCAGCAAGAGGATTGGTAGGAGAAGGTATGAAACCATCTGTCTTTTGGGATTTTGTTTGTGATAGAGATGCTCATACATATGTTACTACTATTTTGAGTTGGTTTTTCGATAATGAGCTGAAATTGTTTATTATTAAAAGAGATGATGGTTGTCAATACTTGAAGCCTTTGAAAAGATATTTTAAAAGCCTTAGTGAATCCGATTTAATGGATTTAGGAAGGAAAAGGCTTGTTAATCCTAGTGGTAATGGTTATGCAAATTACTTTAGTGGAAAGTTGCAAGAAGATTATAGGAAAAGATTCTATGATGATTTTGATAAAACCAGTGTGTTCATTGTTGAGTCATGGATTCGCTGAAGATTACTTGCTGAGTCAAGTAGTCGCTGACAGCCTCAGCGAGGGGTTTCCTCAGCGAGACTTCAGCGACCAACATTATCTTCGAGTTAAAAAGGATAAGTTCAATGACTCACCGCCATGTATTGTAAGTCAAATATGGGCGGGAAAATGAAGATAAGAAGACTGGTCCCCAAGGACACGTGTTGGAAGATCAGATTGAAGACAAGTGACCTTGTACCGTTTTGGTTCTAAGAAGTTTCTCTTTCATACCGATTTGGGAAACAAACAAGATGGAGAAGAGAGATCTCTGCAGACCAGTCTTACACACCAATAGATGGTTGACAACCTTCATGTGTCAACATCTATTGGGCTGTCATGAGATGTCTCTTTTCTCCTATATAAGACATCACTTGACCTAGCCGCAATTCTGTTGGTTCATTCTACAATAGTCACTTAGTGTGTTTTTCTCTCATTGTAGAATTGTATCATTGTTAAGTTTTCGTGTGTGCAAAAACTTAACAATATTTTCTTTCTTCTTTCATTGTTAACCAACCATGTATTCACCGTTTAATTAATACTACTTATGATTAAACGTGTTTACTTTATTATCTTACATTCTTAGTGTAATTTACATTAGTTGTTTAATTACATAATCGTTGCAAACTTGGGACTTTTAGTTGGTATCAGAGCGTAGGCTTGCTTTGAGCACTCTAATTTCTTCAAAGTAACAGCGCCGGAGGCACGACCCGGCCAATTAAGGCCAGGAGCGTATCGCCGACAGAAGGGACGAGTAAACCGGTGCACACCCATAGGCGGACCGGCCGACCCAACCCAAAGTCGCGAGCTGTTGTGCCCAAATGCTATGGATGAAACATCAGCTTGCTGACTATGATTTGGAATACTCTAAAATTCCAATCATGTGTGATAATACAAGTGCCATTGCTATTACACACAACCCAGTTCAACATTCCAAAACTAAGCATATTGATATTCGATATCACTTTATTAGGGATCATGTCATGAAAGGTGATATTGAGATCTAGTTCATTCCAACTGATGATCAACTCGCTGACATCTTTACTAAACCATTGGATGAAACTAGATTCAAACTGCTTGTTAGCAAGTTAGGAATGTTAAATAGGGAATCAGCGACATGACTTGTCATGCTTGCTAATTCAGCGAGCTTAAGTCGGTCTTACTCGCTGATCTCAAAGCAATGAAGAGCTTAAAGTCTTCATCTAGTCCAATAGCAAACGGTTATTGGTAAAGACTAATCAAATCCGTTGATCCCTGTTGCTTTGGGAAAAAAGCAAACAATAGCAATGAAGAGCTAAAAGTCTTCATCTAGTCCAATAGCAAACGGTTATTGGTAAAGACTAATCAAATCCGTTGATCCCTGTTGCTTTGGAAAAAGCAAACAATAGCAATGAAGAGCTAAAAGTCTTCATCTAGTCCAATAGCAAACGGTTATTGGTAAAGACTAATCAAATCCGTTGATCCCTGTTGCTTTGGGAAAAAGCAAAATAAAAGCAATGGAGAGCTGAAAGTCTTCATCTAGTCCACTAGCAAACGGCTAGCGGTAAAGATTTATCAAATCCGTTGATGGCTGACAGGTTGCCAAAAACTGTAGTCAGCGACCAACGTTAGTTGTGAAGTCGCTGACAAAAAGCCTTAAGCATGCTGAGCATCTTCCAGCATGTTGTATTTCAAAATAATACATAGGATATTTTAAAAACTAAGTGTTTTCAATGTAACTATGAGGGTGACGTGGCTAATTTCTGAACCACATGTTTTATACATTCAAATTAAAAGGTCACCTCGATTTTTGCTCTTGATCACGTCATTTGCCTGTTGTGACAGTCTGACTGTCAGGTTATGACTGCACAATACGGCGCGCACTCAAGAACTTTTTGGATAAAATTTCCTTTTATTTTCAAAACGTTACTCTCAAAACCTTTTTATATTATATAAAAGTACAAAAACAGTTGTTGTTCACAACTGTTCCTCAAAAAAAAAAGGGAGAGAGAGAAAAGTGTGGCCCACAACCATACCATATATATATAACCTCACCTCATAACCTTTTTTTTTACGTTTCCTATTTCACTCTCTCTCTAAGTCAAAAATATCTCTATCTCTCCATCTGCTCATCTTCTCTCTCAAGCATTTTATCAAACACCTTATACTCATTTCATCTTCTTTCTTACAATAATCAATGGCTTCTTCCTCAAATATCCCTCAAAATGTTGAGAACACTCCATCTTCTCCCACGCCGCCGCACAAAACCCACCGGCTCCTGAACAACAAGTTCAGGAACAAGCTTCCGCCACATATCTTAATTCACCAGTTTTCACTCCTCTAAACATCACAAAAGCTTCCAAGGTGAATTTCTCTGCTTCCCAGATTGTTGTGAAACCCAACAATCATGTTGGCACCTCTGTGTTGCCAAAAGATTCTGAAGGATACAAGCCCATGCTGGACTTTATCCATGCTTCTCCTGCCAAATATTGTATCATGGCAGATCCGGGTAAGATATTTGTTCATCTTCTCCGAGAGTTTTGGTGGACTTGTGAGTATGATGATGAATCCAAGTCCATCACTGGTACTGTTCGTCAGGGGGCAAAGACGATTACCATTACTCCGGCGTCTCTTCGCCAAACTCTTCGATTTCCACAAGCCACTGAGGAAAATGCGTTTGTGGAAGCAGCAAGTGATGTTGAATGGAAGGATTGGCTGCCTTCCATTGGGTACAATTATAATTTGAAGAACCCCCCAGCAATCCCAAGCAATCCTCTAAAACAAAATCTCCCTGGGATCTGGAGAGTTCTATTCACCCATGTGATACAGTGTATGGGTGGAAATTCAGGATCATACAATCAAGCATCAACAACATCGATGCCAATGATTCATGCACTTGCTGAGGGGCGGTTTGTTAATTACGCCCAGCTGATCTTCAACGACATGAAGAATAAGGTCAGCATTAACAATAGGTCACACACTGTGCCTTTTGTTAGAATCTTTTCTCTCATCTTCAAGGAGGCACTGGGAAATGAATATGAGCTGCCCAAGGCCTCAACAATTCCAATAGCTAGAGTTGGTAACAACATCTACAAGCAACCAACTGATCTCTTGGTTGCACGCCTCACTCCTTATATAAAAGAGGTACTCTTCTCCCTTAATCCTTCTTTATACCCGAAAGACAGCGACTGGGAGGCAACACTTCTTTCTGATGAAGTGGCTGATACAGTCGCTGTGGACGCTGAAATGCCTTCTGAGGCTGGCTCGCTGGTAAACCCCCCAGCGACCTCCAAAGCCTCTAAAAAGACCAAAGATAAATCAAAGGCAGCGTCCTCAACTCAAACTTCTCAATCTTCACCCTCCGCTGACGTCCCAAAACGTAAGCGGAGTGTATCAAAGGGCAAACCAAAGGTTAGGAAGTCCTCACTGCCCAAGGACGATAGTACCCAGGCCACCCCATCAGCAGCCTCCCAACAGGCTGTTGACGAGTTAAACGGGAGCAGCAGGCAGCCACCTCAAATTTCTGTAGGAGAGGTTGGTGAAGTTATTGGGTCACCCCAGCCCACTAGAGGTCAAAGTCCAACTCCACCCCCAAATAATTCCCCTTCTTCTTTATTACCCTCTGAGTCGTTGACAGCAGCCAGATCACAGGTGATGCTAGAGTCAACCCATTCTACGGCCGATGATGTCTTGGTGCAACAACACACTGAGATTGAGGCACCAGGTTCCCTTACCCCAAATATTCTGGTCACTGAAATGGAGGTTGATGATGAAGATCTGGGCAGCGAGTTTGATCTCCAAGATCATGATGCTGAAATTAGACTCGTTGCTGCAGAAGAAAGTGAAGATGAAGTGTTTGTTAGTGGTTTCTTAGATGATGATTTGGGTTTTATGCTGATCAACTCTCCTCCCACCGAATTTGAGGATATCCCAAATGTGTTGGGTGATATGCCTCCTCCACCTTGCTACTCTTATAAACCCACAACTTCTCATGAGCAGGATGGATTTTATGGGGATTATGTGCCTGAGGTGAATGACGGTGAGCTTCAAAGAAGGATAGAATTGTGTCACCTTCAGAGAATAAGGCCAGGTGTGTATGTTGAAGTTGAAAAAGTTGATGATGAAATAATCATGGAGGTGCCCCCATTGCACCATCCAGACTTCTTTTCGAGTTCCTTGCTCTAAGTATCCAGTGTCTCTTAAAGATCTACAAGTTCCTTCTGCTGATGAAGAACTTGTCACAGCTTGTACTGCTGTGAAAGTGCCTGGTCTTGATTATGTGGAAACTCGACAGCTGCAAGAACTGCTGACAGGGTGCAAATTTGCCAGAGCCAAGGCAATAGACATGGGTACTTGTACGCTTGGCTGGTGGATCAAATGGCTCAAATTCATGTTGAGGCTCATGAAAGCTTTCAAGAATTGCTAACCGGAAAGGATTTGGTGACTGATGAGCTAGCAGAGCTAAAAGGCATGGTGTTTGGGATCACCAAAAATCAAGTCACCCAAACAAGGTCAAATGAGCATTTGTTCAAAAGAAATCAAGCCCTGCTAAGTGCAAGCATGAAAAAGGTCAGCACTTCCAACTCTGCTATCTCTGCCTCGCTGGACAAATTAAAAGATGAAATCCGTTCAGCGAAGGTCACCGAAGAGCCTGGTCTCTTTTCATCTCTTCAGCAACTCTCCCAATCTAATATACTCTTCACTGCTCAACTCAACAAGTTAGATCAAACTATCTCTTCCTTCTCCAAACATCAAGACAATTTTCTCACCACCCTTACAAATGAAATTTCCTCCCTGAAAAATCAAGTCCTCTCTCATACCCCTTCTCAAGTTGCTGTTGACAAGCAGTTATTGAAAGAATCTGTCAGCAGGACAAAGAAACTTGAACAAGAGGTTGCTGGTCTTAAGGGCATGATGAGTGAAATGCTAGGTCTCTTCAAGAAAAACAATGTGGAAGCAGCAAGTCCCTCCGCTGCTTCCAAGGGGGAGAAAACTGCTGAAGAGGTCCCAGCAAGTCAAACGAATGAAAATGCTCCCCTTGCTGAAAATGAAAACTCTGAGATGGTTGTTGAACCGGCAGCAAGTGTTCAGGGGGAGCAAGCTGATAAGGTTAATGAACCGGCAGCTAATGTTGAGGGGGAGCAAGTCAAAGAAGCTGAGATGGTTGTTGAACCGGCAGCAAGACCCATAAATGTTTCTACCTTCAAACCAACTGCTGAGTTTCATGCTGCCCTGGAAAAGAGATACGCTGATAAGGGTAAAGCAGCATTGGTTACTTTAAGCAAACCACCAAAAGTTCCCTCTTCAGCAAGGGAACAACAAGAAAAATTCATGATTGGAGCCTTTCCAAAATCCACAACTGCTACTGCTGAACAGTCTCCTGAAGAAGTTGTTCGTCAACATGAAATATTAAGCAAAAAGAAAGAAGAGGAGCTGTCTCAGAAATTCATAAATGAGCAGGTTGTTAATGAAGAGTTAAAAGATGCTGATGATGAAACGAAAAGATTGGCTCAGCAATCTGGTGGTTGGCAGCATTAAGGAAGAATGAAGAACAATTCTTTGCCAAGCGTATTAAAACTTTTGATGAAGGACAAGCGACCTACCTCAAATCAAGAGAGGTGAGGCAAAGGAAAGAAGAGATCACATCTGTCAGGGTTTCGCTAACCCAACAAGGAATGAATCTTTCTTTGCAAAGAAAAGGTGTGCCCAAGTTGTATACGCTGAAAAATGTTACCAAAAATATTGAGATTTACAAGCTGATCAAGGATAAGACAGCTGTAAGCTATGAGCCGCTGATCAAAATGGCAGGTGAGCAAATAAAGCATATACATCAAATTCAAAGATTCCTTGCTCAGCGCTGCCAGACATCCATATCCCTCTCCTCCTCAGCAGCCAAGAAGTGGTGTAAAAAGAACAGCCTCTGGTCAAGTGGCTTCTCAGCGCCCATTTGTTCTCAGAGCTGTCCCAAAGACTGACATAGATACTGAGCCACTGCTGAATCTAAGAATGCCCTCTAGGACCCTCTTTGTAGATGGAGTCTATGATGACAAGCTAGGAGGGTTCTGTTTTTGCAATATCCATGGTCATGAACTCTTCTTCAGGACCAATGAGATTGGAATTGCTTCTTCTGACTTTTTTGTGTAGTCTTCCAATGATCCCAAGTTCTTAACGCTGATTGATCAAGAGCTGCTGAAGCCTGAAAGACAACAAGACAAAACTTTCATTGAGGCCAAGCAAGAGTCGCAATGGGATTAAGAAAACTTGTAATCTTTGTAATACTATCTGTATTGAAAAGTTGTTTGTCAAATAAATAAGATCCGCATTCCCTCATATATACTATTGTACTTCTAAAAAGTACTTATACTCAGCTAAGTCTCCTCAGCGAATAGGGGAGATTGTTGAGTCATGGATTCGCTGAAGATTACATGCTGAGTCAAGTAGTCGCTGACAGCCTCAGCGAGGGGTTTCCTCAGCGAGACTTCAGCGACCAACATTATCTTCGAGTTAAAAGGATAAGTTCAATGACTCACCGCCATGTGTTGTAAGTCAAATATGGGCGGGAAAATGAAGATAAGAAGACTGGTCCCAAGGACACGTGTTGCAAGATCAAGATGGAGCCATGTGACCTTGTACCATTTTGGTACTAAGTTTCTCTTTCATACCCGATTTCGGAAAGAAACAAGATGGAGAAAGAGATTCCTGCAGAACAGTCTTACACACCAATAGATGGTTGACAACCTTCATGTGTCAACATCTATTGGGCTGTCATGAGATGTCTCTTTTCTCCTATATAAGACATCACTTGACCTAGCCGCAATTCTGTTGGTTCATTCTACAATAGTCACTTAGTGTGTTTTTCTCTCATTGTAGAATTGTATCATTGTTAAGTTTTCGTGTGTGCAAAAACTTAACAATATTTTCTTTCTTTTTTCATTGTTAACCAACCATGTATTCACCGTTTAATTAATACTACTTATGATTAAACGTGCTTACTTTATTATCTTACATTCTTAGTGTAATTTACATTAGTTGTTTAATTACATAATCGTTGCAAACTTGCGATAGAATTTACTCAAAGATCAATTAAGCGTGTACTGAAGGTTCCAGTCAAGAAATGGCCTCAAGATGTTTTGAGTACACTTGATCACTGGGAGATTCACAGGGACACTGGTGAAGCATTGATGTATGGAGATAGAGATAAGAGAGTTATTTTGTTACGTGTATTTGATCCTATGCAGATTGTAAACCTTTCCAGAGATGATCAGAGAAGGTTATATGACACTGAATGTCTGTTTAGACCTTCATGGACCACTGAGGAAAGCAGATATAGGAAGATTTTGCATATTTGTTTACATGCTAATATTCATGCAAATAGCAGGAGATTGTTATTTGATGGATGAAGAAATCGTTAGCTTCTTAAGGTTGACTGTAAGTGCATGATTCTGTTGACAACAGCAACAGCGATTTGATCAGTATATGTTTATGTTTTTGAAATATGTAATCATAGACTTATGTTATGTTTAAACTTGTTATTTGGACTTAAGTAATGTGAATGATTACATATTGATCAGAGTTTTGGTATGTTTAATGTTTACGACTTGTATGAATGTGATTATAAATAACATGCAGATACAAGTGATAAACTAGTCACGTTTTGAGTAGTTAAAGTATACTTAAAAGATGACAAAAGGAAGTGTGTACAAACTCGTGCTACAGTAACACGAGTTTGCCTAAACACGTGGTCATCACGTGTTTACATATTAACACGCGTTTGTTAATGGGCTATGGGCTTTATGCACGCGTTTATGAACAGTATAGTATAAATACACACACGTAATACGTATTTGGAAACAGTTAATTAAGATAATACGTCGAAACTCTGTCCAATTGCAAACTCGCGCGCGTTTAAGGTCTTAGGTTGTATAAACAACGAAAGACGATAATCTAATTAAGCAAACGGGTTATCACGAGAGGATTCCGCACTCTCGTCATAACTATAAGCGTTCTCGTTGACGATCAGTCCACAAGGACCTACAATTTATAAGGATGTATAAGGATTTGTAAGGATATGATGTGACAGCTCAAAAACGCCTAAGGGCGTCCTTAGCATTGGAGATAGCCTAAAGTGTTAATTACGTATACAACTCATAATCGACAAAATTGTTTCTTAATAACTCTTCCAATTGAATAATCCAACCCAAACCATAATCTACCACTTGATATCATTAAAAGACTATAATTTATGATTAAGAGACCAAGAATTATTATCTTATATGTGCACTTAATCAAAAGGATGATCAAAGAAATGATCAAAGGTGATTTAAAAACCAAAATCACTGAAATTCCCAGCCCTCTATTCCAGCCTTGTAATTCGACTTCTAGATAACTTAGGACAAATTCAACCGTTGAAAACGTTGGTCTATATGTTAGGAAACTACTGTCAAAGAACCATGATGATCCGACGGTTTAATCTCCGGGGATCGGAGGTTTTCTGGGCTGTTGTAATGAAAAACGGGATTGGAGTTGTTTTGGTGTTTTCTTTATATACTAAAATAGATAAAGAGAAATTAATGCTAGATAATTTACAAACAAATGGTTACAAACACATGTGTTAGTTACAATAAGAATATACTACCTATTGAGTTAACATGTAGTATATTCTTATTGTAAAAAATTAATTGAGTTAATGTAAAGTGTTGGTTACAATAAGAATATATTACCTATTTAATGCATGTTACATGTGCCCTTAAGGCATATATTAGAAAAACCGTTAATTAAATGCCACGAAGTGTATATGCAGATGCACAACTATGATGAAATGCAAACTTGCACTCGACGCACTTAAAGATCATCTTGTACTGTAATCGGTCATCGCACACTCTGCACCGACCATCATCTGGTATCCCTTGATCAAAGGTGAAATGGTGTGGATGACCACCAATTTCAAAACTCCCTCCAAATTTCACATTCAGAAACTCAAACACAGACTTTTGATAATACTTGCCATATATTACAGCTTTCTCGGATTGGAGAATCAAGGGGGCGCACGCAGAATGCATAGATGCGTCACATGTGCTACAATGATAGAACCAACCACGAGGGTTAAGTTCCTCCTCACAAATGTCACAAAAGTATTCGCTTGCAGCATGGTTCTTAGCTGGCTCGTATCTCAGGCTCAATGGATGCTTATCATATTTATGCCTTACTATTTTGGGCAGTAAGAGAGCACACCTGGTATGCAAGTAGAAATTGCAAGCTGGGCAATGGTACACAAGCTCGTTCGGTTTAAGATACCAGAAGCATCCAACGCAGTAGTAGCGTTGTTCGGAAGAAGCATACTTTACTAGTGAGAGGAGATGATTCGGGTGAGCTTCATGTGTGATTTCTTTTGGTAAAAAGGCACAATTTATATCAACATAATAACCACAAGTCGTGCATCCATATGCGAAACCATTGGAAGGTAACTCGCAAATGCCACACGTGAAGTAGATACCACCAGCAAGATTTTTATCAGGGGTTCTTGTACCGATCAGAGAAAGTACTGAATGTTGTGGATGCCCCGGGTGGTCCCGCTGTATCTCAGAGGGTAGCCCGGCACACCATGCATGAAGAACAAAGCTACTGTTGCAGTGCTGAGCACACTTGTAGAATGGCACCATCGTGATTGGCTTCACACATCCATCACATAACAACTGGATTTTTTCCATGGGGTTGTGAAGAGAAACCGATTTGCTAGTGAGTGATGTTTGTGTGCTGAACAAAACCACCGGGTGTTGATGACCAAAGTGGTTGAACCTCTTGCCATCGTTTGCTAATAAAACGTCCTTCATTTGGTTGAAAAATGTGTGCTTCAATACGTTGTAACTTTCATCGGGAAAAGGGCATTTTAGAAGATTAGGATGACCATCATCTTGGAAATTTTTAACAGTTTCATAGGCTGAAGAATGACATTGAGAAGTAAACAACTTCAATTTCTGTTAAAACATCTTAGGATTTTTACATTATGTATTGAATTATATGGTTTTTTTTGTTACTCGTAATTTACTTTTCAAAACCTTATAGTTGTTTGTTCACATATGAATGAAAACGTGAACATATTCATTCACAAGTTCACAAAAGGCTATTTTGAAGGTTTTTTAAAAAAGTTTCTTCTACAACATACTTTTTTATCATTTCACATGTGAATGAACAAAAAAACATGTAATCCAATAAATAATTTAAGTTCTTATGTTCTTGCAAAAAAATTTTCAAAATAAGAAGTATATATATATATATATATAGGAAGGTTCATGTGAGAACCATTTGAATTGGAAGAACCATGAGAACCTCTAAATTATAACTTGATGTTCATATGTGAATGTATATGTGAACAAATTGGTTCACATATGAACAGATCATGTTATACTTAATATTAATATGTTCATAGTACAGTTCTCACATGAACCTTACTATATATATATATATATGAAAATGATTGATAGACCTAAAATATGTACCAAAAGATATGACTAATACTTTAGATATTTGACACATGTTACATGATTTTTCCCTCTCTTAATCTTAATCATTCATCATGCAATGTGTCACCATCTTATTATTAGCCCTATCTTTAGACATACCAATTAGACCTATTAATTATTATCCATTAAAACCATAAAACTAACATAGTGTATTACAAATTATCATTACTTAAGTGTTTAACAACACATTGATCTGTCAAAATCGAGAAAAATCATGTTTTTTTTGTTTTGTGCATCCATCTTTGGATGCATATTCATCAAAAAAAAAACATCCAACAAAAAACGTGATTTTTTCGATTTTGACGGATCAATGTGTTGTTAAAAACACTTAAATAATGATAATTAGTTATGCACTATGTTAGTTTTATGGACTTTTAATGCATCAAAATGATGTTTTTAAGTGTTTTCATCGTGTTCTTATTTTAAGGATGTTCTTACCGGAGTGTTACCCTATATATATATGAGAATCTTATTTTGAAAACCTTTTTTATTGTAAGAACCGTGAGAACTCTTAAATTATGTATTGGATCACATGTTTTTTTTGTTCATTCACATGTGAGACGTTATAAAAATATATGTTGCAGAAGAAAAAAAATCAAAAGCATATAGGCGTTTGTTTACATGTGAACGAAAACGTGAACATATTCATTTATAAGTTCACAAAAGGCTACTTTGAATGTTTTTTTAGAAAGTTTATTCAACAACATACACATACTCAGTGGCGGAGCCAATAGGGGGGCTGGGGGGTGCTTAGCCCCCGCCAACTATCCATGCTTTCCGTTGATAATCTAGCACATAGTCGACAACTACAAAGGTTTTTTGAACTGAACCACCCCCAAACTCCAATAATATATTATATATGGTCATGTACATATCAAAACCATCAAACTTATTATTGGAGCAAAATGGTAGAAATCATATTTTACATTTACATTTGCGTTTGCTGTTGATCGGAAGTTGCAGAAGTTGGGTGAAGAAGATGACACAACTCCCAAACTTATACTCTATTTAGTTATTATTTCCTTATAGTCCCCAGGCTCATTTAATGGTCTAGTTTTGGCCCCTCAACCTTTAAAAATAGTTACTTTTATCCCATAATTTTACACATAGACTTTATTTTCTAGTTTTCCAAAAACGACAAAGTACTAACATATTCTAAAATATTTTTTTATATTTTCAGAATAGCAACATCTTGGTCTAAAATCATTTTTTTAATCAAAAAATCGCAACTTATTGAGTCTATAAGCTTTAATAAAATTAAATATCAGAAATTTGGTTATAATTATTTTGATAGTGTCTAAACTTCTTTAAAAAGTTAGAATTTTTTCTTTGTATATCATTAAAAAGATGATTTTTAAAAACCTTTTAAGTAGGTAAAACAATTTTTCATTTAGAGTTACAACATTACTATCAGTTACTCATATAATTAGTTCCTATTTCTTCCTATTTAACGCATTCATGTTGAAACGAAAACAAAGCGTGTCCGTTTCACGCAATTAGCTAGCTGTTGAGTCAAGGATTCGCTGACCAGACTTGGTCGCTGACGTGAGTCGTCAGCAAGTCATCAGCGAGTCAGCAGGTGATTTGCTTTCCAAATTGTTGGTCAAGGGGGGAAGATTTCAAACCAAAAGAAGACAAGAGTCATATGGTGGTTCATCCAACTGTATTTTACCCGAAAAGGAAATGATGCAGGTGGACCAAAACACAAGGGTTTCTCTCCCATACCCGTTTTGGTAAAGAAGACAAAGGCTTCTGGATCCAAGTACTTAGAGCCAATGGAACGTCGACAACCACCATCACATCACTATCATTGTAAGGCTGTGTTGCCCTAATTCCTTTCTATATAAAGCAACACAGCCGCACCATTTACACTTTGTGTTTTACCACCAAAGTGTGTGTCACTTTATTTGTAATTGCTTAAGTTTCTTTCTTCCTTTCTAGGCTTAGCAATTATCTAGTTCATTTGTATTCTTGTAAGAAAAGTTGTAATATCGACCATGTATTCATCGTTTAAATCAATGATACATATGATTAGACTTGCATAGTTTTCTTACAATTGAACTTGTTCTTGTTTATATTCTTTACTTTCTGTTATTACTTCTTGTCT
>CM067173.1:119641205-119653219 GCA_034093135.1 Erigeron breviscapus
CCGGCGTTCGTATTTGATTCCCATAAACAACCCACGAAAGCCCCATTCCTAACCGCTTCTACTTCAATCTCGACATCCCTCTGCATTAGCTTCCTTCTAATTAGTGAAAAAGCTTCATCAGAATAAGCCTCCCCCCGAACGGGGCATTTAACACCAGATAAGGAGAAAACAATGCTGCACGCTTCCTTTGGTACAAAAAGTTTGAATCGGTGACCACTTAGTACGTTTTCAACGATAGCAGCCATCCTCTTCTTGTTACGTTGCAAAGTTGGCAGATACTCTTTGGCTTTCTGGGATGCCGTTGTTAGATCTGTAACATTCACAACCGGAGGAATTTTAGAAGAATGAATCCCCTTGCCGCGAGTTACAGCCCCTGACTCCTCTTCAAGAAGTTTCTTGTAATAGTGAGTTCTTTCCTTGTTATTATCGCTATATCTAACGACAGTGCCAAAACCACGAGAAATAATAAGTCGAGCAACATTTAGACCAGGCTCTGCTGAGGGTACGTCCTCACTGTCCTTCTGTTGAGACAACAGGAAAACTTGTGTTTCTGTTGTCCCATTTGGATCAGTGGATCCATTGGCTGTGGGGACGTATTCCATTGAAGCTTGTACCTAAAGAACAAAAAAACATATGTAAAATAATTAGATTCTAAATCTATATACTCGAACGATTCGTTTAAATTGACTATATATATATAGATTACACTTTACTTACTTGGCGGCCGATTAACCTTTTTCTCAGAAGTTCCCTTGCTTCACGGGCATAAGGATCTCCCATTTTTGGACACTTTACGCAAGACAGGTTTACTCTCTTTTCTGCGGCTGGGCTGCCAAATGGTACAGAATCATCCGTAACGATGATGCAGTCCCCACTCACAACTTCAACTACCTGTCCAGTAAAAATCTTTGCGACTGCCTTTGGCTTCGTAGCTGTCAAGTTGTTTGAGACTGCCTTCTGACTTGGCTTTGGACGCGTAAGTGATGGTGGAACATAGTGTGTCCACATCCTCAACTTATTCTTCTTTGCTTCAAGTTCTGTGTACTTCAACGTCTTCTGATCCTCAGCTTCCATCATACTTCCACTCCAGTGGACATACTTGGCAAACCCCTGGCAAGGCGCGATAAAATAGTTCAGATATTTGTTTAAACCCCACAAAAGATAAATACTGTAAATGGTAATTACAATTTGAGAATTTGTAATATGAATCACATCTTACATGTTCAAGAAGCTCTTCTGCAAGGTTTTTTTCATCTTCTTCAGCATCAAGATAATACACCGAGCCAACTAAGTTATTAAACTTGTCAACACCCTTTAAGTCAATCCAGAGCTGTACATCACTTTGTTATTAGTAGACCGTAAAATACAGGAAATATAAAGTAATAACAATGCATATATAGTGAAAAAGCCACAACATACTTTTCGACATAGTACTTGAGTCTCAGTAAAATGTTTAGCTTCCCATCCATACGAATCAGAGGATACTTCATTGTCAATTGATGGAGCCTAGTTAGAAATCAAACAAATTTAGTGTCTGTATATATATATATAAATCTACGAAACTTATTTATAAATAACAATTTTGGCAAAGAAAATACTGTATTGATTATGGGCCACATATATATACATATATATACCTGGATTCCAGCAACAAATACTTTAACAAACTGAAAATCGGGAAGCAGATAAGCAAAAAGACAGCTCCCATCACGAACGTGCTCAACAATTGCATCCATCGATACACCTTTATTTGCAGCTACGAGGGCCTTTGCATCCAAATTGCTTGGATTGGCAACGGCTGAAGGTGGAAGTTTCCTAACGGCAGCTTCAATAGCACCAGGAGACTAGAAGCAACAACAAATTAAGTAATTAATTAAAGTTAATACCGATTTACACAATAAATGTTAACAAACTTCTCTTGCTGATTGATTAATCAAATTAGGCGTAAATAAGTCTATGGTAACAAACCTGGTTCCATAGGCCCTTGCCTTGAAGCTTGGCTTGTTTTTCAAGGTTTAACAAATCATCATGCTTACGAGTCACCCGTCCTCTAGCCTCTTTAACCTGATTAAATCGCAAATAATAATTAGTCTCATTGTTCATAGAAGGTCATATGTCAGATAATTAATGGGTAATTAATTATTAATTAAGAAATAACAAAGTAGTTGAAGAGCATATATATATATACCTTGGCCCAACCATTTGCAACAACTTCCTTAGCAATATTTGTCGAATCATCAAGGAGGACGCTGCAAAATTCTTTGTAGGTATTTGGGAGAGTGTATTCGGTTTTGAATTTGACAACCTATATATATATATAGAGCAATACAGAAATAAGTTAATTGAAACAACATGATCATAAAAGTTTTCGACATATATAACATGACATATATATAGATAGAATTTTAGATGTTTGAATATTGTTTGAAGTACCTGTCCTATACACAAGTCTCGCAAGAATTCTCGGCTCTGCCATGCAAACGGTTGGTCCTCGACTTCTCTATGCGCCTATATATCATATATAAATCGATTTGTAAGTATAAAAAATATATATGAAATTTAAAAAATTAAGAAAAACAGAAAAAGGACCTGCTTTTTCAATGCTTCTATCTATATATAGTTCTATATAGATTGATATTGTCAAGAAGATTAGCAATTTGTATATATTTAAATGAAAAAGAATACAATGCGAAACGCGGCCATCAAACGAATACACATATATATACCAGATAGACATTAAAGCGTAAACATATATATACCAATCGAGGCGCGACAAGATGAGCCAAAACGATAGTGGTCTCAGACGGGATTTCATCAGGGACATCGGCAATTTCCATAACCACCAATGTATCACCGGATAAGACGGCCTTCACTCGGCCTCTAAACCACCCGTTAGAAGAAGAACTTGTTGCTTTCGCCATGATCACAATATCTACAAATTAAGATAGCTATTCAGTATTCATGGAACCTATATATGCATCAATCAATATATATACATACAATATATATAAGTTATAAGTATAATTAATTAACGCAATTTTTACTGAACTAAATTACTATACCTTAATTAAAAAGTACAAACGAGAAACCAAATAAACCCTTCAATTCGAGCTGCTACTTCTCTTTTACGAAAAAGAGATCGATTGCGAAACTCTAATTAGGTTTATGATGTGATGAATGATCGAGGCCGAGTATATATAGGTGAACTCTAATTCCCTTTTTTCACTATTTTTACGGATTATTTACTTTCCATTGTACGTTTCCTTAATGATAATAATGATTATTAAAATAAAATTAAATTAAATTTATATACATTCAGAAAGTTTATTTAACATGACATATATATAGATAGAATTTTAGATGTTTGAATATTGTTTGAAGTACCTGTCCTATACACAAGTCTCGCAAGAATTCTCGGCTCTGCCATGCAAACGGTTGGTCCTCGACTTCTCTATGCGCCTATATATCATATATAAATCGATTTGTAAGTATAAAAAATATATATGAAATTTAAAAAATTAAGAAAAACAGAAAAAGGACCTGCTTTTTCAATGCTTCTATCTATATATAGTTCTATATAGATTGATATTGTCAAGAAGATTAGCAATTTGTATATATTTAAATGAAAAAGAATACAATGCGAAACGCGGCCATCAAACGAATACACATATATATACCAGATGACATATATATAGATAGAATTTTAGATGTTTGAATATTGTTTGAAGTACCTGTCCTATACACAAGTCTCGCAAGAATTCTCGGCTCTGCCATGCAAACGGTTGGTCCTCGACTTCTCTATGCGCCTATATATCATATATAAATCGATTTGTAAGTATAAAAATATATACGAATTATAGTGCTATACAATTCGAAGCATTCAGACTATGAAAACAATAATATACCATTTGTCTAAAACTACTTACACATATTAGGAAAAGTGAAAGTATGTAATAAATAAGAAATCCTTACATATGTTAAGGAGATTTAACCATATCATTATAAATACCATACATTTTTTTTTCGTTTCAATACATCACAACTTTCACATTCTTATCTCTCCATATTTCATCCAAATTCTTCTTCTCTTTATATAATATTTTTATATTGTTAGTATTTTATTGCATACAAAATGTTTATATGAAATCTATTTTTGTATGTATTATTAGATTATACTTTTACGTAATGTGACATAATAGTCATTTTTTTATTCATTTTTGATAGGATTTTGACACCACCAATGACTTCAGAGATAACAACAAAAACGAAGACGCATTTGACTTAAATGAAGACATCGACTTGGAGGAAGACATCACCTTTTCAAAGATTGAGAAGTTTAAAAAAGAAATCGATGTTTCTTTGGTAAAGAAACAAAAATAGGATTGTAAAGATTTACTAATTAGTACTTTTAGAGTTAATTGCATTTTTGGTCCCTGTGGTTTGTATGTTTTTGCAGGTTCAGGACCTTTTCAGGTTTCATTGCATTTTTGGTCCCTATTTTGGAAACCTTTTGCAAATTTGGTACAAATTAACGGTGGTTGTTAAATGAAGCCGTTAAGTGTTGTTAGAATAAAAAATGGTGTTTAATTATAAATTTCTAAAAGTGTAAGGGGTATTTGTGTTAATAGTGTTGGTCAAACGTTTGTCCTGTTGTCACTGAGATATACACGTGATTGTTTTGTAAAAATTTATAAAAAATTACGAGCTCTATAAATGAAAGTTTTGTAATTTAAAACGCGTCGGGAAAACGAAATTCACGATTTATCCCTCCTTTCTTCGAGTAAAAACTCGAAACTGATACCACTCGACTCATAATTCCACCGCGCACAAACCCTGACCAAAATGAACATCAGAAACCATCGTCAGAAAATATGGCAATTTGCCGGAAAACTTAAATTTGCGATTTCTACTTTGTTTTTACGAATTAAAACACGAAACCGGTACCAAAATGCCCAGGTTTGCATTCCGCACAAACCCTAGCCTATTATTCTATCAAAAAACTTTGCCGGAAAATTCGCCGGAAAAGTAACTGTAAACGAATCTAATGAATCGAAAACCTTAAAATATTAATATGCCCGGAATCGGATCGCGAACAAAACCTGATGTTTTCCAGATCAATTTGACAACTTGCGAAAACGGAATCGAAGAGGGAAGTTTGCAGAAAAAAATCTTTTTGTTTTTTTTTTAAATAAAAGAAATGGATATAAACGCAATAAAAGAAATAAATTGTGTTAACATGACAAACATTTTGACTAACACTATTGACACAAATACCCCTTACATTTTTAGATATTTACAATTAAACACCATTTTTAATTCTAACAGCACTTAACGACTTCAATTAACAACTACCGTTAATTTGTACCAAATTTGCAAAAGGTTTCCGAAATAGGGACAAAAAATGCAATGAAACCTGAAAAGGTCCTGAACCTGCCAAAACATACAAACCATAGGGACAAAAAATGCAATTAACTCGTACTTTTAATTAAAAGAGTATATAACTATCTAAATTTCTTTTATCTAAATTTTTTGTAGAATGATTTTGTTTGGGACATGCTTTCGGATGATGATGATATCCCATTGATCAAACATAACTAAAAACACTAATCAAGTGAGGCCTTGGAAAAAGAATATGTTCCGCCTAATAAATGAGGACCTTATAGATGAAGACTAATCTATCATCTTTTCATGTTATTCAATAAAATTTATTATTACTTTTTCTATATTTTTGAAGGTTTAAATCTTTTTACTTTTAAGGGATTTCAATTTTGATGTTTTAAGATGTTAATTTGGTATATTTAAAAGTTGTTTATTTCAGTTATTTAATGCATTTGTTGTTTCTTTTATGGCCTCATTTAATTATTATAAGGATAAACTTTATAAAGAATTGAATTTGTTATATCTTTATTATAAACGGGAAAAAAATTGTAGAAATAAAAATAATATTCAAATCCAATATGACACGTATGTAATTTTTTGGGAAAAAAAAATTACTACCTAAAGATACAATACATTCATACCATTACCACTTGCTTTGAGTTATGTAAGAGTAAAGTGTCCCTTAGCAAATTACTTTCAGAAATCAAAATTGCATTCAGGCCTAAATCTTTCCAATCTTATGATTTTTGGTTTATTTAAATTTTAATCTTTTAATGTCTTAGAGTTAATTGCATTTTTGGTCCCTGTGGTTTGTATGATGTAACATCCGTGAGTTTTGACCGTTTGACTTTACGTGTAATTTGACTAACAATTTAAGTTAATGAAGAATTCGGGTCGTTTTGTGATTGAATGACAATGTGGTATGTTAGTCGGGTCGATAGTTTGACTTAAACGTGTTTAAATGTAGAACGAATTGTATTTTGGCTTGAGAAAGGAAACGGGTCGGCCCGTGGGTCATCCACGACCCACCAGCCCTCTTGACCCATTTCCCTCCCCTTATCTCATTCATTCACCACCCATTTCATTTCTCTTCTCTTTCTCTCTTTTCTCTTCCAAGAAACACACACAAACACATACCTCTCTCTCTAGATTTCTATCTCATATATTGGAAATTAAGCAAGATTTTGTTAGGGGTTTTCATCATCAACCTCATCTTAACAACATATCAAAAATTTGGGTTTCAAAGTGCAAGATTTCTAGCCATTTCGGGTCAAATTCGGGTTGGAGACTAGGTGAAGGTTTTGGTAAGTAAAATTCATCCCATAATCATCATTTTATGTTTATTAACTTGCTTTTAGTTGATTACAAGTAAATTCGGGTCACAAATCGGGTCAAATCGAATTAGGGTTCAATTAGGGTTTGAAATGGGTCAAAATGGATTTAAGCAAGGATTTGATGTTATGAATCGAAACTAAGATGTGGGTTATGTTTGTTTATGTCAAATGATGTTAGTTTATGCTTCAAAACATGTCTTGAACCTTCCTAGATCGATCCTTGGGTCAAAAATGGAGTTTTGGGGTCGTTTAGGTGCTGAAACTGCTGCACCTGAAGTGCAGGTTCTGCCCACTGCGGCGCAGTGGGAAGGGCCAGACCCCACTGCGGCGCAGTGGCATATTTCTGGTCGAAATTGTGTTTGGGTCTCACTGCGGCGCAGTGGGACTGTTAGGGTCTGACTGCGGCGCAGTGAAAAGCTGCTGAACCAGTGACTCTTTGTCAACTTCAAACGCTTATAACTTTTGATCCGTAAGTCCAATTGAGTCATATGACCTATCGTTGGAATCGTGAGAGAGTCTAGTTTCTTGTAGTAACCTTCATTTTGTATGAATCTTTCCCATTTCTAAAAATGTCGAGTCAAAGTGTTATGTTTCACACTCGGTAATGTTAAAGGAGTAATTGTGGGTTCGTGACTCGACTTAAACTTAAGGAACCAACTTATTTATGATTATAGAGTTGACATTATGTAATATGATATGCTTTGATAGGTTGTGGACGCGTGGGGCCCAATACTCGCTATTAATCTTTCATTTACTCGACTTAAACTTCTTTGCCGATCAAGGTGAGTTTCGTAGCTCCCTACTCAATAGAGATTCGGGCTGAAAAGTGTACATATACGTGTTGTGTGTTTGTTTGGTTGACTTGATTGCCTGTCTAGTTAATTTCTGATTGATTGTCGTTTGGTAGATAGTTATGATTGATCGAGTGATGGTTTACGAATGTGTTTGTGATATTGTAACTCTTTAGGATAGAAGTACATACATGGAGGTCGGCTTTACTTTCAAAGGGTTTTAGGTGTGGTGGGAAGGCTGCGGATGACCCTATACATAAGCATCTAGAACTTGATGAAAGTAAAACCCTCCGAAGTGGATGTACGCGTTGTTTAGAGGAATTGATGGATATTGGGAATGTGTTGGGATGTTCATATACGCTTTGTTATACTTGACTTGTGCGGTGCACACTCAAACATACTTTATTGTTGCATTGATGACGTTATTGATACGCATTTGATATACATTATGGTCTTACATACGTATGATACATGATCTGACGTTAATAATTCGCGTACTCATTTATTATGCGATGTTGCTTTACTCCATATGATCTTGTAGTGATTTGATATTGTGATTAGGATAGTTGTACATACATGGAAGACGATGATACCTTTAGTGAGTTGTAGATGTGGTGGGAAGGCTGCGGGTGACCCTATATATAAGCATCTATGATTCCTTAAAAGTAAAGTCGTATGAAATGTATGTGCAATGTAGTTATGATTGATTTTAGTAAAGGATTGCGATATATATATATATATTATTATTATTATTATTATTATTATTATTATTATTATTATTATTATTACTATTATTACTATTTAGGATGGACGTGCATACATGGAAGTCGGTTATGCCTTCAAAGAGTTCTAGATGTGGTGGGAAGGCTGCGGGTGACCCTATACATAAGCATCTAGAACTTGATGAAAGTATAATCCTCCTAAGTGTATGTGCGTGTAGTTTATTTTGAGTTAATTATTGATGGTTGATGATTGTTGAATTTGTGGTTGGTGTTTGTACGCGGTTCACACGCAAGCATAATATATATATTCATACGCGGTTCACACGCAAGCATAATATATATATTTATACGCGGTTCACACGCACGCGGTTCACACGCAAGCATAGCCTATTTATATACGCGGTTCACACGCATGTATATTCTGTTTAAGCGGTCTACACGCAGGCACACCCTATTTGGTGCATTTGTGGCATGGTTGATACGAATTTGATATACATTATGATATGCATTATGACTGTTTATGCATTTAGCACTTGTATTGATATTTACATCATTTTTGCACATTTATTACACGCTTACTTGTTTGTGTAACCTTGATTGTGGACGATATTGTGTTACTTAGAGGCTCACTGTAAGTCATGTTTCACCTCTACTTGTATATTGTGATTATTGACGATGGTTCTTTATGGACCATTACTACGAACTCACCAACCTTGTGTTGACTATGCTTAGTACACTTTTCAGGTAACCAGGTTATCCAGGACGTGGAGTTTGATTTGTTTGCTTGCTGTTGAACCCGGACTGGACTTATATGGATCAAGGATCCATTTGCCTTATGTTGCATTGTATTAGGATTGATAGCCTTCTTTTATTGTCGTTTGTAATCTTGATGTTTACTTGCTCCTGTTGTATTTTGAGACTTGTTCCCCTTATTGTATGGATTCACTGAATCCTTATTGCATTTAGTTCTATTGTAATTCCACCTTGTGCTATATGATTTCCGTGCATTTTTGGTCCCTGTGGTTTGTATGTTTTGGCAGGTTCAGGACCTTTTCAGGTTTCATTGCATTTTTGGTCCTTATTTCAGAAACCTTTTGCAAATTTGGTACAAATTAACGGTGGTTGTTAAATAAAGCCGTTAAGTGCTGTTAGAATTAAAAATGGTGTTTAATTGTAAATTTATAAAAGTGTAAGGGTATTTGTGTCAATAGTGTTAGTCAAAAAGTTTGTCCTGTTAACACAATTTATTTCTTTTATTGCTTTTATATCCATTTCTTTTATTAAAAAAAAAAGAAAAAGAATTTTTTTCTGCAAACTTCCCTCTTCGATTCCGTCGTGATTTGTCAAATTGATCTGAAAAACATCAGGTTTTGTTCGTGTTTTGATTCCGGTCATATTCATATTTTAAGTTTTTCGATTCATCGAGATTCGTTAACAGTTACTTTTCCGGGAATTTCCGACAAAGTTTTTTGACAGAATAATAGGCTAGGGTTTGTGCGGAATGCAAACCTGGGCATTTTGGTACCGGTTTCGTGTTTTAATTCGTAAAAACAAAGTAGAAATCGCAAATTTAAATTTTCCGGCAAATTGCCATATTTTCCGGCGACGGTTTCTGAAGTTCATTTTGGTCCGGGTTTGTGCGCGGTGGAATTCTGAGTCGATTGGTATCAGTTTTGAGTTTTTACTCGAAGAGAAGGGAGAAATCGTTAATTTCGTTTTCCCGACGCGTTTTAAATTTTCCGGCGAACTGTTGAACATTCCGGCCGCCATTGTTTCTTACATTTAGCGAGCTAAACTACAAAACTTTCATTTATAGAGCTCGTAAATTCTTATAGATTTTTACAAAAAAAATCACGTGTATATCTCAGTGACAACATGACAAACTTTCTGACCAACACTATTAACACAAATACTTCTTACACTTTTAGAAGTTTACAATTAAACACCATTCTTAATTCTAACGGCACTTAACGGCTTCATTTAACAACCACCGTTAATTTGTACCAAATTTGCAAAAGGTTTCCGAAATAGGGACCAAAAATGCAATGAAACCTGAAAAGGTCCTGAACCTGCCAAAACATACAAACCACAGGGACCAAAAATGCAATTAACTCAATGTCTTAATTTGAAATATTCCAATGGTTTTTGTTTCACTTATTTTGTACATGTGTCGTTTTTTTTGTATATGCAAAGGACACATTTAGATAAAATTTTAATTTGTTAATCCTTTAGTAAAATAGATTCCTAAAAAAGCTACAACGAATCAATGACATATGTGTAGCTAATCATCATTTAAGAACAATTCATGTGTAATTGCATTAAAACATAGTCAATTAAAGTTACAAAATTGAATGAAAAAATGTCAAATTTAAACTAATAATAACAATTATTAAGTTTGAAAATATCGTAGAAAGAAGTAAAAATTCACCAAAAAAACCACACTATACATTAATTGGTACTTGCATTAAAAAGTCGATACTTACATTTAAAAAAATCTAAATTGAACTAAGTTTTAATTAGTATAACTTACCCTCTAAAAATTATTTTGCTATCAAGAAAAACTTTTTCACCAAAAAGACTTTATAGCCAAAATCTATACTGAATATAAACAAATTAGACAACTAGAAGATATAAACCTTGAATAATAACCAATCTAAAATTGACAATTATATATTCAGAAAAAAGTCAATATTACATTGATATACTTACTAAAAAGTTATAACATAAGAGATTTCAATTTTAAAAAAGAAAATGTTAAATGAAGTCCTTAGGGTTCCACTTAACGTGCATAAAGTAATTGTACATTATCATATCAAAAGCTCACCCTCTGAATTTTATGATCAACATGACGACGATGACGACAACGGCGACGGTGACAGTGTTGACAGGTGACGACAGTGGCAGCAGTGTGGTTATTAGCGTAAAAGTAATTGATGTAAAAATGGTAATTGGTTATTTTAAAGGTTAAGAGATATTATAAATAAATATCTTAAGGGTATTATTGATATATTATATTGTTATATTTAAATTAATGAATAAAAATGATGGGTATATAACGGTTGAAAATATTTTGGGTGTATTTTGAGTAGATTTAGTGAGTTAAAAAGGTGTAAAATAGTATGTTGTATAAAGGTAGTAAAGATATTATTTTCAACCCGGTCAACGACCGGGTATAGATCTAGTTAGACGTAAATTCATATATTTAATTTAATTTAATTAAATTGTATAAATAACTATACATTCACTTTAAACTTGGTGGGCTTTTATTGTGAAAGATATTTCTGTGCACTGTTAACTTTTTTTTATAAGGTGTGGATCATTTGCTCGCAACAGGGGATCTAACTTACGTTGTCTTAACGGGTCCGCGCTAGAGAGCCCCCTCACCCTCAATACCTAGTAGGAGGAGAAACCCCAACTAAACCGCCCGAAGGCACGACATTTAATTGGGATAAAATTTGCCCCTTGCAGGACTCAAACCTGCTTCACTTCTGTAACACCCCAAGCCGAGGCTCGGGATATCACGGAAATCATACAGCACCCGGTGGAATTACAATAGAACAACTAAATGCAATTAATGATTCGGTGAATCCAAAACATAGCAATACAAGTAACCAAATACAACAGGAGCAAATAGCCATCAATGTTAACATAACACATCCAAAGATGGCAAACGATCCTAAGTATAATGCAAAAGGAGGGTCAATGAATCCTTGATCCATGAGTCCAAGTCCGGGTTAGACAGCAAGCAAGCAACTAAACACCACGTCCGGGGAGAAAGTACCTGTACC
>CM067173.1:119654219-119665784 GCA_034093135.1 Erigeron breviscapus
GATCGTTTGAGCGATCACCTCAGCCATGTTTGGCTCAGGCTTCACCACGACCCCTTCCTTGGCCTCTACCACGACCTCTACCACGGCCCCTACCTCTACCTCCTTGTACCTCCGGTTGAGCTTCCTGTTGAGGTTCTTCCAATTCAGCCCTATAGTTCGTTCCGGCTCTCCTTGGTCTCACCATTTCTATAAAACAAGTGACACGTTGACCCGAGAGTTAGTCTCAAATGCTCACATGTTAGTCACACAAGTAGTCAATGCTCTCATACCGATACCACATACTCATTTCATATCATTAAGCTAAGGCAAGAGTGCTGGAATCCTATGGGATTGTTACTTAGCTTATCATCATGTCAAATTCATTACAATTGTCTATCATTAACTCATGTAATCATGTTCAATACATCATGCAATCAAACAACTAACACGAATGATTCAAAGTATAATCCGAATTCGATATGCTCTCTAGTTATTGACCGGGTATGTATACAGGGTGTACCAATGGCTACCCTCCACCTAATCAACTTCCATTAAGCATATCGGTTCCTTATTATACTTTAAGCCACACGTGCGCAATCCATGATGTCATTAACTTGTTATAATGTTGGGTAACCATAAAAGAGTTGATCGGGTTCTTTTAGGGTTGCCACAATATTATACTAAGTTAATGGCATCACTTCATTTTGCCCTAAATCATCAAATTAGCTTCAACCAATAACAACAACAAATCATATTAACCACATTCATCACATTGAATTTAAGCTATCATACAAGTGGTCTTAACTACGACCTCACACGGGGATTCACAAACTTCACATTGCACACAAATTTCCTAACCATGCATGCTATATGAAGAGTTTTAACTTAAGCCGTAGTCTAGGTCAAACCGCCTAATTCTCTACGACCACGCATGGGCCACCATTCTGTAACACCCCAAGCCGAGTCTCGAAATATCACGGAAATCATATAGCACAAGGTGGAATTACAATAGAATAAGAACTAAATGCAAATAAAGATTCAGTGAATCCATACAATACGAAACAAGTACCAAAATACATAAGGAGCAAATAACCATCAAAGTTACAAAATAACATCCAGAAGATGGCAAATCGATCCTAAGTATAATGCAAAAGAGAAGGTCGATGAATCCTTGATTCATAAAGTCCAATGCCCGGGTCTAACAGCAAGCAAGCAACTAAACTCCACGTCTGGGATAACCTGATTACCTGAAAAGTGTACTAAGCATAGTCAACACAAGGTTGGTGAGTTCGCAGTAATGGTCAAAAGGAACCATCAACAATATCAACAATATACAAATAGAGGCGAAACAAGACTTACAGTGAGCCTCTAAGTATCACAATAATGTCCAACAACAAGATTACACAACGAATAAGCGTGTAATAAATGAGCACCAAAAGATGAAAATATCAATGAATGTGCTAAATGCATAAAATGCCAACATGTATGCCCAATGTGTGAACTCAGGTCACATATGCAACGATACCCGCCTGTCATAGCAATGACACAGGCTGCATCTCAAAAACATCAAGATATATATGTCTATATACTCGGGATCATGAACTCAACATCCATCAGATAAGTGTATACATCTATACACTTGGATGTATGCAATCCTCAACCGAGGGATTATCAACAATGTATGCATGCTTACAATCAATCGAAAATTCATCAATCATAACTCAACAATCACAATACGATGAACATGAACCAACAATCAATATTCGACAAACATGAGCCAACAATCAATATTAACACCAATTCTATACGTACATACACTTAAGAGGATTCTACTTTCTTCGAGTCCCAAATGCTTATATATAGGGTCACCCGCAGCCTTCCCACCACATCTAAAACCCATTGAAGACATAACCGACTTCCATGTATGTACGTCTATCCTAATATTAATGAAATACTTAACCAAAACATAAACCAAGTCAACCAAACGAAAGGAACCGTCACATCAATCCAACAATCAAAACAATCAATCAATCAATCAACAAATGCAAGTAAACACGTCAAACCTACACTTTTCAGCCCGAATCTCAAACGAGTAGGGAGCTACGAAACTCACCTTGTCCGGCAAAGAAGCTAGTAAATGCTACAAGCGAGTATTGGGATCCACACGTCCACAACCTATAAATATACATCATAATACCATAATGTCAACTCTACAACCTTAAACAAGTTGGTTTAGCATAATTAAGTCAAGTCACAAACCCCTAAACACTTCTACAACTTTATCGAGTAAGAACAAGACGCATTTGACTCGACATTTTTAGAAATGGAAGAAGATTCATACAAAATGAGTGTTATTACTAGAAACTAGACTCTCTTACGATTCCAACGATAGTTCATACGACTTATTTGGACTTACGGATCAAAAGTTATTAACGTTCGAAAACTGACGCGCAAAACAGGTGAAACTCGCGGCGCGAGGAGCACGAGGCTCGCGGCGCGAGGCTGGACGCGAGAAAAAGCTCTGACCTGACTGGACACAAACTCGCGGCGCGAGTGGTATAGGTCGCGGCGCGACTGGGCTCAATCCTGCAGATTTTTGAGTCTAAAATACGATCCAAACTTCACCCAAACCCTATTTTCGACCACCAAATCGTCTAGTGATGTTCCAAGACTCATTTTGAAGCTTAAACAAACATGTTTCAACATAACTAAACATAACCCACATCTTAGTTTCCATTCCAAAACATCAAGAACACTTCCAAATCATTCTAACCCTAATCAAACCCTAATTTGACCCAAAACTAGATTTAAGCCGATTTAGGACTTGTAAGCGTACGAGACGACTAGAAATGCATAAACAAACATGAGTAGATACAAATGAGATGAATTTAACTTACCAAAGCTTCTCCTTGAGTTTAAACCCGAAATTAGGTAAAAACCTTTCACTTGAAATCCAAACTTGTAATATGGTGAAGATGAGAGGAAAATGATAATGATTCTTGTATTTGAGCAATTCCACAACACCAATTATATCAAGAGTTCAAGAGAGAAAGAGAGAAAAGAGAAGGGAAAGAGATTTGTGTGGTAAAATGAAAGGATAAGGGAGATGGTCACTAGTAGGCTCATGGGTCATGGGCAACCCATGGGTCGACCCGTTTCTCTTCTCAAGCCAAATTACAAATCGTTTATACATTTAAGCACCGATCAAAACATATTATCGACTCGAATATAACACATTGACATTTAATTCATAAAACGACTCAAATACTTCATTAACTTATATTGTTAGTCATATTACAAGTAAAGTCAACGGGTCAAAATTCACGGATGTTACATATTCCCCCGTTGAAAGAATTTCGTCCCGAAATTCAACAAAACACTAATTACTAAATAAATGCGGATACTTAGACTTCATATGGTCCTCTCTCTCCCAAGTGAACTCGGCTCCACGTCTAGCATTCCATCTAACCTTAACAATCGTGTAGCGTTTATTCTTGAGTTTCTTGTCTTGACGGTCCAAGATCTCTACCGGCTCTTCAACAAAATTTAGATTCGAATCCACCCTAATCTCGCCCATGGGCACATGATGTGTAGGGTCCGCCAAACACTTACGTAGGTTACAAATATGAAACACATCATGCACACCGCTAAGCTCTTGTGGTAATTCTAATCGGTAGGCAACCTTTCCAACCCGTTCAAGAATCTTGAAAGGACCAATATACCTTGGCGCAAGTTTTCCCCGCTTCACAAAACGTACAACACCTTTCCAAGGTGACACTTTCAAAAGTACATAATCACCAATTTCAAACTCTAACGGTCTCCGCCTCACATCGGCATATTTCTTTTGACGTTCACGGGCCAATTGTAACTTCTCCTTAATTTGAGAAATCACTTTTGTCGTTTCAACTACAATTTCCGGCCCGATGAGTTGACTCTCACCAATTTCCGCCCAAGCTAGAGGAGAACGACATATCCTACCATACAATGCTCTAAAGGGCGCCATTTGAATGGTGGCATGATAACTATTGTTGTATGAAAACTCAACTAGCGGCAAATGGTCTTCCCAACTTCCACCAAAATCAATTGCACAAGCCCTCAACATATCTTCAAGTGTTTGAATGGTTCTCTCGGTTTGCCCATCCGTTTGAGGGTGAAACGCCGTGCTCATGTCGAGTCGAGTACCCATTGCTTTTTGGAAAGCTCCCAAAAAGTTTGATTTGAAACGGGCATCTCTATCTGAAATGATAGAAATCGGTACTCCATGCTTAGATATTACTTCCTTGATGTACAAACGAACCAAAGTGTCAAATTTATCGGTTTCACGAATGGCTAAAAAGTGAGCCGATTTCGTTAACCGATCTACTATCACCCAAATCGTGTCACGACCGCTTCTCGTCTTCGGTAGTTTAGTAATGAAGTCATTGAAATATGTTCCCACTTCCATTCGGGCATCACCGGTTGTACCAACAATCCGGGGGGTTTCTTGTGATCGGCTTTGACTTGTAAGCAAGTAAGACACTCACTCACATACTTAGCCACATCACGCTTCATGCCCGGCCACCAATACAAGTTTTTCAAATCAAAGTACATCTTATCCGACCAGGGATGGACCGAATAAGGCGATTGATGAGCTTCATTCATAATAAGTGTTCTTAAGTCACCGAAAATAGGAACCCAAAGTCTTTCAACCAAGTATAGCCCATTATCACTCTTTCGGTCGAATTGTTGTTCCATGCCATCTAGGTTCTCGTCTCCAAAGTTTTCCGGTAGGGTGGCTTGAATTTGGGCTTCAATGATCCGGTCACGAATATTTGGCCCCACCGTGAGGCTCATTGCTCTAGCCCGTCTCGGCTTTACTCTCTCCTTTCTACTCAAGGCATCGGCTACAACATTTGCCTTGCCCGGATGATAACGGATGTCACAATCATAATCACTAAATAGTTCAAGCCAACGCCTTTGCCTCATATTCAATTCACTTTGGTTAAAGATGTGTTGAAGACTTTTGTGGTCGGTATAAATCACACATTTGGTGCCATAGAGATAATGTCTCCAACACTTCAAAGCAAACACAACTGCTCCCAATTCCAAATCATGGGTCGGGTAGTTCTTCTCATGCACCTTCAATTGACGAGAGGCATAAGCAATGACTTTACCCCTTTGCATAAGAACACCACCTAAACCTTGTCCCGAGGCATCACAATACACAACAAAATCTTCAATTCCATCCGGTAGCGTCAAAATAGGAGCGTCACATAGCATATCTTTAAGAGTTTGGAAGGCGTTTTCTTATCTTTCGCCCCATTCAAAGTTTCTCTCCTTTTGAGTCAAGAGAGTGAGTGGTTGTGCAATACGGGAGAAATTTTCAATAAATCTTCTATAATAACCCGCCAATCCAAGGAATTGACGGATCTCGGATGGCGTTTCGGGTCTTCTCCAATTCTTGACCGCTTCAATCTTGCTTGGGTCCACGTGAATACCATCCTTGCTCACTACGTAACCAAGAAAGTGGACCTCTTCCAACCAAAACTCACACTTGGAGAATTTAGCATACAATTTCTCCTTCCTTAGTAGTTCGAGCACCTCGCGCAAGTGCTCAACATGCTCTTCCTTTGTCTTTGAGTATACAAGTATGTCATCAATGAACACAATGACAGACTTGTCTAAGTATGGTTGGCACACCCGGTTCATCAAGTCCATGAACACCGCCGGTGCATTAGTCAACCCGAAGGGCATCACGGTGAATTCAAAATGACCATACCTTGTGCGAAAAGCCGTCTTGGGGATATCATCTTCATGTACTCGGAGTTGATGATAACCCGAGCGAAGATCGATTTTAGAGAAGTGCTTAGCACCTTGAAGTTGATCAAATAAGTCATCGATTCTAGGGAGGGGATACCGGTTCTTCACAGTGAGCTTGTTTAATTCCCGGTAATCAATACACATTCTGAAGGACCCGTCTTTCTTTTTGATGAAGAGAACAGGAGCACCCCAAGGAGATTGACTAGGGCGAATGAAACCCTTCTCTTGGAGTTCCTTGAGTTGAGTTTGTAGCTCTTGCATTTCGGTTAAGGCTAGTCTATACGGAGCTTTTGCTACGGGCGCGAAGGGAAAGAGATTTGTGTGGTAAAATGAAAGGATAAGGGAGATGGGTCACTAGTAGGCTCATGGGTCATGGGCAACCCATGGGTCGACCCGTTTCTCTTCTCAAGCCAAATTACAAATCGTTTATACATTTAAGCACCGATCAAAACATATTATCGACTCGAATATAACACATTGACATTTAATTCATAAAACGACTCAAATACTTCATTAACTTATATTGTTAGTCATATTACACGTAAAGTCAACGGGTCAAAATTCACGGATGTTACAATAATAATCTTCTTGGTGTGAGAATTTTGGGTATTTTTAGTGTTCTTCCACTTCAAAAGCTCCAAACCCAAATTTGAAGTCTTGAGGTGTTGTGGTAAGTGAAACCTAACTTAATTCCTTCATTTTATGTCACTAGACATGTTTCTTAGTCGAACCTTACGAGTTCTTGGTTGATTTCGGGTCAAAAACGGATTTGGGTCAATTTAGGGTTTCATTAGGTTTTGTTTTGGGTCAAAATCGGATTAAAGCTTGTTATGTTGTTATGAATCGAAATTATGCAATGGGTTATGTTTATTTATGTTGAAATATGTTTGTTTAAGCTTCAAAATGAGTTTTAGAACCTCCCAAGTCGATTTGGATGTCAAAAATGAGTGTTTGGTGCCTTAAGTTGCGGCTCAACTAGCATGTTGCGGCTCAACCAGAATTTCAGCAACTTAAGTTGCGGCTCAACTACTCAAGTTGCGGCTCAACACTTGCAGTTTCCTTCCTTGTGTTCTTAACTCGTCTAAACCTTATCAAATCAATTCCTAACATCCTCTTAAACACTAATCAATCCAACAAACATCATTTTGATTCTTATGATCAATCGAGTCTCGAACTAGGAACGTATGAACGTATATTGATATGTACGCATGTGTAATTATAGGTTGTGATCGTGTGGCGAATATTGCACGCTTGTAACTTAATCTAAACTTGTTGTAGCCGCTCAAGGTGAGTTTCGTAGCCCCGTTTTCTTATACGTTTGGGGTGAAAAGTGTACTAGTTTTACTTAAACGTTCTAACGATTTATTTGAAATGATTTGTTATTAAATGATGATTTGTTGAACGTAAATGCTTTGTTTTCCATAAACATAATTATAAATGCTTGTTGTGTTGAATGATTGAGATAACGGATAAGTCCACATTCGTGGCATAACGATAAAGTCCATGTTGATGGCATAACGACAAAGTCCATGTTGATGGCATAACGATAAAGTCCATGTTTATGGCATAACGATAAGTCCACATTCGTGGCATAACGATAAGTCCACGATTAGTGGCATAATGATAAAGTCCATGTTGATGGCATAACGATAAAGTCCATGTTGATGGCATAACGATAAAGTCCATGTTGATGGCATAACGATAAAGTCCATGTTGATGGCATAACCATAAGTCCACATTCGTGGCATAACGATAAGTCCACGATTAGTGGCATAACGATAAGGTCCATGTTGATGGCATAACGAGTAAGTCCACATTCGTGGCATAACGTTGTTGTTAATGATATTGTTTAACGTGTATATTGTGTATGAACGTTTGATTGTAACGTAACGTTGATATGATGAATTGTGAACGTATGGATGATGATGTAAGTGTCTTCATCCTTGTATACCTTTAACGGTTGTTATCCCGACACTATGATTTTAACGATTAAACCTACGAACTCACCAACTTTATGTTGACCCGTTTTAGTACACTTTTCAGGTAATCAAGTTAATCAAGGACGTAATGGATGATTGCATGACTTTGCTAGGATTCGGGCTTGACTATTGGATCCGTGATTCATTGACTCCTTTGACGGGTTATGCTTAGGATTATTGGCCATCATTTTTGGATTGTATTCTTTTGTAACTTTTGATGGTTATGTGCTCCTTAGGCATTTTATGATCCCTTGATGTATTTTGTACTCGTATTTGAACCAAATTCATGGATTGCCCAATCCTTATTTGCATGTAGTAACGTCTCTACTTAATTTCCATGTCGTGTTGTGCATTTCTTGTGATGCCCCATGATTCCGCCTTGTTGGGGTGTTACAGAATGGTATCAGAGCCGTGGTTGTAGAGAATTAGGTGGATCGACCTAGCCTATAGCCATTGCACCCACATTTCATAATTAGCATGCATGATAGGAAACTATGTGTGCAACGTGAATTGTATGAGACATGAGATTTGTTTAGCCGGAGTTCGTAGGTTTTCATGATTGTTGACTTGATTGTTATGTGACGACTTGAATGATGCATGCGTTAGTGTCGGGATACACCGTGACTTACCGAATGAACGTTGACG
Organism: Erigeron breviscapus; assembly: GCA_034093135.1. Lineage (NCBI taxonomy): Eukaryota > Viridiplantae > Streptophyta > Magnoliopsida > Asterales > Asteraceae > Erigeron > Erigeron breviscapus. The sequence continues at coordinate 119,662,622 of CM067173.1, forward strand.
TATATTCTTGAACTTTTATTGTTTAACCCTAGCAAAGTGAAACGATGGAATTAACGGAGTATGACACTCGGTAACCCTAGAGGCACCTGATCAACAAATCTATGGTTACCCTATGTCATATAAAGTTAATGACCTCGTGGATTGCGCATTGTGGATGAAGTATAGTAGGTAACCCGGTATGCTTAATGAGGGTTGGTTAGGTGGAGGGTTAGCCGCTGGTACACCCTGTATACATACCCGACCAATACTTAGAGGGCATAACGGAACCGAGTCCTGACATCCATTCAATATATTAACGGTGTGGAGGGTTAGCCGCTGGTACACCCTGTATACAAGCACTTTTAATTTGTTGAATGTTGAAGTTAAGATTCGGACTATGCTTTACCCGCCTTGTTATGACTTGACCCCTTTTATATTTGTGTTAATTGGCTTGTGATTGTGATGTTGATTATGAATTGCATGAAACGATGATGCCTTAGGTTATTGCCATGATAATATCCCCGTAGAATTATATATTCTTGTAGCGGTTTAGAAAGGATTAGGTATATATATTGATTGTTATATGACGGCCGGTTTCGATTATTCGGGTGTGAAATGTGAGAATTAACTTGCTAATCTAACACGTGTGTTCAGGAAAGAATGGTTAGACCGAGAAGAGTTGTTCGCCGCCCTCGTGCTCAAGAAGAAGAGGAAGTTGTAGGTGGTCATGGGGGTATAGGAGGTCGAGGTGGTAGAGGAAACCGTGGTGGTCGTGGTGGCCGAGGTGGCCGGGGTGGTGCCAATCCCCCGGTATCAACTGAGGTCATTACCCAAGCCTTAAATGATCTAATGCTGGATCTTGTGGCCCGAATCTCGGCGGCCATGCAAGCTAGAGGCAACAAGAAAATGAAGATGAGAATGGAGGAGAAGGCTTTGTTCAACAAAGAGGTTATAATGTTTACAACCAAGGGTGCTTGTTTAAAGATTTCAAAGCTTGTGGGGCTCCGGAATTTGGTGGAGAAGGTGGTGCCACGGGTTGTTTAGAGTGGCTAGAGAGAATTGAATCCATTATTGCTCGTAGTGGTTGTTCTTTTGCACAACGAATTACCTATGCCACCGGTATGTTGAAGGGTGATGCTCTTGAATGGTGGAACTTGGAGGTGGATGAATTGGGGATCGATGGGGCTAACAACCTAATTTGGGGAGACTTCAAAGAAATGATGATTGCCAAGTATTGCCCGACACATGAAATGAGAAACTTGCAAGAAGAATTTTCTAGACTTACCATGAAGGGAGGAGACTATGAGGGTTACACTCGCCGTTTTGGCCAACTCTCTAGGCTCATTCCCCATTATGTGAGACCCGAAAATGTGAAGGTTGAGAAGTATGTTGCGGGATTGCCTCATGAAGTGATAATGCTTGTTTCTCACCCCACCATGCCCTTGACAATCAAAGAGGCAATCACCCGCACCGCTAGTGTGACTTTGGAGCTTATATGTGGTGGCAAGTTGAGCAAGAATGATGGCAAGAGAAAGGAAGTAGCCGAGTCTAGTGGTACCAAGAAGGTGGAGAGGTACCACAACAAGAAGCCAAGTAGAGGTGGGAAGGTGTTTGCGGCGACTATGCCGGTTAAGGAAGGTTATGTCGGGGCGGCTCCTTTGTGCCCTAGGTGTAACCGTCATCACAAGCCTCAATATCGTTGTGAAGCATGTTTCTATTGTAACCAACCGGGCCATACGGCCAAGATGTGTCCCACCAATCCTAGGGGTGCACCATTGAATGTTGTTCCTCTCAATGCTCGGTTTCCGGTTCGGGGCAATTGTTATGAATGTGGTAGTCAAGAGCACTACCGAAATACATGCCCAAATCTCATCGGTCAACAAGTTCAAGTGACCATGCATCCGAATCAACTACAAATTGTCGGCCCAAACCAAAACCGGGGACTTCAAGGCCAACAACAACAACTTCCTCAAGCTCCTCGTCAACAATTGGCCCCCCGTGGAAGAGCTTTTGCCGTGAATGCGGCCGAGGCCCATGTTGATTCAAACATCGTGGCAGGTACTTTTCTTCTCAACGACCAATATGCCACCGTGTTATTTGATTCCGGGGCCGATTTTAGCCTCATATCCAATGATTTTATTCCGTTGATTAATGCTACTCTTAGCCCGTTGACGTATTATTTTGAACTCGAGATGGTAAATGGCGGATTGTCTAGAGTTAGTCAAGTTGTTCGTGATTGTATCCTAGATTTGAACGACCACCCGTTTTTCATAGATTTGGTCCCTTTTGACATTGGTAGTTTTGACGTGATTGTTGGTATGGATTGGATGTCGTCCGTTAACGCGGTAATTGATTGTGGCAATAAAATAGTTAGAATACCGTTAGAGAATGGCGAGGAATTAGTGGTTCAAGGGGAAAAGTCCGAGTCTTGGGAAAACAAAGTGTATAATGTTAACGTCACCAAGGTTGAATTGAAGACCGTGCCCGTAGTCAACGGGTTTGCGGATGTCTTTCCGGATGACTTACCGGGTTTGCCTCCCTCCCGTCAACTCGATTTTCGCATTGATCTTGTTCCTAACGCTTCCCCCGTGGCCAAGGCACCGTATCGCCTAGCCATGACCGAAATGCAAGAGTTGGCCACCCAACTCAAAGAACTTCAAGAAAAGGGTTTCATCCGCCCTAGTCAATCACCGTGGGGAGCACCGGTCTTATTTGTCAAAAAGAAAGACGGGTCTTTCCGAATGTGTATCGATTATAGAGAATTGAATAAGCTAACGGTGAAAAATCGCTATCCTCTTCCTAGAATCGACGATTTGTTTGATCAACTCCAAGGTGCTAAATACTTCTCAAAGATTGATTTGCGGTCGGGTTACCATCAATTGCGGGTACACGAGGATGATATTCCAAAAACGGCTTTCCGAACTCGATATGGGCACTTTGAATTCACGGTCATGCCTTTTGGGTTGACCAATGCACCGGCGGTGTTCATGGACTTGATGAACCGGGTGTGCAATCCGTATTTGGATAAGTTTGTCATTGTTTTCATTGATGACATACTTATCTATTCCAAGACGAAGGAAGATCATGCGGAGCACTTGAAGCAAGTTTTGGAGTTACTTCGGAAGGAAAAGCTATATGCCAAGTTTTCCAAGTGTGAATTTTGGTTGGAAGAAGTCCACACTTC
>CM067173.1:119666784-119691689 GCA_034093135.1 Erigeron breviscapus
ATTTGAACAATTTACATTTTTCGTACTATTTTTAATTATTTATATTCCGGGATTTCAGGCTGTTTGCCATAGTATGTTACTTGACAGGGCAGCTTTGATTCGGATGGGTATTCTACTGCAGCATGAGAGTAGTAGTAGTGAGGAGGATGATGATATGGATGCTGATGATGATGGTGATGGGGAGCCAGTTAGAGAGACTAGTGTTTCAGTACCTACTGGAGGTGTTGGTTCCAGTTCATCTCTTTTGACTTTTCAGGTCTAGGGCAGCGCGTGGATGAGATTTATCACGGTGTGACAGGGTTGCACGATAGGATGGACCGTCAGGATGATTGGTCCCGTTTCATTGGCAGCCAGGTTAATCGCCTGGCCTATCAGCAGGAGTACTACCAGCCACACTTACAGCGCTGGATAGATTCTACACCTCCTCCACCTGGTCCATCTGATGTGCCTCAGCCACAGCAGCAGCAGTTTGTGCCACCACAGCTTTATCCGATCAGCCAAGCTGCATTGATTCGGATGGGTATTCTACTGCATGAGGAGTAGTGAGTGATGATATGGATGCTGATGATGATGGTGGTGATGGGGAGCCAGTTAGAGAGACTAGTGTTTCAGTACCTACTGGAGGAGTTGGTTCCAGTTCCTCTGTTTTTGACTTTTCAGGTCTAGGGCAGCGCGTGGATGAGATTTATCACGGTATGACAGGGTTGCACGATAGGATGGACCGTCAGGATGATTGGTCCCGTTTCATTGGCAGCCAGGTTAATCGCCTGGCCTATCAGCAGGAGTACTACCAGCCACACTTACAGCGCTGGATAGATTCTACACCTCCTCCACCTGGTCCATCTGATGTGCCTCAGCCACAGCAGCAGCAGTTTGTGCCACCACAGCTTTATCCGATCAGCCAAGCTGCATTTGATCACTATTATCCACAGCTGAGACAGCCGAGACCTTCAGGTGATGGTGCTAGCAGCTCGAGTCAGGTACCTGATAGCAGGGCGAGGTATTCTGGACCTGCTTTTGATTACTATGGGGCAGATTTATTCAGTGAGAAGTATTATGGTGATAGCACCCCATCTGTTTTTCCACCACCGGAGTGATTGGTTTGTTGATTTTGATGCCGTCAGTTGGTTGGTTTGATGGCTATGGTTATGTTTGTTTGAACAATTTATATTTTCGTATTTTTATTTTTATTTGTTTGGTTTGTAATCACCCTTAAGGGTGCTGAGACTTAGTACTTCTATTTTCTTTTATGTTTGTTTGGCTAAGTATGATCGAATAATGCAGGGCTTATTATGTATTGTTAACTCTTATTGTGTGTTCATGGTGATAGCAAGTTGATTGTCATATGCATATGCTGACAGTAAGTTCAGCGCTCATATTCTTGTTGGCATCATTCACGCATGGAACACCACTCATACCCGGCAAGTTTTTCTTGTTCTTTATTTTTCTTTTTGTTTACTTTCCCTATTTCCCATAGTTTGCCTTAGTTCATTGGACATTGAGGGCATTGTCCAACTCAAGTGGGGGGGGGGGTAAATAGGAAAAAGTCGGGTATTTTAGAGGATTTTTAAAAACTTTTGCATGCTTGTCCTTGTAGTTAATTGCTTTTGTCACCTAATTATAGATATTAATAAGCAATTTGACTACACCTTGGTACAAATTTTAATATGTGGAATGTGTTTTGACTGATTAACGTGGCATCCCTTCTGGATTAATAACATTGCTAGCACGCTCAAAGCACCAAAACACCCAAATTGTGAGATTATTGCTTCATTTTAGTATGATAGGTGTACGGTTTTGGAATTATTAGCCTTGTAAATTTGTCCCTCTCGTAGGCTTTTGGATTTATCCGGAAGTAAGGGTCTCTTTTAGAGCTCTGAACTATGATGTGCAAGTTTGAGGTTGATTTTCCATTTCCGGATTATTTCATTTGCTATGAGTGTGCCGGTGATTGCGTTGATTCTAGAACTTGTCCTGGTTGATCGTTCCGTGTTATTTATCAGAAGAGGCAAATTTAGGATAAAACCTTTGTTCTTTGTTTGATTCACCCTTGTTTCGTAAAAATTTGTTATGTGCATGTTTTGTTAATGTGCTTAGTAGCTAACTACACTGGTTAGTGAACCACCCGTTTAAAACCCTTATGTTGCACTCACTTTTAGTGCAAGAAACAATAGAAAACATGTTGTCATTAGCCTGTTCTTTGTTATTAAATCCACCCAAATATACACCTTTCCTAGCCATACCGATAGTCGAAGTCCTGGTGGGTCATTGGTTGCCTATGCTAGTGGATGGTTGGGGTTGTCCTTTATGTCGGGTTGGGATATTCTCGGTTACTGAGAATAGATTGATTTCGTCATGTTTGTTTGGATAAAGTCTGAATCGTTCATTTCAGCATATGAGTATATGATTTGTCATTGTTTCAAATGTTATGTAAGAGAATACCAATTAGTCAGAGTAAAAGTAGCTCACAAAAAAAAAAAGAATAAAAGAATTGAAAAACAGAAAAAAAAAAATAAAAAAAAAATGAAAAAAGAGCTTGGGCTGTCAGTTGGTATTTCTCCTTTTTGTCAAATCATTTTTGTTAGTTGGTTCATTTATTACACCAACAAAAGCTTCAATGTTTCTGCAAATTATAAGAGTTGAGTTGGTACAAAAGGATTCTGCAATACTATATCCTTTGAGTTTTAATGTTTAAGTTGGCAAGTTTGTTTAAGTCAACATGGGTAGTATGTTTGATTGTCATACACCACAATGGTGTCGGTTATTATCGTTCTATTGGGGGTATTGTCGGGAAAACTTCTTGGGATTTGGACCGTTGGCAACTAATGACATGGGATTGTTTATGGACTAGACTATATGTGAAAACTTTGTTAAATGTTGTGTTATTTCTTTGTTAACACCATTTGTTTACCTAAATTTCCATACCCTATTTAAATACCCTGTTTAGCCTCATCATTACAACCCTTAAAGTCCTCTTCTGATAGACGTTGTGGTGCTTGCATCATGATGGTGAAGGAACGAACCTAGTACAAGCCTATGGTTAAAAGATTATGCATCACGACTAGGCATTGAGTGATAATTCAAATATTCAACCCCAAGAGTAAGTTAGTTGGAGTAGGATAGACGAGATATCACTTATTCGTTTCTTTTGTGCTTAGTCGTGTTATTAAGGCTTGTATATCAGTCAAGTATTGTCAAACATTCCAGTTTTCATTTAAGATTAAAACTGCCTAACCATCTCTTTTCATTTTATGGTTGAGCTTCTTTTTGATTACTGAAATGTGGTTTCCATTATGTGCCAAGGTATTTTATGTTTTTCAGCTTGGAATTGCTTGAGGACAAGCAAAGCTTAAGTGTGGGGGGATTTGATGTGTCATATTTTATACCATTTCCCACGTGAATTTAGGACCATTATTCGTTATTTTTATAGTTTTATATCCAACTTTCGATGCTTTGAGGTAGTGTTAAGTGTTTTCAGGTTGGAAAATGATTATACGGATGAATTGGTTGATTTTGATGATATATGGAAGAAACGGGAGAAGGATTCGGTTGAAATCGAGTGAAAGACGAAGAAAACGGATTCTAGAAGGTGTAACACCGTTACATATGTAACGGGCGTTAAGTCATAACGGCTTAGGTTTTCAAGGAGTGTAACGGCGTTAAAGTCATAACGGCCGTTAGGTTTTCTGGAGTGTAACAGGCGTTAAAGTCATAACGGCCGTTAGGTTTTCTGAAGGAATGTAACGGGCGTTACGCGCGCAATTAGTATATAAGCTTGATTAGGGTTCTGCATTAGGGACGAATTTTGGCATAGTTTTAATTTAGTTCTCTCATAACTCTGTTTTTATTTTAGGCAAACAAGTTGTTAGGGTTTTCATCTTTTCAGCTTTGGATTGTAATCATTATTGCTACCGGATTCTCTGCAATTGTTTGGTATAATATGATTTCTTCTCTATTTGTTTGTTCTTGTCTTTTTAATATGAGTGGCTAATTCTCTTTGCACCCGCTTGGGTAGTAAGCATGTCATAGGGTCGATTTAATGTTACTTGCCATTGTTGAACAAGATTTTCATGTTTAATCGTAGATCCACATTTATTTGGGTTTAAATATTGTTTTTATCTTTTATATCTATTAATTGATGATTGTAACTAGAAGTTCGGAAGAAATCTAGGTCATTGTCAATTGGTTAATGAAAAGGTTGATCGGTCTATAATTAACCTAAAGTCGTTGGAGTTCGGAAGAAACTAACGATAAAGATTTTAAACAATTAAATTCATTTTGAGTGTGCAAACACTTATGATAGAGGAATCTGATTAGGTGAATAAGCAGTTCGGAAGAAAGCTTTTAAAGGTTAAATCGTAAAAATCAACTCAGGTTCTTAAAGCTTAATTGTTTTGGAAAGAAATTAAACGCGGAAGCGATAACTAATTTTGGAGCAATTAAAGTGACAAGTATAACGGAAGTTCGTCTTGTCTATCTTTTGAGTAGTTCAACAAACGCAAGTAATGTTTAGACCCGATGATTGACATGTAAGCTGATCCAAGTAGGTGTCTTTCAATATTATTGTCTTTAAAATCATTTGGATTTCTTTTCGATTAATCCTTTGGGATTACTAATTATTGACTAACTTTTGCAAAGTGATAATTCGGTCACAACCCCCTTTTACTTTGAATTACTTAATGTCTACAATTACTTAGTTTTTGTCCCTGTGTTCGATCCTGGACTTACCTTTTAGCTATACTATATACAAACGGGTCCACTGCCCGCGAGTGTGTAGTAGTCAGTTTTAGGGTATTTCTTGTTTATAAATTTTAAACTCGATTTTACACATCAATCTGCAACCTCATAGCAAGAACATCTCCAGAAGCATCTTCATTGATGGTTGCCTGAGGAAAAAAAATTCAAATTTCTCCATATATCGGTAACCACACATAAGAAAAGACCTTTTGAGAACAGATTAAATATCAGATCTAATAATAACTATTATTACCACAGATCTAATATTATTTCAATATTTCAATTACATAATAAAAAGACCTTTTGAGAACAGATTGAGTATCGGCGGATTTAGGCGTCAGAACAGATTGAGTATCGGCATTATTCACTTGGCTGTTGCCTTGATTGTTGTTCATAGTCGCCTTGATTGTTGTTCATATCTCGAATCGAAAAAAAAACTGTAATTCAACGAAAGTATAGGTTCTGGATCTGATTGAAATTGAAAGATTTTGACTATAAAACGAACGATTTTGGGGCTTCGATTTTGTGTAGACGATGTCGTTCGATTTTGGGGCTTGGATTAAGAAATTGAAAGATTTTGGAACCCTTCGATTTTGGATCTGAAGGGTTTTTTTTGGGAGGTTTTTTGTTTAACTACGGGAATATAAGCTTTTATATATGGGGAACAAAATTATAAAACGACACTTGAGGATGACACGCAAATGTAAGTGTACTCCGCGTTACACTACATTTTTTTATGACACCAAAAATTGCGTGTCATAACCCTTCAGATTTTACAAGTTATGACAGTTTTTTTATGACACACTTTTCACCAAAAATTGCGTGTCATAACCCTTCAGATTTTACAAGTTATGACAGTTTTTTTATGACACACATTTTTGCTTGTCATCGTAGATGCGTGTGTCATAATTTTGGTGTCATTAAAGGCTATTTTTCTAGTAGTGTTCTTTCCTGAACACACGTGTTAGATTAGCAAGTTAATTCTCACATTTCACACACGAATAATCGAAACCGGCCGTCAAATAATAAACAATATATACCTAATCCCTTCTAAACCGTTACAAGAATATATAATTCTACGGGAGTATTATCATGGCAATAATCTAAGGCATCATCGTTTCATGCAATTCATAATCAACATCACAATCACAAGCCAATTAACACAAATATAAAAGGGGTCAAGTCATAACAAGGCGGGTAAAGCATAGTCCGAATCTTAACTTCAACATTCAACACATTAAAAGTGTTTGTATACAGGGTGTACCAGCGGCTAACCCTCCACACCGTTAATATATTGAATGGATGTCAAGACTCGGTTCCGTTATGCCCTCTAAGTATTGGCCGGGTATGTATACAGGGTGTACCAGCGGCTAACCCTCCACCTAACCAACACTCATTAAGCATACCGGGTTACCTACTATACTTCATCCACAATGCGCAATCCACGAGATCATTAACTTTATATGACATAGGGTAACCATAGATTTGTTGATCAGGCGCCTCTAGGGTTACCGAGTGTCATACTCCGTTAATGCCATCATTTCACTTTGCTAGGGTTAAACAATAAAAGTTCAAGAATATACGTCAACGTTCATTCGGTAAGTCACGGTGTATCCCGACACTAACGCATGCATCAATCAAGTCGTCACATAACAATCAAGTCAACAATCATGGAAAACCTACGAACTCCGGCTAAACAAATCTCATGTCTCATACAATTCACGTTGCACACATAGTTTCCTATCATGCATGCTAATTATGAAATGTGGGTGCAATGGCTATAGGTTCAATACGAGTACAAATACAACATGGGATCACAAAATGCATAAGGAGCACATGCCATCAAAGTTACAAAAGAATACAATCCAAAAATGATGGCCGATAATCCTAAGCATAACCCGTCAAGGGAATCAATGAATCACGGATCCAATAGTCAAGCCCAAATCCTAGCAAAGTCATGCAAATCATCCATTACGTCCTTGATTAACTTGATTACCTGAAAAGTGTACTAAAACGGGTCAACATAAAGTTGGTGAGTTCGTAGGTTTAATCGTTAAAATCATAGTGTCGGGATAACAACCGTTAAAGGTATACAAGGATGAAGACACTTACATCATCATCCATACGTTCACAATTCATCATATCAACGTTACGTTACAATCAAACGTTCATACACAATATACACGTTAAACAATATCGTTAACAACAACGTTATGCCACGAAAGTGGACTTACTCGTTATGCCATCAACATGGACCTTATCGTTATGCCACTAATCGTGGACTTATCGTTATGCCATCAACATGGACTTTATCGTTATCTCAATCATTCATCACATCAAGCATTTATAAATACGTTTATAGAAAACAAGCATTCATGTCCAATAAATCATCGTTTGATAACAAATCATTTCAATTAAATCGTTAAAACGTTTAAGTAAAACAAGTACACTTTTCACCCCAAATGCATAAGAAAACGGGGCTACGAAACTCACCTTGAGCGGCTACAACAAGTTTAGATTAAGTTACAAGCGTGCAATATTCGCCACACGATCACAACCTATAATTACACATGCGTACATATCAATATACGTTCATACGTTCCTAGTTCGAGACTCGATTGATCATAAGAATCAAAATGATGTTTGTTGGATTGATTAGTGTTTAGGAGGATGTTAGGAATTGATTTGATAAGGTTTAGACGAGTTAAGAACACAAGGAAGGAAACTGCAAGTGTTGAGCCGCAACTTGAGTAGTTGAGCCGCAACTTAAGTTGCTGAAATTCTGGTTGAGCCGCAACTAGCCCAGTTCTGCACAGACCAGCAGCCAAACACGACCCAAAAGGCACCAAACACTCATTTTTGACATCCAAATCGACTTGGGAGGTTCTAAAACTCATTTTGAAGCTTAAACAAACATATTTCAACATAAATAAACATAACCCATTGCATAATTTCGATTCATAACAACATAACAAGCTTTAATCCGATTTTGACCCAAAACAAAACCTAATGAAACCCTAATTCGACTCAAATCCGTTTTTGACCCGAAATCAACCAAGAACTCGTAAGATTCGACTAAGAAACAAGTTCAATAACATAAAATGGAGAGATTTAGCTAGATTTCACTTACCAAAACGACCCGGATCTTAAATTTCGTGTATTTGGATGTGTGTGTGTGTGTGTGTGTGTGTGTGTGTGTGTGAGTGTGTGAGTGTGTGAGTGTGTGTATATGTGGGACGTGTGCGCGTGTGTGTGTGTGTGTGTGTGTGTGTGTGTGTGTGTGTGTGTGTGTGTGTGTGTGTGTGTGTGTGTGTGTGTGTGTGTGTGTGTGTATGTGTGTGTGTGTGTGTGTGTGTGTGTGTGTGTGTGTGTGTGTGTGTGTGTGTGTGTGTGTGTGTGTGTGTGTGTGTGTGTGTGTGTGTGTGTGTGTGTGTGTGTGTGTGTGTGTGTGTGTGTGTGTGTGTGTGTGTGTGTGTGTGTGTGTGTGTGTGTGTGTGTGTGTGTGTGTGTGTGTGTGTGTGTGTGTGTGTGTGTGTGTGTGTGTGTGTGTGTGTGTGTGTGTGTGTGTGTGTGTGTGTGTGTGTGTGTGTGTGTGTGTGTGTGTGTGTGTGTGTGTGTGTGTGTGTGTGTGTGTGTGTGTGTGTGTGTGTGTGTGTGTGTGTGTGTGTGTGTGTGTGTGTGTGTGTGTGTGTGTGTGTGTGTGTGTGTGTGTGTGTGTGTGTGTGTGTGTGTGTGTGTGTGTGTGTGTGTGTGTGTGTGTGTGTGTGTGTGTGTGTGTGTGTGTGTGTGTGTGTGTGTGTGTGTGTGTGTGTGTGTGTGTGTGTGTGTGTGTGTGTGTGTGTGTGTGTGTGTGTGTGTGTGTGTGTGTGTGTGTGTGTGTGTGTGTGTGTGTGTGTGTGTGTGTGTGTGTGTGTGTGTGTGTGTGTGTGTGTGTGTGTGTGTGTGTGTGTGTGTGTGTGTGTGTGTGTGTGTGTGTGTGTGTGTGTGTGTGTGTGTGTGTGTGTGTGTGTGTGTGTGTGTGTGTGTGTGTGTGTGTGTGTGTGTGTGTGTGTGTGTGTGTGTGTGTGTGTGTGTGTGTGTGTGTGTGTGTGTGTGTGTGTGTGTGTGTGTGTGTGTGTGTGTGTGTGTGTGTGTGTGTGTGTGTGTGTGTGTGTGTGTGTGTGTGTGTGTGTGTGTGTGTGTGTGTGTGTGTGTGTGTGTGTGTGTGTGTGTGTGTGTGTGTGTGTGTGTGTGTGTGTGTGTGTGTGTGTGTGTGTGTGTGTGTGTGTGTGTGTGTGTGTGTGTGTGTGTGTGTGTGTGTGTGTGTGTGTGTGTGTGTGTGTGTGTGTGTGTGTGTGTGTGTGTGTGTGTGTGTGTGTGTGTGTGTGTGTGTGTGTGTGGTGGTGTGTGTGTGTATGTGTGTGTGTGTGTGTGTGTGTGTGTGTGTGTGTGTGTGTGTTTTTATATATATATATATGTGTGTGTGTGTGTGTGTGTGATGAGGTGGGAAAATGAGTGGAAGTGTGAGTGTGTGTGTGTGGGGGACGTCCAATGGGTCTCAATTATGAGGCCCCGCTCCGCTAAATTCGACAAATAGCTAAACGTTATCCATTTAATCGCTAAAACGAACCCGTAAACACAAATAAACTCCACGTTACGTTAATACACGACAAAACGTTCGATAATTCATATAAACTCGCGAAATCGTTCACATTTAATGATGTCACGTTACAAGTCAACTAAAGTCAAAAATCATGAATGTTACATCTTGCCCTTAGCGTTGTCTTTGAACCTTTTCCCCCTTGATCATAAGAACTTGGGGTGTCTCAGATTTCTTGGGAAGGTTTTTCTCATACTCAATTAACATGGCATGAAGTTCAACTATGGTTTTGTTCATGCTGTGCATATTGTAATTGCGCACAAAACTCTCAAAATCCCTTGAAAGAGACTTAAGAATCATGCCAATAGCAATAGGCTGATGATACGCATAGTTTAGCCTTTCCAAGTGCTCAAAGTAACTCTTCATCTTGAGTACATGAGCGCTGAACGGTTTCCCATACTCATGCTTGCAATCATGAAGTGACTCAACTAGTTCAAACAATTCAACTCCAGCTTGCTTTTCATACATAGACTTGAGTTCTCTGATCATATCATACGGATTATACAATTCGAATTGCTTTTGAAGCTCGGGAGTCATGCTGCCTAGCATCAAACAAGCAACCTCATTATGTCTATCGTACATAGCATTGTATTCTGCCAACTGCTCTGTAGTAGCGGTAGCAGCATCAGGAACAACCATCATCTGAGTTTCAAGGACATCGGTTTTCTTTTCAACTCTTAGAACGATTCTCAGCTGACGATACCAGTCATTGAAGTTGGTTCCAGAAAGTTTTTCTCTTTCTAGCATCGACCTGAAAGCCGATTGGTGTATGTTTTGTGAAGGATTTGTTGCCATCTACAAAACAGATTCAAGTTCAAGAATCAGTATTTTCGATAATAAATCCTTAAGAAATATAATTACCCAATGTTAAATCATTAACAATTAATTTCATTAAGGCTAGGATCCAATTGACATACCATCATTTCATCAGTTGATCTGCTAGAAATGACGTACTCAAAAGGTAAGTAACGATCAGTAATTGCATTACAAGTACAATTCCTAGATTTATGGGACTTACAACAACACTTATAGGGGTATTAAGTGTTTTGTAAACATGTTTTGTCCCATCTTATGCCACGGGTCAAGGTCTCACCACTTAACTCGTTTTAAGTCGCCCAATTAAGAACTTGTAAATAGTCTACCACCGTCTCACGATGAGTAGTAATTTACCTTGGAGTTTACAATTCACCTACGTCTCACGTAGAGCAAAAAGCACTTGCAAGTGTTCTTAGCAAAGTGGGTGACAAAGACTTAACTTTAATTGGGTAATGCAATTGATGTGAATCAAAAGTTTATGTATGAAGATTCATGCACATCTTCATAACATAATGTTTAATAAAATCATTTTTATTGTCTTAACAACACAAAAGAGCTCGGTAGCTCCATTTGAACGCACAAAGAAGCGCAGAAGCAAAGGTTTGCGATATACGCAATTAAAAACCCGCTCATTTAGGAGGCTAGCGCACTCCGACTTATACCTCTCTTAGAGTTTGTTCAAATGGGTGAACCGGTGTATCTTTTGATTGTAAGACACCAATTTTATTAAAACAAAATCATATTTCGATATTTATTAGTCAAGTTTATTCTTTTCTTAAAACAATTTTGCATCACCATTTACAATAATAGCAAAATAATAAACTTACTAACTATTAACAATTAATTATGCAACGATTTATGGTGGGCAACCTAAATCATGGTCACTATGGTTAATGTACATGTTTAAGAATGGCTCCCCCCTTCATAGAAGAGGACCACATACATCAAGTTACCTTGATTGCGTAAGCCTTTAAACATATACAAACATACAATTAGGGCTGTCAATGGGTTCGGGGTTCGAGTTGGCGGGTTCGGGTTGGCAGGTTGGTGGGTTGAAAAACTCCGACCCTAACCCAACCCACTAAAAGTTTCAGGTCAGAAATTTCAACCCTGACCCACAACCCGCCAACCCATGACCCAACCCATGTGACCTGATAAGCAAATATATATAAATATAAAATGGAATAAATCAACCAATATAAAGCTTTATCATTGATGGTGTAAGCTGAAAACGAAGGGTACAAAAAAGAAAGAAATACGAGGGTATTGTTAGTACTTGGCACAAAGTTAATAAACTTACCGTCTCATCCTACATCACTTATCATCTCACAGAATTTTAAATCTTCCTCTTATTTCAGATTTGAAGTTACTTTAGGTTAGAAATATAGAAAATGAGAATGGGGCGTATGGATTAGTGTAATGTGGAGTATGAACTATTATATATAATTCAATTATTTTAAATATACTTTGTAACACCCCGAGCTGGGCCCGAAGTATTACGGAAATTATATAGCACACAGTGGAATTATCGTAGAACATAAACTATATGAACATGTTGGACTCAGTGAATCCAACTTATTAAATTATGAACATACACACAATATAATACAAGCATATAATCTCCACACGTTTACAAGCAAATACAAAAGATAGTATTAAATTCTAAACATGATGCAATAGTTGGGCAAATGAATCCTTGATCCATCTAAGTCCATGCCCTGGTTCAAAAGCAACAAAATTCAAGCATCACGTCCCTGGTTCACCTGGTTTCCTGAAAAGTGTACTAAACAAGGTCAACACTAGGTTGGTGAGTTCGTAGTAATGGTTCACAAGGAACCATCATCAATGACAATATCATATGTAATAACAACATCCAACAATGTACTTACAACAAACCTATGTACGTCACCTGTTAAACAATTGAGGTTAACATATCGTTCAACCTTGTCACATAAATAACCGAACAACAAATGATACAAGATAGTTCGGATACAATCAACTATAATTGCTATCATTACCAAGAAATGCATCGTATGTGTATCAATGTCATGCAATGTATCAAATGCGTATGAATGTCAATACGTGCATCATATGCGTATCAATGTTATGCAATGTACTTCAAAATCATATCAAATCATCAAGTATCACAATACTTGGTCTACATCGTGGTGTTAATCATATCAAGTCATCAAGTATGGCTAATACTTGGCATCAAGTACTTGAAAGTACTCGGATGTACATATACATATAGTACCCAAAGTACTCGAAATGTGGCCTTACAGTTCAACAACTTGCCTTGGTAATGCCCACAACAAGTACGTCTCAATATGCATAATCATCAATAAACAAGTCTATATGTCCAACAACCAAAGAAGACTATACGTACATACACTTAGGAGGATTCTACTTTCAACGAGTCCCAGATGCTTATATATAGGGTCACCCGCAGCCTTCCCACCACATCTAAAACCCTTTGAAGGCATAACCGACTTCCATGTATGTACATCTATCCTAAATAAATTACTATATCACAATCACATGCGTAAACCATCAAACACTAAATCAAAACTATCCATCAATCATCAATCAATCAGTTCCATATTTCAATCGAAACATTTCATCAAACAATCAATAAACCGTAAATCAAATCAACCAGACAATCAAACAAGCACGTATATGTACACTTTTCAGCCCGAATCTCAATTGAGTAGGGAGCTACGGAACTCACCTTATTCTTGATAGTTCAACAGCAAAATAGAAGAGATTGATGTAGTTAACGATGACGAGCGAGTCAACTGGCCACGTTACGTATTCCCTAATTTCAATGTGAATTGATTTATATTCATGCTAAATTCCAAATATAGATATACAACTATAAGGATATCTTATTAATACGCTTGTCAACGTATTTACTTTGTGAGCTTTTATAGGTATTTGAATTTATCTTTAAGAATCCTTTAAAGTATTTTGTAAATGAAACCTCATTTATGTTATAAAAATTTAAAGGACTAATTTGTCATTTTTGAAACTTGAGGGACTAAATTGTCATTCTTGAAACTTGAGGGACTAAATTGTCAAATGTCACACTTATAAGGACTGAAAATGACAACTTTGAAACTGTAGGGTAAAAATGTAACTTTCCGTATATAATACGTATCCGTAGGATATATGTACTTTAAATAGTAAGATTAATACGAAAAATGTATTAATTTAGTAACGAAGAGATACTTTAAATAGTATGTATTATAATCAATACGAAAGGAATGTATTAATTATATAATGAAGAGATACCTTAAATGGCAGGAAAAACCAGTATTTTATTTCAAGTTGTGTTAGGGTTGACGTGGGTCATGTAGTATCCAGACGGTGAACCAAGTTGCGTTTAGAATGCGAATCGCAAACCGTTTGTGAACTACAATCCGCTCCGCTGGTATACCCCAGAGATGCCCAAGGTCAATGGCAATCACGTTTAGAAATATAATACGGTTAAAAGTGTATTAAGGATATATTCTATCCAAAACCAAGAATCTCGAGAATACGAAATAATTCATAGATGGTGAATACTGTTAATAGGATATTTACTGTATTTAAATGCAAGTATGTATCAATTGAGTATAAAAGTAAGTTGACAAACATTTCAATACATAACATATAGTTATATAATCATAAAGCAAAGTATAGTAAGGTTTCATAGAAACACTTACCAGCTTGGAGAATTATAAATTCTAGGATCAAAGTAACGATATATGAATGAACACCGAAGAAGATTTAATGAGATCGACTAAGAGTTGGTCTTGAATCTTGAGAAAATGATGTTATAGACCAACTTTCATGTGGTCATTATAACTAGGCTTTTGAAGATCTTTGAGGGAATTCTCAATAACAACTTCACTTGACAATTTTTCTTGCAAAGTAACCTTGCTTTATTTAGAACTTTGAGTAGTTCTTGAGATTTATTATTAAAAGGGAGGGGGAATGATTATAGAGTTGTGGAATGCCAAATTGAGGGAGAAAGAGATGGGAGGTGTAAGTATTTGTGAAGACTTAAGCTTAGTATTTATAGGTAAAATTTAAGCATGATTACTAGTTTAGTTAATAAGTAATCATAGTTAAGTTAATGAATACCATGGGCAAAGTTGATGGTTTTGCAATACCATGGGCTAGGAGACTTTAAGGTGCAGATTTTTGAAAGGGCATTTTAGTCTTTTCACTTTTGACAACTTCCTAGTTGTTTCCTCAAATGTTACCAGTCGTTTCGGGTTCATTCCTTTGAGTTTTTAAACAAGATTTTAGGATATGTTTCTAAGAAGTATTTAAGTTTTAATGAAGTAGTTTATTGGAAGATTATGACCATATCAAAGTGTTAAAACACTAGATATTAGGTTCTAGGAAGTCTTAAGTTCATTCGAGAAAGAAACGATCGAAAAAGCAACGTTTTACATATATATCCATAAAAGTTTGCCATGTTTATTAATGGACCAAAATGGCAAATGTTACATTATTCCCCCGTTAAAAGAATTTCGTCCCGAAATTCAACAAAACACTAATTACTAAACAAATGTGGGTACTTAGACCTCATATGGTCCTCGCGTTCCCAAGTGAACTCAGCTCCACGTCTAGCATTCCATCTAACTTTAACGATCGTGTAGCGTTTGTTCTTGAGCTTCTTGGTTTGGTGGTCTAATGTAACATCCCAAACTTTTCTTTAAGATTTGACTAACGCTGTTAAGTCAACCTCATGTGTGTCGTTAAGTCTAGTGTGAATATATGCATATACGTAGTTAATGTGTGTTATGTGTGAGGTTTGAAAACCTAAATGTTAATGTAGTATAAATGTGTGAAATATGAAGAAATTATGTCTATGTAGTGACATTTAATGAAGGGTTAATGTTGTATATGGGCAATAAAGAAGTTTGTGACCAATAATGAAGGATTAGGAAGCCTAGGGACTAGTTTTGACATGTGTGAAAAGTCAAAAACGGGATTAGTAGCTTAGAGGCTGTCATTAGGAGGTTATTTGCAGATCTCACTTCTTCTAAACAAGCCCTAACTGATCCTAAGTCATTCCATAGTCTTCTCTCATCAAATCTCAAGCCGAAAAGTCGTTTTGTGTGTGAATTGGTGGTCATTGTCAAGAGTATTTGCATTCTATTTGTCATTTGCAGGTAATAATCAATTCATTGATCGTATTTTCAGATCATGAGTCGTGTGTGTTGAATCAAATCTGATTGAAAAGGGGTTTGTAAAGGAATTAGGGTTTCATTGTGTTCTTGGTTAATTTATGTGTTTTAATCAAAGTATTTGGCCTAAAACGATTGTAAACGATGTTTTAACAATTTGGATTGATAAGAGATGTTTTGATGATCAAAGATTAATGTTTTTGTGTCAATTCGATCGGTACTTAAAGAGTTTTGGGGTCATTTTCTGGAAAAAGGTCGAAAAACACGTTTCTGCACTTCGAACGAAGATAACCTTCGTAAGGCTTCTATTTTCGTACGCAGTCACTATCTTCGTAAGAACAAACTATCTTCGTAAGAACAAACTATCTTCGTAAGAACAAACTATCTTCGTAAGAACAAACTATCTTCGTAAGAACTGTAGCTAAGTTCGTAAGAAGGATTTTCCAGACTAAGTTCGTGAGGTTTGTTAAGTTCGTTTGAGTCCCAAATGACTTATATTTCATATGTTAATGTACGATAGGTGTCGGGGATTACTGATAAGCACTATTAGCTATTTGTTTGCGCGCGTACACTACTACCAGGTAAGATACACTACTTTGACACGCTGGGGGATCAACTAAAAGCTGGTTTCAAATCGTAAACACTTCCATTCGGTATCTTTATATTGCATGTGGGCATATGGGTTACTTGGGAGGTATTATGGGTTATGCAGTTGACCATGAGACCTGAGATGCAGTCCCTATTGTAGTGTAATGTAGTATCGCTTAATGTAGTATGTAGCTATGCAGTTGATGTAGTTTAATGAAGTATCTTGATATGCATGATATATAGAAATGAAGTTGATGTGTGATATGCATGCTTGACTTGTACGCCTAGTTCACTAGACTTGCTAGGTTACTATGTCACTTGCACGTTTAAAGATCCAAACGTAATGAAGTTAAAGTGTGTGAATGTCTAGGAATGTGTGTTACCTAGACTATATGTGTGTGAATGTTTGGGAATGCAGGGACCCAATCTATATGTGTGAAATTGAGCTCATAAAACTAATGCAGGGAAAGTGTTAAGCTTAACCCGTACTTGTCTCAGCCGGATGAGTGCGTTGATGCAGTTGTTGCTTGGGTGGCTCCTTGCAACATGGTCTTTATAACGCAGGGCGAGTAATACGAGAGGTTTGACCAACCTCCACATACGGATTACTCTTGGATTGGCTTGCCACTCCTTAACGACGTAAGATGAGTAGTCTTTTGATTGATCATCCAGTCGGGTGTGATGCAGGGCACACTTATATACAGTTAACAAAGATACGTGTGACAATGTGTGAACTAATGCAGGATAGGCACATTTAGGATGATTATCCTAATTAATATGAAGTCGAAATGTAGTATATGTGTGAACGTGTGATGTGTGTTGTGCCTAATAAAACTTGTCTAATAATGAAGATTGTTTTAATTGGACAAATGCTTTTAATTAAGTGTTATCTTACTTAGCTATTCTTATAGCTAACACTTGCCTTCTTTAATGTGGTTGTTCCCTCAGGTTTAGCTTGATGGAATTAGATGAAGGATGTGTGAGCTTGGGTAGATTCATTGAAGGAGCCTTAGTTATCCATAGACGATTCTTTGCTTAGACATTTATTACATTTCGTACTTAATGTCGAATTTATGTTGTGACAAGTGAACGGTTGTTTTATGTTGGGCAACCGTTGGGTTTTCATTTGAACTATTGTTTGATATGGCATGTAACACCAAATAAATGCAGAAACCGAAATGTTTTTACCGGTTTTGACTTTTACAGTCTTTACTTCCGCAATTTAACACCGTTAGGTGAAAAGTTTTGAAAACCCATATTTTTAAACGACGGGTGTTACAAGTTGGTATCAGAGAAGTGGTTTAAGTGAACCAAGGCCTATTAACCATAGGATTTGGACTTAAACTTAAGATATGCATGCTAGGTATTTGTAGGATGCCTTAGTTTTAATGAAAGATGATATAGGATGGGTTGGGATGAGTGCGAGTGTGATAGGGCTTATGAGATGTTTACGTTACGATGATATGTTTTAGCCTTATCTTAACAAGCATTTTGCTTTAATTTGCGCTTATCGACTCTACCTTTTTATTAAAGGAAAATGGTTAACACTCGCAACCGCAACTTCCGACGTGATGGAGCTACTGCTAGCATTACCCCACCTGTCCATCCGGGTGCAGGCACTGCAAATGCTGCCAATGCTGCTGCTGCTGTTGCAGCCAATGCAAATAGAAATCGAGGAAATCCCCGCCAGGTCAATCAGCAAGGCTCATTGGGTCCTATGCCTCCACCTCCCGGCAATCCACCTAGGGTTAACGAGGAAGTGGTGGAACAAATCCCTAACACGGCTGAGTTGTACAATCTCGTACGGACTCTCCAGACCCAATTGGCCCAGACACAGGAGCAATTGAACAACGCTCTTGCTGAAAATGCTGAAGGAACTGATGGCAACTATTCAGTGCCTTCTCACCACTCTGAGCCACCGGTCGATGATGTTGTTATTCCCCCTGCAAATGCTGTTGTGGTTCCTCCTAATGTCGTTCAAGCCCCTCAGTTTAAGTTTGAAAGTTTCCAGAAGTGTGGAGGTCAGAAGTTTGATGGAACCCTTAATGCAGTGGGTTGCATGGAATGACTCGATGATACGGAGATGGTCTTTGAAGCCTGTGACTGTCCCGAGGATAAGAAGGTGTTGTGCGCTAGTCGAATGTTGAAAGAAGGTGCTCGGGATTGGTGGAAGAGCATTACTATTTCGATGACTCCAGCTATGGTATCTGCTATCTCGTGGGCTAACTTTAAGCAGAAATTATTGAGGAATATATTGGGGTTCATGAGCAGCGTAAGATGGAAAAGGAGTTTCGTGCCTTGACGGCTGAAGTCGGAAAGGTCAACGAGTATGCTCGTTCCTTCATGGAGAAGATGAAGTTCGTGGGTCATTTATTCCGTACTGATGCAGATCAGGTTGCTTGCTATGTTGATGGTTTGCCTCCGAGTTATCGAGGTATCTGCAGGCAGCACAAGACTCTGACTGAAGCTATCAAGGAGTCTAAGAAGCTTGACGATGATTTCGCTTCGGACAAGAAGGTTGAGAAGAGTGATGATAAGAAGTCGGGGTTTAAAGAAGGTCAAATTGGTCTTCCAATAACAATAATAATAAGAAGTTCCGTGGAAGTGGTAGTTCGAGTGGTGACAAGGATAAAAAGAAGAATGGTTCATGGTGTACATTTTGCAAGACAATTCATGAAGGGCATTGTACCGACAAGACAAGAAGGTGCCATAAGTGTGGGAAGTCGGGACATCTTGCCACTGAATGTAGGGACAAGACTCGTTGCTACAAGTGCCAAGAAACGGGTCATCTCATTGCCGATTGTCCACAGATGAAGAATGTTGGAAAGAAGACCGCCACGACAGCAACAAAAGTGAGAGCTCTTCAAATGACGGTTGATGACGCAAGGAACAACGATGAAGTGGTATGTAGTACTTTCCTTGTTAACTCAAAGCCTGCCTCTGTTTTATTTGATTCAGGTGCGAATAGGTCGTTTGTGTCCACATTATTTGCTCCTAAGCTAGAAAGAGTCACTACTCCCTTAGATTGTTCATTAGAGGTAGAAATTACTAATGGTACGGTTAATAATATACGTGTGGGTTATGACGATTGTGACATTGAGATTGAAGGTCGTTCTTTTCCAGTCCAACTATTGCCTACTACCTTAGGTGGTTTTGATGTAGTAATTGGTATGGATTGGTTGGCTAGAAATGAAGCTAGTATTTTATGCTCCCAAAAGATAATTCGATTGCCTATATCCGAGGGTAAAGTGATAACGGTGTATGGAGACAAGAAGAGAGGAGGAATAAAGATTATTAGTATGATGAGAGCTATTAAATGTATAAGGAAAAACAAGAGCCATTTCTTGGCTTATGTCATTGATGCAAGAAAAGAGAAGTCTCCAATCGCTAGTGTTGATGTAGTATCCAATTTCCCCGATGTGTTTCCCGATGATCTACCCGGTATTCCTCCCGATCGTGAAGTTACTTTTCAGATAAATCTTATTCCCGGTGCTACACCCGTTGCTAAAGCACCTTACCGATTAGCTCCTACAGAAATGAAGGAATTAATGACGCAACTTCAGGAGTTACTTGACAAGGGGTTCATACAACCTAGTTCCTCGCCTTGGGAGCTCCGGTTCTCTTTGTTAAGAAGAAGGATGGATCGATGCGCATGTGTATTGACTATCGTGAGTTGAACAAACGAACGGTCAAGAACAAGTATCCTCTCCCGAGAATTGATGATCTTTTTGATCAACTACATGGTGCTTCGTATTTTCAAAGATTGATTTGCGGTCCGGTTATCATCAGTTGAAGGTAAAGAAGGAAGATGTAGCAAAGACAGCTTTCCGGACTAGATATGGTCATTATGAGTTCTTGGTCATGCCATTTGGGTTGACCAATGCTCCAGCCGCGTTTATGGACTTAATGAATCGGGTATGCCGCCCCTTTCTAGATCATTTTGTTATTGTGTTTATTGACGATATTTTGATCTATTCTAAGTCAGAGGATGAACACCGTGAGCATTTGAAAGCAGTTTTGGAGGTGTTGAGGGAGAAGAAGTTGTACGCAAAGTTTTCTAAATGTGAGTTTTGGCTCCGAGAAGTGCAGTTTCTTGGTCATGTTATTTCATCAGAAGGTATTAAAGTAGATCCTTCAAAGATTGAAGCTGTTTCAAAGTGGGAGCAGCCAAAGACTCCTACCGAGATTAAGAGTTTTCTTGGTTTGGCTGGGTATTATAGAAGGTTTATTCAGGATTTTTCCCAAATAGCCAAGCCTATGACGGAATTAACAAAGAAGGGTGTGAAGTACGAGTGGACTGAAAAGCAGGAAAATGCATTCCAAACGTTGAAAAAGAAGTTGGGTGAAGCTCCTATCCTTGCCTTGCCTGAAGGTACTGATGATTTAGTGGTATATAGCGATGCTTCTATTACGGGTTTGGGTTGTGTCTTAATGCAGAGAGACAAAGTGATTGCCTATGCTTCACGTCAGTTGAAGCCTCATGAGAAGAATTACCCTACCCATGATCTTGAGCTAGCGGCGGTTGTGTTTGCATTGAAATTATGGAGACATTACTTATATGGTACTAAATGCACACTTTTCACCGACCATAAGAGTTTACAATATATGTTTACTCAAAAGGAGATGAATGTGAGACAAAGAAGGTGGATGGAATTACTTAAAGACTATGATTGTGAAATCAAATACCATCCGGGTAAAGCCAATGTAGTGGCGGATGCACTAAGTAGGAAAGTGCAAAGCTCTTCTTGTAAGTTGATGAGCATGCAAGTTCAAGCCAAGTCGGGTCTATTAGATCGAATTAAAGAAGCACAAGAGATGGCATTAATGAAGGACAATATTGATAAAGAGAGTATTGGGAAGAAGAAACGACTTGTGATGGAGACTAATAGCCGTGGGTTTAAAACATACAAGGGTCGTATTTGGGTGCCACTGCTTGGTGGTAACCGGGAGTTGATCCTTGAAGAGGTCCATAGAAGTAGGTATTCGATGCATCCCGGTGTCACCAAAAATGTATGCAGATTTGAAGCCGATTTATTGGTGGCCGGATATTAAAGGTGAAGTAGCTCATTTTGTAGCAAAGTGTTTGACATGTGCACGTGTGAAAACGGACCATAAAAAGCCGTATGGTTTGTTGCATCAATTAGACGTCCCCGAGTGGAAATGGGATCATATCACGATGGACTTTGTAACGAAGCTACCGAAAACGCCGAAAGGGAATGATATGATTTGGGTGATTGTAGATAGATTGACGAAGAGTGCTCATTTTCTAGCTACCCGACAAGATGTGCCTTTAAAGAAGATGGCAAAGATGTATATAGATGAAGTTGTCTCGAAACATGGAGTTCCATTGTCTATTGTCTCGGATAGGGACACTAGATTTGTGTCTAAATTTTGGAAGGGTCTTCAACGAGAATTGGGTACTAGAGTGAACTTGAGTACCGCCTATCATCCTCAAACCGATGGGCAAAGTGAGAGAACCATCCAACCTTAGAGGATATGTTGAGAACGTGTGTACTAGACTATGGTGGAGCATGGGATGAACACCTGAAGTTGATTGAATTTGCTTATAATAATAGTCACCATGCAAGTATTGGAATGCCACCATTTGAAATGTTATATGGAAGGAGATGTAGGACTCCAAGTTGTTGGATGGAGCCCGGTGAAAAGCAGTTAACCGGTCCCGAAATTATTGAAATCTCCGCTGAGAAAGTTAATGTAGCTAAAGAAGCTTTACGCGTGGCCAGAGAAAGGCAGAAAACTTATGCAGATAAGAAAAGGAGACCAATGGAGTTTAATGTAGGTGACTTAGTGATGCTGAAAGTGTCACCATGGAAAGGAGTAATCCGATTTGGAAAGAAGGGCAAGTTGAGTCCAAGATTTATTGGACCTTTTAAAATCTTGAAACGCATTAAGGATGTAGCATATCAGTTGGAATTACCTCCAGAATTGGATGGAATTCACAACACCTTTCATGTATCCTACCTAAGGAAGTGTCTAGCCGAGGAGTCAAGTGTGATTCCAATTCAAGATGTGAGCATTGACCCAATGAAGAAAATGGTTGAAGAACCGGTGGCAATACTTGGAAGGAAGCGAAAGAAGTTACGCAGGAAAGTGATAGATCTTGTCTTGATAAAGTGGAAGCATAATCATGGAGAAAGCTTGACTTGGGAAACTGAAGCAGTAATGAAGGAGAATTATCCCGAGTTGTTCCTTAATGATGAGATTCCGGGGACGGAATCCTCTTAAGGGGGAGGTAATTGTAACATCCCAAACTTTTCTTTAAGATTTGACTAACGCTGTTAAGTCAACCTCATGTGTGTCGTTAAGTCTAGTGTGAATATATGCATATACGTAGTTAATGTGTGTTATGTGTGAGGTTTGAAAACCTAAATGTTAATGTAGTATAAATGTGTGAAATATGAAGAAATTATGTCTATGTAGTGACATTTAATGAAGGGTTAATGTTGTATATGGGCAATAAAAAAGTTTGTGACCAATAATGAAGGATTAGGAAGCCTAGGGACTAGTTTTGACATGTGTGGAAAGTCAAAAACGGGATTAGTAGCTT
This sequence comes from Erigeron breviscapus, assembly GCA_034093135.1. Taxonomy (NCBI): domain Eukaryota; kingdom Viridiplantae; phylum Streptophyta; class Magnoliopsida; order Asterales; family Asteraceae; genus Erigeron; species Erigeron breviscapus. The sequence continues at coordinate 119,689,313 of CM067173.1, forward strand.
AGAGGCTGTCATTAGGAGGTTATTTGCAGATCTCACTTCTTCTAAACAAGCCCTAACTGATCCTAAGTCATTCCATAGTCTTCTCTCATCAAATCTCAAGCCGAAAAGTCGTTTTGTGTGTGAATTGGTGGTCATTGTCAAGAGTATTGCATTCTATTTGTCATTTGCAGGTAATAATCAATTCATTGATCGTATTTTCAGATCATGAGTCGTGTGTGTTGAATCAAATCTGATTGAAAAGGGGTTTGTAAAGGAATTAGGGTTTCATTGTGTTCTTGGTTAATTTATGTGTTTTAATCAAGTATTTGGCCTAAACCGATTGTAAACGATGTTTTAACGATTTGGATTGATAAGAGATGTTTTGATGATCAAAGATTAATGTTTTTGTGTCAATTCGATCTGTACTTAAAGAGTTTTGGGGTCATTTTCTGGAAAAAGGTCGAAAAACACGTTTCTGCACTTCGAACGAAGATAACCTTCGTAAGGCTTCTATTTTCGTACGCAGTCACTATCTTCGTAAGAACAAACTATCTTCGTAAGAACTGTAGCTAAGTTCGTAAGAAGGATTTTCTAGACTAAGTTCGTGAGGTTTGTTAAGTTCGTTTGAGTCCCAAATGACTTATATTTCATATGTTAATGTACGATAGGTGTCGGGGATTACTGATAAGCACTATTAGCTATTTGTTTGTGCGCGTACACTACTACCAGGTAAGATACACTACTTTGACACGCTGGGGATCAACTAAAAGCTGGTTTCAAATCGTAAACACTTCCATTCGGTATCTTTATATTGCATGTGGGCATATGGGTTACTTGGGAGGTATTATGGGTTATGCAGTTGACCATGAGACCTGAGATGCAGTCCCTATTGTAGTGTAATGTAGTATTGCTTAATGTAGTATGTAGCTATGTAGTTGATGTAGTTTAATGAAGTATCTTGATATGCATGATATATAGAAATGAAGTTGATGTGTGATATGCATGCTTGACTTGTACGCCTAGTTCACTAGACTTGCTAGGTTACTATGTCACTTGCACGTTTAAGGATCCAAACGTAATGAAGTTAAAGTGTGTGAATGTTTAGGAATGTGTGTTACCTAGACTATATGTGTGTGAATGTTTGGGAATGCAGGGACCCAATCTATATGTGTGAAATTGAGCTCATAAAACTAATGCAGGGAAAGTGTTAAGCTTAACCCGTACTTGTCTCAGCCGGATGAGTGCGTTGATGCAGTTGTTGCTTGGGTGGCTCCTTGCAACATGGTCTTTATAACGCAGGGCGAGTAATACGAGAGGTTTGACCAACCTCCACATACGGATTACTCTTGGATTGGCTTGCCACTCCTTAACGACGTAAGATGAGTAGTCTTTTGATTGATCATCCAGTCGGGTGTGATGCAGGGCACACTTATATACAGTTAACAAAGATACGTGTGACAATGTGTGAACTAATGCAGGATAGGCACATTAGGATGATTATCCTAATTAATATGAAGTCGAAATGTAGTATATGTGTGAACGTGTGATGTGTGTTGTGCCTAATAAAACTTGTCTAATAATGAAGATTGTTTTAATTGGACAAATGCTTTTAATTTAAGTGTTATCTTACTTAGCTATTCTTATAGCTAACACTTGCTTCTTTAATGTGGTTGTTCCCTCAGGTTTAGCTTGATGGAATTAGATGAAGGATGTGTGAGCTTGGGTAGATTCAATGAAGGAGCCTTAGTTATCCATAGACGATTCTTTGCTTAGACATTTATTTATATTTCGTACTTAATGTCGAATTTATGTTGTGACATGTGAACGGTTGTTTTATGTTGGGCAACCGTTGGGTTTTCATTTGAACTATTGTTTGATATGGCATGTAACACTAAATAAATGCAGAAACCGAAATGTTTTTATCGGTTTTGACTTTTACAGTCTTTACTTCCGCAATTTAACACCGTTAGGTGAAAAGTTTTTGAAAACCCATATTTTTAAACGACGGGTGTTACATCTACCATCTCGTTCTTCAACAAAGTTAAGATTCTCATCAACTCGTATCTCATTCATGGGCACATGATGAGTAGGATCCGCTAGACACTTGCGTAGATTACAAATGTGGAATACATCATGCACACCACTAAGTTCTTGAGGAAGTTCTAGTCGATAGGCAACCTTGCCAACCCGTTCAAGAATTTTAAAAGGACCAATATATCTTGGTCCGAGTTTACCTCGTTTCACAAATCGTATAACACCTTTCCAAGGTGATACTTTCAAGAGTACATAATCACCAACTTCAAACTCTAATGGTCTCCGTCTCACATCGGCATACTTCTTTTGTCGTTCACGGGCTAATTGTAACCTCTCCTTGATTTGAGAAATCACTTTGGGTTTG
>CM067173.1:119692689-119723376 GCA_034093135.1 Erigeron breviscapus
TCTTTCCTTAAAAACGGTGACTTCGGTTACAACTTAACGAGGTGAATCAAAGTGATCAAATTGATTAGGCACGCTTAGGGTCATGAACTCTATGCTTATATGTGATGTGGATATGTTTATACGGCGGTATGAATGCCTAATTAAAATGACGTAATGCTTTAAAGTGACGATTTAAATGGATGAAATGTTTTGCTTAAACATGGTGTTATCTTACTTAGCTTTATAGCTAACACTTGTTTCTTTTAATGTGTTGACACCCCTCAGGTTAGGCAGTGAGATGACGTGTGAAGCTTTGGCGAGAGATGGGTAGATGATCAAGCTGGCTTTAGTTTACCAATAGCTTCGCATAGACCTTATGTTATTGATTTCCTTTATGGAACTTATGTAATGACTATGTTATGATTGCTTAATGTTGGGCAATCTTATGGATTTCTTTTATTACAGATTTGATGCTATTAGTAACACCACCAATGTTTTCTCAACTGTTTTCCTTAGTTGAGTATTTTCCTAAATCGTTTCCGCATGATTTAACGCCGTTAGGCGAAATTTTTGGAAATCCATATTTTTACGAAACGGGTGTTACACGGCGTGACCCAAAAAGCTTCGAATTGATTTAACATTAGTGGGTGGAGGCAATTTAGCTATAACATCAATTTTTGCTTTATCTACCTCTAATCCCGCCCTTGAAACTTTGTGTCCCAAAACAAGTCCTTCTTTCACCATAAAATGGCACTTTTCCCAATTCAAGACCAAGTGTGCCCTTTCACACCTTTCAAGCATTCTATCAAGACTTTCAAGACAATTTTCAAAAGAACTACCAAAAATAGAAAAGTCATCCATAAAAACCTCCATGGATGTTTCGATCATGTCCTGAAATATGGCAATCATACATCTTTGAAAAGTACCTGGGCATTGCAAAGACCAAATGGCATCCTTCTATAGGCATAAGTGCCAAAAGGGCAAGTAAAAGTGGTCTTCTCTTGGTCCTTGGGTCAATGGGTATTTGGAAGTACCCGGAGAACCCATCCAAAAAGCAAAAATACTCGTTACCGGCGAGCCGTTCGAGCATTTGATCAATAAAGGTCAAGGGGAAATGGTCTTTGCGGGTAGCATCATTCAATCTCCGATAATCAATACATACCCTCCACCCCGTGACAGTCCTAGTGGGAACCAATTCATTTTTATCATTTAAAATTACGGTCATCCCACCCTTCTTCGGTACACAATGTACCGGACTTACCCATGGACTATCCGAGATGGGGAATATGATTCCCGCATCAAGTAACTTAATTATCTCCTTTTTAACCACATCTTTCATATTTGGATTCAACCTTCGTTGCCTTTGCACAACCGGTTTCACATTATCAACAAAGTTTATGGTATGTTTGCAAAATTCTGGACTTATACCCGGAATATCGGAAATTTTCCATGCAAAGGCCTTTTTATGGGCCTTTAGGACGGTCATAAGTCTAGATTCTCATCCTCCATTAATGAGGATGAGATGACAACGGGTAAAAGAGATGTACCTTCCAAATATGCATACTCAAGATGGTCCGGAAGTGGCTTGAGTTCCAAGTCGGTAGGAGGGTTCTCTACCGAGGTTAGCACCCGTGTGCTATCACTAGTGGTGATCTCTTCAAAGGTCTCATCTTCCGGTGGAGTCTCATCAACACTTAATGCCATAATCTCTTGCATCATATCTCCAACCAATTCTTGCTCCTCTTCACTGCAAGCTAGCAATGCTTCACCTTCTTCCATATCCAAGAAATCCATGAGCTCTTTTTCCAAAGCATCTTCTTCTTCAATCACATCCAATCTGAAACAAGTTTCATCACACGAGTAAGGATGCTTAAGTGCTCTATCAACATTAAAAACAACTCAGTCATTACCGACACCTAAGGAAATTTCCTTGGCCTTAACCCGGATGATAGCATCCGCGGTCATAAGGAAGGGTCGGCCAAGAATGAGGGGAACTTTGGCATCCGCCTCCATCTCAAGAATAACAAAATCAACCGAAAATATCATATGCCCCACCTTAATTTGCAAATTTTCCGCTATCCCCATGGGATATTGGAAGAATGATCCGCGAGCCTAATGCTCATGCGGGTAGGGGTCAACTCTCCTAGAGACAACTTTCTATAAACGGAATAAGGCATCAAATTTATACTAGCCCCAAGATCGGCCAATGCCTCACACAAATAAGCACCAAAAGAACAAGCAATTAGAAAACTCCCTGGATCTTCCAATTTGGGAGGAATCTGATTTTGAATGATTGCTGAACATTCGGCACTCATGACTGCAGTCTTAGCCTCTTCAAGCTTCTTCTTGTCACTTACAAGTTCCTTGAGGAACTTTGCATAATTAGGCATACCTGCAAGCAAGTCAACTAAAGGAACAGTTATATTCACAGACTGAATAAGATCAACAAATTTCTTAAAATGTTCCTTGACTTTTTCTTTCCTCAACCGTTGAGGAAATGGAATCTTTGGTTGATACGGCTTCACCGTCGGTTTCTCAGCGGGTTTGGATGGAACGGCCGGTTTCGGCACGGCTTGGTTCGGTTCCATCTCAATTTCTTCATCAACCGTCTCCTCTTCTTCATTATCCTGCATAAGTGGAGAAGAATCATTAGGTAAAGGGTTTGCAGAGTCATAAGTTTTACCCGTCCTTGTAGTGATGGCATTCTCTTGCTCATTTCGAGCATTTGGAGGGGTATACTTCTGTCCCGATCCTTGACTATTTTGCCCTTGGTTATTGAATTGAGGCTTTGGGTTCTGTTGAGTATTGCTCGGTAGAGTACCGGGCTGCCTATTCGAGTTTCCTAGCCTCTCAATCCTTCCTTCTAAATCCTTAATGGTGGCTTGTTGATTCTTTGCTCCTTGATCCAACTTATGTCCGAGCCCATCCAAGCGAGTAGTCAAAGCGTCCAAAACAGAAATCACCTTCTTTGACTCTTCTGCAACTTGTTCATTAGTTGCCTTTTGGGCACCAATGAACTCCTTCACTATGTCTCTTAATTCTGGATCCGAGCCTCGTTGATTGGTGAACCTACTAAACCTGTTACCACCAAAACCAGAATTGTTAGCATTAAAAGAAGAAGTAGGGTAAGAACTACCTGATGGCCGGTTTTGATAACCGGTATTTTGGTTGAAATTCCCTTGATTCTGAACATAACTAACATCTTTTACTGGTTTATCCGGGCAATCCTCCGCATAATGCAAGTCTCCACAATGCTCACAACCGTCGGCCATAACCTTAACATCTCTCTCAAGGCTCTTAAATCTAGTATCTTGACTATCAAATCTCTCATTCATTTGCTTCGAGAGAGCCTTGACTTCGGTAATTAGCTTAGAGTCCTCACTACTCTCCACCTTAGCTACAACGGTTCTACTTGATCTCTTGTCTCGGTCCTCATCCCTTGTAGAATACTCTCTAGCCATATCCTCAAGTATCTTATATCCTTCATTTGGGGAGATGTTGTTTAGACTACCCCCAAATGCATAACCGAGTTCCCTTTTGGTTTTTCTATCCAAACCATCATAGAAAATCTCAAAGCTTTCTTCGGTGCCCATACTATGTCCGGGGCAATTTCTAAGCATTTCTTTGAACCTTTTCCATGCATCAACAACATCTTCACCCGGTTCTTGAGAAAAACCTCTGATTTTGTTTTCTAATTGCCTTTGAGTTCTCACAGAATAAAACTCATCAATAAATCCTTCTCGAAGTTCGGCCCAAGTGGTGAATGAGTTTTCGGGTAACTCCTTAACCCATGAAGATGCATCTCCAACGAGAGTTAAAGGAAATAGTTCCAACTTAACAGCCTCAGCTTGTCCTGTACCATACTGATATAGCCTACAAATTTTCTCAAACCTCTCAAGATGTGCATATGGGTCATTTCTTCGAATCCCATCAAACTTATCCTCTTCTACACTCTTGAGGTGATTCCCTTTCAAAGAGAAATCCACTGAAATATTCGGAGGGCGAATAGCTGTGCCCCGGTCCGCCGGTATATTTCTTCTTCTCTCCCCGTAAGGACGGGCATTCGGATCTACCGGTTGTTCATCACCCATTCTTCTACCCCTTTGTTGTTGGTTAATATTAAGGTTGGTTCTAGGTATGACAATAATACTCGGTTCAGGTGTTTGAATTTTCTCTTCTTCTTCTTCTTCTGAATCTTCACCTGTTCCAAACACTCTACCTGCTTCTTTCAACTTATTAACCAACTGATCTTCTGAATCCTGAACGGGTGGGACACTGGTTTCGGTTTCTAAATCTATTTTGACTGGTGTGGATGGTTCCCGGTTATCTCTTGACACAAGTCGACGTCTGACTTTCCCTGGATTAGACAATGGGCTAAGCAAAGGTCGGCCAGAAGCTCTTGTGTTCATCAACTAACAAGAACCTGCACACTCACCACAAACAAACCGTCAACCGCACCTGTGGTATAATTGAAATGAAATAAAATACAAACTATCTAATAAAGCAATAACTTTCTCACAAATGAATGTGAAAAAGGATCGAACTACAAAATTAAACAACTACTTAAAATTTAGTCCCCGCCAGCGGCGCCAAAAACTTGATGTGTAAAATCGAGTTTAAAAATTAAAACAAGAAATACCCTAAAACTAACTACTACACACTTGCGGGCAGTGGACCCGTTCGTATATAGTATTGTAAGTCCCAACTCGTTAGATGGTACTACTGAAGACACCTCTATGTCGATGGTGGAGTTACTTTGCAATATACTTACTGAACTGGAGACGACCAGTTGCAGAGGTATATACCAAGTTCTAGATAGATTACTTATATAAAAGACAATAAGTAAAGAACAATGCAATAATACAAATTACTTGTAAACAATCTTGATGAGACAATATGTAGTTTTCAATGTGTAATTTATTTATTGATATTAAACAAATTACAAGGTTGATGCGGAACCAAGATAATACACGAATGTAAATATCCTAACAACCTATGAAATACAATTGATCTATACTCGGAATTTCTCTTCAACAATCGAAACACTTAAAGTAGTGAAATGTTCCTTTTAGCGATTGAGAGAATATTGCACAAGTTCACCAAGAATATTGCTGGTTTGCAAAGTGAATTCTATCGAAGTGTATTCGAAGAAGTTGTTCGAGAGAATTGATATTCTTGGTTGTGCAATGACTTGTATTTATAGGCAAAGTTAACATTGGGATGTTAACTTTGGCCGTACAAATGTGGTTGAGAGCATTTAAGGAATAGCATTTAATTCCTTAAAATGCAGTGTAAAGTTGTACGTGAAAGCAACTTTACTTAACCACCTTTATGTACCTTTTATATTTAAATAATAAGACAAGGCTTATTATCCGGGTAAAGGTACATAAAGTGTACAAGTCAATTCCTCGTAATCAGTGTAAAGATTTGTAAGATCTTTCCACTGATGGTCTCCAGTTTGTAACTGACTAGAAAGTCAACTGGGCTTCGCTGCCATTGCCATTCTCTATCTTCCATTTGTTGTCTTCGACTTCAACTGGAATGCTTTCTTCAACTTGGTCAGTTCTCAACTGGAGGAAGTCTTCAGTTGCGTTAACTGTACGGTGCAACTGGACTTCAATATATTTCTGGACAAATCTTCTTGGTCACCAGTTTACTGGTCACCAGATGCAACTGGTGACTGGTCAGTGTGAACTGGTCCTAACAAATTCCCCCTATTTGTCTAGAAATATTGCTAAGTCTTTCTAGTTCTTGTATCTATACAAGTATGAACTGGAAAAGCTTGTTTGATTAAATTCTATCTAAGTTTCTAAGGTATTTTTATAGATCAATAAATACCTTAGGTTTTTCTTTTAGTTTTGTTAGATTTTAATCTTTTATCTACCTTGTGGTTACAAACTGGTAACTTCATTTATACAAGGAATGAACTTTACACAAGTTACAGAATGTAAAACAAATTACAAGAAGATAAAATGAAGAAGAATTTAAACAGATGGCCCTTCGCCAGTTCTCCTTCTCTTGGCAACTGTAGAAATGGGCTGTTTGTCTTCTGGATCAACATTTAGTCTCTCTTCAATATTTTCTTTAAACTTGAGCAGACTTTGAAGAACAAACATCCATCCTCTTTCAACCTTGTTCTTTTGTTGCTTGGCCCCCAACAAGTTTGCCATCTCCACCAGCTCCGAATAACCAAATCCAGTAACATCAGGATTCTCAGTTTGCCTTAAGGGTCCATTAAGATATTGAACCCCAACAGTGAAGTGTTTGGTACCTGGTTTGATGAAAACTTTCATATTAGTAATCTTACCAGGGTGATATCTCCGCTGTTGCACTTCAGATAAATATTCTCGAGCTTCAGATTCATTGGCCAGTTTGATCTGGCCAGTGCTCATACTGTGCACTGCAGCTTTGATATCTTCACTTGAAGGTTCAGTTGTTTCTACCCAGGTTCTAAGGTCTGCATCTCTTGGCAGCAACTTAGGTTTACCTCTGGACTTGGGTGGATTCAACACTTGTTTGACCACCTTCTTTACTTGCTCAGCTCTTTTGAGAATTCCTTCAGTTCTCACTTCCTTGGCCTTATCCACTGTGATGTTTAGACATCTGGCATCATATTCAGCCTCATCCTCCTTATAATGTTTGTCAAGCTCAATCTCCAGTTGTTCTTTTAAGGCATTAATAATTCTGGGATCAGCCTTGACTTTGGCATATTCTGCAAGTGTCATGCCCAGGAGACACGCATCACTTATATCAAGTAGAGTTGGGGCTAAAGTTTTTCTATCATTAGCTTGATTAACCCTCATCTGTTTCTTTCTCTCCTTGATTACGTCCCCAAGCCTTGCCAGTTGCCTACTAACATCATCTGATACTGGAGGAAGCTGATCAATGTTACCAGTTTCTAACACACTGGCTTCAGTACCAGTTGTTTTTGCTTGTTCATCAGTGGCCAGCATAACTTCCTTTCCTTTATCTTTATTCCCCCCATCAACAACATCATCAAACTGTTCAATAACATGCTGCTGGTCATCACTTTCATCTGACCCAACAACAGTTCTTTCAACCAACTGCCTTGCACTCACTGGACCTGGCAGTCTTGGTGCAGGTGCAAGGATATTCCTTCGTTCCCTTTCCCCCTTGGCAGCATCTAGACCTGCACGAATAGCTGCCCAGTCTTCATTACTGGAGGGCAATCGGGCTAGAGGCTGCCACGATTGCATATCCTTGCACTCTCTAAAAACTGTGCAAATCATTCGAAAGGATCTCCACAAGTGGTTAATTTCTTGAGACTGGGTCAAGACATTTGCTGCAGTTTGGTCCTGACCAGTCTTCAAGTCTTCAATAGCTTTGAGTCTTCATCTAGACCTTTAACCACTTGTTCCTTTACTTCAGCATCCTTCTTTTTCAAATTATCCACTTCAGTTACCAGTTTATTAATGGATGAAGTGTGAGAAGCTAACTGGGTGTTTACTGCATTAACTGCACCCCTTAACTGCCTAACTTCAAGTGCCAGAGGCTCCAGATTAATCTGAGGAGGGGGGAGCTTGGCAAATTCAGCCATTACCTTCTTAACCAGTTCATCTTCTCGACTAGCCAGTTTTTCATCAATCATCTGGCCAACTGAACTGGCTACCTGCTGTCCAATTTCAACTACATTGAGGCCAGGTCTCTCAAACAACTCCTTGACCTGCCTCTCTATCTCCTTCAGATCAACCTCTGATGATCGAACAGTGTTACTCAATAGGTTGGAGATAGATGTATTGACATTGGAATGAGTTAAGTCAAAAGCTTCTTTCAAAGATGTGGACAGATTGTTACAGCTGGTGACTAACTCATTTAACTTCCTAAATACCAAGTCCTCATTAGCAGCAAATTTGTTTATTCCCAAATCAACAACCTTAGAATTTATGATTGTGTCCTTGTTGAATTTGGAAATGGACTTGGCATTTTGCTCAATTGTCTTATGAACACCCTCCACCCGTTTGATCAGGTTTTGGATGTCGGCAGAGAAGGAGACAAATTGAGTTTCCAGTGACAAAGGAGAAGTTGTCACTGGACCAGTAGCAGGTTGCACTGGAGCAACTGAAGGGGGCAAGACAAAGGAAGCCTCTCCAGTTGGTTCAGTAGCAGAAGAACTTAAATTGGGTAAAGAAAAAGAACGCTGAGGAATTTCAATGTGTTGGTCAGGCTGAGAATGCTCAGGTATGACCAACGGCGGCGGTAGGGAGGTGTGCCTATCTCTAGGCACAAAAAGAGTTGATATTAGTGATGGAGTTCTTTGTGGGGAAGTATGAGTGAGCGTATCTGGATAGGAAACTGAAACTTGGTGTTCTAGGGGTTGATCAGAGAAAGAAGGGAGTTGATCATGTACAGATGCATCAACCATTTCTTGATCATCTTGTGTTCCTTCCGAATCCGAAGATTCAAGATGGAACTCATCCTCATTTATGCCTAGATTCATAAATGATAGGGATGGCTGAACATCAAGTTCAGGCTCCTGATGACCAGTTCCAGTTACCTGGATGGTTTCATCAGTTGGAGGATCAGATGCCGAAGCATCTTCACCAGGGATAGACGTGATAGGAGTGGCTTCAGTTATGGTTGTTCTATCATCGACCACAACTTGAGACGAACTGGAGGGTCCCTCATTATTTTGAGGCCCGCCCAGTTGTCTTTCTGATTCACTTTCCAAAGGTGCATCAGTTTTAGCAAATGCCAGTCGCATTTGCTCTGGAATTTCGACCTCTCCAGCTTCAGAAACAAGAGAGTCTAGATTCCTCATCAAATCTGGCCTTGTGAACGGAGAATCTGTATTTCTATACTCTTCATCGCCCAGAATTTGTTTGAAACATAGTGAAAGGAATCTTGAAAAGGGGATACACACACCCCTGGAGCCCTTCAGCTTTTGTACGAGACTCCTATACAAAATGTCAGCAAAATCCACCCTCAATCCGTTCCACAAGCAGTAAGCCATCTCTGCTTGTGAGGAGTTGATCTGGTCAAGACCACCAGAACTCCCACCTAAACTTTCCACCAGGTGTACGAAGAAATACCTCCATGAAGGTGTAAGACCCTTCATGGTCATAGCACCCTTGGTCTTCAACACCCCATTGTCCAAACACTCCTTATGACCCATCTCAAGGAGTACTTGACGAAAATTGATATTAGGGGGCAAGACAACTGGAGATTCACCTTCTCTCCAGTAATTGAGGTGAAGAGCATCCCTCAATACTTCAACAGTCAAGGTACACTTGATTGTTCCATCCTTTAACGTGAAACTGATGGAGGAACAATCAGAAGAAAGAGTAGCAGTGTACCAGAACTCACACAAGTAGTTATGATACATCTTGCGTGGGTTTCTAGAGAATAAGGGTCCTATTGGAGAATCCTTCAAAAACCTTCGGATTCTACCAATAAGGGTATTAGACCCTTGAGAACCTTGTAGGCTTGCCAATGGATTATTAGGGTTTAGTTTAAGGGCAGCACTACTCGGAGCACCAGGTGCCTGGGTGACATCTGGTGAGGGATTGTATGCAACAGTCAAGAGATTTACATCTCTTGAACGGGATGATCTAGGAGCCATAAATGAAAATGAAATTTAGGATTTAGGGTTTAGTTTAAGGGCAGCACTACTCGGAGCACCAGGTGCCTGGGTGACATCTGGTGAGGGATTGTATGCAACAGTCAAGAGATTTACATCTCTTGAACGGGATGATCTAGGAGCCATAAAATGAAAATGAAATTTAGGATTTAGGGTTTTAGATTTGTGAAGCAAAGAGAAGAATGAAGCAATGTTGATGATTGGAAGTAAATGAAGAGAGTAAATGAAGAGAATGAAAAGAGAGTAAATGAGTTTTGGAGTAAATAAGGGTATTTATAAGGGGATTCAAGATCCCAATGTAAAACCAAAAATTATATTTTATTAAACCAAAACAATTTTGAAGATATTTTGACAAAATGTGTTTGAATTTTGAAATAAAATATAATTTTCCATGTAAGCATTAAATGTTACCATGTCAGCATTAAATGCTACGACGGCTTACTTTACCCATGACCCCACGCACTTTTTGTTATCCCAATACAAACAGTTGTCAAGTACTAAAATTGGTTCCAAACACGTCAGATCACGATATCAAGTGGTTTAAAACACTTGAGTATCATCACGTGTCACACATATTAACCAAGTATTTGTAACGTTATAAAATTTAGACAAAGACTGAACCTGGTAACTGGAGGATCAGTCCAGTACCAGTTTCCAACTGGAGAGTTCTCCAGTTGCATTTTCAAACAAAAACGAATTTTAGTCAGAAAATTATTTTGAGTCTTTCCCCCTAAAATGATGATCCAGATATCAATTAGTGCCAAGATAGTATCACAAAGGCGTTCGATAGCCTGGCGAGCAAGGATAATCTGGACCTCCTCAACTGGAGAACTTCATCAGTGTCACTGACGCGTTCAATAACAAAGAAAGCTCCAGTTAAGGGTTTAGCATTCCCAGTTCGCTGATGAGATGTTTAAAAGTTTTCTCATCGAGAGGTTTAGTAAAAACATCAGCTAACTGTTTGTCAGTGGGGATGAAATGAATTTCAATATCACCTTTCATAACATGATCACGAATGAAATGATACCTGATGTCAATATGCTTTGTTTTGGAGTGCATCACTGGGTTGTGAGAAATAGCAATTGCACTGGTGTTGTCACAAAAGATTGGGGTCTTAGTAAACTTTTGACCATAATCTAGTAACTGGTTCTTGATCCAGAGAATCTGGGCACAACAACTGGCCGCAGAAATGTACTCTGCCTCAGCAGTGGACATAGAGACTGAAGTCTGCTTCTTGCTGGTCCAACTTACCAGTTTTCCTCCAAGGAAATGACAACCACCAGTTGTGGATTTTCTATCAATCTTACAACCTGCATGATCAGAATCTGAATAACCCATTAGATCTAATCCTGAGCCTTTGGGGTACCAAAGACCAAGATTAGGACACCCTTTCAGGTATCTAAATATACGCTTTACAGCGTGCAAATGTGATTCTTTTGGGTTAGCCTGAAACCTGGCACATAAACATGTTGCAAACATTATATCTGGTCGACTGGCAGTCAAGTACATTAGTGAACCAACCATACCTCTATAGTCAGTTATGTTAACTTGTTTGCCAGTTGGGTCAGAGTCCAAATTCAATGGTGCTGCAATAGGTGTGTTTTTCGATGGGATTGAATCATATTTGTATTTTCTTAACAAATCTCTGACATATTTTCCTTGGTTTATGAAAATTCCATTTTCAGTTTGCTTAATCTGAAGACCTAAGAAAAATGTTAATTCACCCATTAAACTCATCTCATATTCAGATGACATGATTTTAGAAAATTTGTTACACATTGCATCATCAGTTGAACCAAAAATAATGTCATCAACATAAATTTGTACCAATAAGATATTACCTCTTTCTTTCAAGATAAACAAGGTATTATCTATTGCACCTCTTTGAAAGCCATTTTTAAGAAGATGTTTAGTTAAAGTATCATACCAGGCTCTTGGGGCTTGTCTAAGACCATACAATGCTTTGTTCAGTCTATAGACCCAATGTGGATGCTTCTCATCGATGAAACCTGGAGTCTGCTTAACATAAACTTCTTCTTCCAATGTTCCATTAAGGAACGCACTTTTGACATCCATCTGGAAGACCTTGAACTGCAGATGGGCTGCATAAGCCAAAAATATTCGTATGGCTTCAAGTCTTGCAACTGGAGCAAAAGTCTCATCAAAGTCAACGCCCTCTGCTTGACAATAACCCTGGGCAACTAGTCTGGCCTTGTTTCTTACAACATGACCATCTTCATCCATTTTGTTTCGGTAGACCCATCTGGTACCAATGGGTTCTTTCTTTAACCCAGGTGGACAAGGAACAAGCTCCCAAACATTGTTCCTTTCAAACTGGAGGAGCTCTTCTTGCATAGCTTCCACCCAGCTTGGGTCTGCCATAGCCTCGTCAATCTTCTTTGGTTCAATTAAAGATAAGAAGGTGACGTTTAAGCATTGCTCACTGGTGGCTCTTCTAGTCTGAACCCCACTAGTTGGATCACCCACAATTTGTTCAATTGGGTGGGCTTTAGTCCATCTAGTGTATTGACTAGGCTGGTGAACTACAATATCAGTGCAAGTCACCTGGCGATCCTCTTCAGTTGCAACAGCATCTGGAGAAGGATCAGTCCAAACAACTTCTACATCCTCATCAGAGTCAATGAGGTCTCGATTGGCATCATGAAATTCTTCATTTGAAGGCATTTCTTGAAGAATTGGAGAGGTAGGAGCTTGAACTGGTGCTGATATTGGAGTGGCACGTACATCAGATCCAATCACCAATTCTTGTGGTAAGTTGAAATTGATGGAGGGATAAAATGATGTGTCACTGGTGCTTTTCTTCTTCTTAACTGGTTCCAGTTTGTTGTAACTGGAAGCATCTTCTGGTGAAACAACTGACCGATGAACTTGGTCAGTTTCACCAAAATTAATTGGAATGACTGGAGAAATATCAAGGCTTGGTCTCTTGTTGATTGCTTCAGTTGATTCATCGAATGTGACATGAATTGTCTCATGAACCTTTTGGAGTCTATAATTATAAACTCTAAAGGCTTTTCGAATATCTGAATAGCCTAAAAATACTCCTTCATCAGCTTTTATATAAACTGGACAACCAAATACATGGAAATATCCAATATTTGGTTTTCGATTCCTGAGTACTTCGTAGGCAGTCTTCTTATGTCTCTTGATGTAGACTGACCGGTTTTGAGTGTGACAAGCAGTTGCAACTGCTTCAGCCCAAAAACTGGTGGGAAGACAGATTCAGATAGCATGCTTCTGGCCGCTTCTATCAGTGTACGATTCTTTCTTTCCACAACTCCATTTTGCTCTGGAGAGTGAACTGATGAGAAGTTTTGAGAGATGCCAGTGTCATTGCAAAATGTTTCAAGTACCTTATTTTGGAATTCAGTACCATTATCACTTCGCAACTGACAAACTTTTCGAGTGTACTTGAGCTCAATTCTTTTGATAAGGGAGATGATTTCAGCAGGTGCATCACTTTTGGATCTGATGAATACCACCCAGCAATATCTGGTGAATTCATCAACCACAACTAGAGTGTACTTCTTTCCAGCTCTAGTTTGAACATTCACTGGACCAAAAAGATCCATATGTAGCATGTGAAGAGGTTCAGTGATGCTAAAATTTTGCCTAGTTTTAAAACTGGCTCTCTTCTGCTTGCCCATCTCACAACCTGGACATGGCTTTTCCTTATTGAAGGAAATCTGGGGTATCCCATCAACCAATTGTTTGCGAGACAACTTGTTAATGTTCTTGAAATTAAGGTGGGATAACCTTTTATGCCATAGCCAGTTGGTGTCCTCATCAGCTTTGGTATAGAAACATTGCTCTTTTGGAGCTGGTTCCATATCCATGATGTACACATTTCCTTTTCTTGGTGCAATCATCACCACTTTCCAATCCTTGTTAAATATGGTGCCTTGTGCAATATCGAACAATACTCTGAAGCCATCATCGCAAAGTTGACTGACACTGATCAGGTTGTATTTCAAACCATTCACAAATGCAACTCTTTTGAATTCGACTTGTCCATTATTGAGCACACCATATCCTTCAGTCTTTCCAGATTGATCGTTACCAACGTCACTGTCGGTCCATCTTGGACAGTGAACTCTTCCAGTAGGGGCTTACATCCGGTCATAGTCCGGCCAGCAGCGCTGTCCAGATACCAGATATTCTTCTTTCGATCGCCCTACACACACAAAAATCATTAGTTCTTTTTGTGAACCCATCTTTTCTTGATGGGTCCACTGGACTTCTCTACAGAAGCCACAGTTGATTGTTGAGGTGTTGAACTGGAGGTTGCATCTGGACCTATTTCACCAGATCCAGGTGCAGGAGTAAAAACAATTGGTATTTGATACTTACTCCCTTTATTTTTACCAGATTTTGTTCCAGATGGAACATTCTTTTGATTAGGTTTAGAAAGGGAGGTTTTAACATTTTGTTTTAAAACTGGAGGTGGTGAACCTCCTTCCAGATTGTTAATCCGGGCAGTACAACTCTGAACCTGCCGAGACAAAAGTTGGAGTTGTCTTTCCAGATTAACCAAAATATCATTTTGGTCAGGCAGTTGAACCTTGGACCTTGGTTCAACTGGAGATTTAGTCTGTCGGGTCTTGGGCTCCTTAGACTTATGAGGTAAAGGCTTGTTACCAGTGGCCTTTTTGACTGGAGCTTTAGCCTGTTTGGCTCCAGTTTTAACCTCAATGGGGGTGGTCTCATTGGTTTCAGTTTCAACAGCTTCAGGTTGATCATAAGATGTTTCAACCTGGAGAGCTGGAGGCAATGCATGAAGGTCTGGTATGAGAGCTGCCATCTCCAGATCTTCAGATTTCCATGCATTTTTCTGGGCATCAATAGTTCTTGAAAATGCATCATAGTTTTTGCCAGATGCTTTTACCCATGACTTGATAATCTTTTGTGCTTTTTCAAAATCAGAAAATAATTTTTGATTATCAAGTTCTAAAGCCTCAATCTTTAAAACTGACTCCTTGAGAGCCAACTGGACACTTTGCAAATCATTCAGTTGTGGTTTGACATTGTTCAGTTCAATTAAGATAGTGTCAAGATACCTTTCACTATCAGCTCTAACAGTTTCTACAAATGCCAAATCACCACTTAATGATTCAGCCAGGTCCAGTTTTAGTTCAGGGTCAACCTGGTGATCATAATCACATACCTTTTTCAGTATGATGTCCACCCATCTTCCAGAGATGACATCTTCTTTCACCACATACTGCTGTTGTTGATCTTCCAAGGCCATGAAACACATGTCCCTTTCCTCTTCTTCATCATCAGATGAGTCATCAGAGTACTCCCATTTTCCCTCAGTTTGTGCCATTAAGCACTGATCCTTTTTTCTTTTCCATGGATAGGAGGGCAATCTGGGCCTTAAGCTTCTTGTATTTAGCTTTGTAGCTATCATCAGGCCGATTGAAATTAGGGACAGAGGGGCCAGTTTGGTTATTCAACTGACTAGATCTGCATTCCTTCATAAAATGACTTTTCTTGCCACACTTATAGCATGTAAGATTGGTCTTATCCAGAGAGCTGGAGCTGGAAGCATTGTTGGGGCCATTAAATCTTTTAGATTTATGCTTAAACCTATTAAAGGTTTTAGCAATCATGGCGACCAGATCATCATCGTCAGTTTCATTATAACCATCACTGTTTTCAGTGGTCAGCCCAGAATTCAAGAAACTGTTCAACATCTCCTTCATCGAGTGTGCCTGGACACTCTCAGCAGACATTAAAGCAGCACAAGGTCGCTCAGTTACACTAGCAACCTTGGGAATCTGGGCATGGTTCATGGCATCTTGCTCAGCCACAAGTCTTGCAGCATTATTATCTTCAGTGAATCTGAAGGCTCCATAGAGCGATGCAAGAGTGTGAGTGTGCAAGGTTTTACCTTGTCTCAAGACAAGAACCATGTTTTCCCATTTGGAAGGAAGAATATCACAAAACTTCTCAAGAAGAATATCCTTATCCTTCTCTACACCCAAACCTCTCAACTGATTTATGAGGCTAGAAAATCTGGTATATGTACCAGTTAAACTTTCATTGGGCAAGGCAAAGAAGGATTCATACTTCTTGTTCAAGGCAACTTTTCTGGTGACAATGGTGTCATCACCTCCTTCAAATTGAATCACTAATTCATCCCACATAGACTTGGCACTGGGAAACAACACAAGTGTTGGAATTAGGTCTTCAGGGACAGCCCCAAGGATCATGTTTTTCAGTCTGGTGTCCAAGTCCACCAGTCTGCGATCCTCATCAGACCAATGGTCTTCTGGCTTTTCCCTAGAACCTCTTCTTCCAGTTGGATCAAGAAGAGGACTGACTCCAATGGACATAGGTATATATGGTCCATCCTTAAGGATTTTCAACATATACCTTTCAATCCCACCAAAATGCAAAAGCATTCTAGCCTTCCATGTACCAAATGTCTCACTGTTTCCATCAAATTTTGGAACAGGAGTGTTAGAATAGTGTACATGGACATGGTTTGGGGCAGTAGGAGGAGGAGGGTTGGTGTTAACATTTTGAAAAGGTTGTGCATTATTATTCAATGGGTTTTCACCTGAACCAGAACCATCTCCACCTTCAATAGTGTTCATCTTAGCAGATCTAGGCAAGTTTATTAGCCTTCTGCTCTGATACCACTTGTAAGTCCCAACTCGTTAGATGGTACTAAGCAATACCTCAGATTGCACATAAATGAAGTTCAAACCCAAATTAGTTGATTAAATAACCGAGACTCAACAAAGCACCAACCCCGTACCCGTCAAGTTGAAGACATCATTTGACTCTCTTGCTTAAACTAGTTTCGTTACAAAGACCGGTACCCCAAGACATCTTTTATAACTTCCCTAATTAAACAATTGGTTTGGTTATTGAAATAACAATTATACCTATCGATTGTACCAACCGTTAACACATTTCTTCCTATTATCATGAACGATTATCTACCGTACCCGTCATAGACCCAATCGTTTGTACCCAAACAATCAAAATGAAATATACGTAATCAATAACTACCATTAAAGACACATATAAATCACCAATCAATTCAAGATAAATAATAAGGAAGAAATACGCTAAGATCTCGATATAACGTTAAATGAAATCAACATCGAATTAATAAAATTGTGCAATCTTTACATATTGTCTCACTTCATCAAGATGGATGATGAAGTGATTAGCCTCTCATATTAAAAGAAGAATAACAATTGAAATAAGAAGAATTCATTGTTACCTAATGATAATAATCGAAAGCTACGAATGAAAATGATCAAATCGTGTTTGAAAACCTAGAAATTGATGAAGATCTGGAAAAATCTCTAATTAGGGTTCACACACACGGCTGGAGAGAAAGAAGAAGTGTTTTTGGCATAATTTTCAAGCTATTTATATGCCCTCAGAATTCTGCCAGATTCGCGACCAGTTGCGGTGCAACTCAGCATTGCGGCGCAACTGGGGTTTGACTTTTGCTTTGACTTTGACTTTTATTGACCAACGCTGGCTTGAACTTGAATCCATTGCGGCGCAACTGAAGGACGTTGCGGCGCAACTTATACTTCTGGTTTTGGGTTGCGGCGCAACTCAGCGTTGACTTGCGTTGACCATTGACTAATGTTGACTCGTGGCTGGCCAGGAAGGAGAGGCGTTGCGGCGCAACAGAGGGAGTTGCGGCGCAACTTATCTTTCTAGAATTGGGTTGCGGCACAACTCCATGTTGCGGCGCAACTGGACTTTTTCAGCATTGACTTTAGTTGACTTTCTGCAATCTTCATCCAAATGCTTCCGAAATCTTCCGTTAGCACTTAATTCATCTCAACAACGTCGTTTTCTCCAGATTTGCGCTTAAATACCTGTCAGTACCCTGAAACACTAACAAATACCATAAACGCACCAATTGTATACAAAAACGACTCATAAACCATGCAGAATCAACTAAATACGTTGTGGGAAATGAGTATAAAATACGACATATCATGCGGGTACATGAAGATGATATTCCAAAAACGGCTTTCTGAACTCGTTATGGGCACTTTGAATTCTCGGTCATGCCCTTCGGTTTAACTAATGCACCGGCGGTGTTCATGGACTTGATGAACCGGGTGTGTGATCCATATTTGGATAAGTTTGTCATTGTTTTCATTGATGACATACTTATTTATTCCAAGATGAAAGAAGATCATGCAGAGCATTTGAGACTAGTTTTGGAGTTACTCTGAAAGGAAAAACTATATGCCGAGTTTTCCAAGTGTGAATTTTGGTTGGAAGAAGTCCACTTTCTGGGACATGTGGTGAGCAAAGAAGGTATACACGTTGATCCGAGTAAGATTGAAGCGGTAAAGAATTGGAGAAGGCCCGAGACGCCAACCGAGATCCGTCAATTCTTGGTTTGGCGAGCTATTATAGAAGATTCATTGAAGGTTTTTCAAAAATCGCCTAACCTTTGACCTTGTTAACTCAAAGAGAAAGGAGGTTTGATTGGGGTGAAAAACAAGAACAAGCATTTCAATTGTTGAAAGACAAGTTGTGTGATGCACCCATCTTAAGCTTGCCCGATGGAGCCGATGACTTTGTTGTTTATTGTGATGCATCCGGGCAAGGATTGGGTTGTGTCTTAATGCAACGGGTAAGGTGATTGCTTATGCATCTAGGCAACTAAAGGTGCATGAGAAGAATTACCCGACCCATGACTTGGAATTGGGAGTGGTCGTGTTTGCTTTAAAATGTTGGAGGCACTACTTGTATGGCACCAAGAGCGTGATCTATACCGATCACAAAAGCCTTCAACACATTTTCGACCAAAGTGAATTAAATATGAGGCAACGAAGATGGTTGGAGCTCTTTAGCGACTATGATTGTGTTATTCGTTACCATCCGGGTAAAGCCAACGTTGTAGCCGACGCATTGAGTCGAAAGGAACGTGTGAAACCGAGACGAATTAGAGCCATGAGCCTTACCGTACAAAGGAGCATTCGTGACTCCATCATTGAGGCTCAAAGATTGGCAACTAGGCCGGAAAACTTCATCAATGAAGCTTTACATGGCTTAGAAGAACAATTTGATAGAAAAGACGATGATGGGTTATATTTTGTTGAACGATTGTGGATCCCCGTTTTGGGCGGGCTTCGGATGAAATTGATGAATGAAGCTCATAAGTCGGCCTACTCGGTTCATCCGGGTTCCGACAAGATGTATTTTGGGTTGAGGGACTTGTATTGGTGGCCGGGAATGAAGAGAGACATTTCTAGATACGTTAGCGAATGTATCACATGCTTACAAGTAAAGGCCGACCACAAGAAACCACCCGGTTTGCTAGTTCAACCGAGAACACCGGTGTGGAAATGGGAAGAGATTCCCATGGACTTCATCACGAAGTTACCAAGAACGAGTAGTGGTCGGGACACCATTTGGGTGATTTTTGACTGGTTGACTAAGTCGGCTCACTTCTTAGCCATCCGGAAGACGACAAATTTGACACCATGGCACGCTTGTACATCAAAGAAGTGATATCCAAGCATGGAATGCCAATTTCCATAATAACCGATCGGGATGCCCGATTTACTTCAAAGTTTTGGAAGGCGTTCCAAAAAGCGATGGGTACTCGACTTGACAGCGGCGTTCCATCCACAAACCGACGGTCAAAGTGAAAGAACAATTCAAACGTTAGAAGATATGTTAAGAGCTTGTGCCATCGATTTTGGTGGCAATTGGGATGTGCATTTACCGTTAGTCGAATTCTCCTATAATAATAGCTATCATGCTAGCATTCAAATGGCACCGTTTAAAGCTTTATATGGGAGAATTTGCAGGTCACCTTTAGCATGGGCGGAAGTTGGTGAAAGCCAACTCATCGGACCCGAGATTGTTGTTGAAACGACTAAAGTGATCTCTCAAATCAAAGAGAAGTTGAGAGTGGCCCGGGAACGACAACTAAAGTATGCCAACGTTAGACGACGACCTCTTGAATTCGAAATCGGTGATTTTGTGTTGTTGAAAGTGTCTCCGTGGAAAGGAGTGGTCCGTTTTGTGAAACGTGGTAAATTGGGTCCAAGATATATTGGCCCATTTAAGATTTTAGAACGAATTGGTCCGGTAGCGTATCGTTTGGAACTTCCTCAAGACTTGAGTGTAGTTCATAATGTCTTTCACGTTTGTAATCTCCGGAAGTGTTTGGCCGATCCAACGCTTCATGTGCCTTTAGATGAAATCCGAGTCGATAAAACATTAAAGTTCGTAGAAGAACCGGTAGAGATATTAGACCGACAAACTAAGAAGTTAAAGAATACTAGGTACACGATTGTTAAGGTTAGATGGAAAGCAAGGCATGGACCCGAGTTCACTTGGGAACGGGAAGATTCTATGAAAGCTAAGTATTCCCATTTGTTTAGCGAGTCTAGTTAGATTAGAATTTCGGGACGAAATTCCTTTAACGGGGGAATAATGTAACATTTGTGACTTTTGACTCGGTTTGACTTTTGAATGAATATAATTAAATGTAAACGACTTCATGAATTTATATGAAATATCGAACGTTTTGTCGTGTTTTAACTTAACGTTGAATTTATTTGTATTTACGGGTTCGTTTTAGCAACTTAATGGATAACGTTTAGCTATTTGTCGAAATTAGCGGAGCGGGGCCTCATAATTGAGACCCCAAGGCCGGCCCTCTCACTCTCACACCCATTCATCCACTCATTTCCACTTTACCAAAAATCTTATCTTCTCTCTTTCTCTCTCATTTATTTCTTCCTTTATCTCCCCCATCTACCAAAGACCATCACCATAAATTCTCCATAACTATACAAGAATCTTGTGTTTTAAACCTAAATTAACTAGAACTATAACCTTAATAATAAAAATAATCATTATCGCAAGGATTCTCAAGATTCAAAGTGTTCATCCATCATTTGTGCCCTAAATCCGAATTCTTGGATCTTGAGTTGTTTTGAAAGGTAAATTTTATCTCAAATACACCCATTTATGTTTACAACTATGTTCAAAGTATAAATCTAAGTGTTCTTGGGTTAAATTTCAAGTCAAAACTCATTTAGGTCAAGATTAGGGTTTTGGTTGTATATTTGGGTCAAAAGTCGAAATTGGGAGTTTAGAGATGGAATGAAACGAAATTTCAAGTTGGGTCATGTTTATTTATGTTCAAAATTAGTTGTTAATACTTGAAAATGAGTCTTGGAAGTCTTTAAGTCGAATTCGAACCAACTAGGGTTTGTTAGGGTTCTAAATGGGTCAAAATGTGATTTTGGGCAAAAGTGTTGTTATGGGTCAAAATCATGAGTTGGGTTATGTTCTAACATGAATAAATTCGTTGGACATGCTTCAAATTGAGTCTTGCAACTTCCTTTGTCGGTTTAAAGTCCAGAAATGAAGTTTTAAAGGTTTATGGGTCGGTTTTGGCTTGTGTTTTGCTGATGCTGCTGAACTGGTTCAGTACCCACCGTCTGGCACGCTGGGCCAGCTTGTTTGACCGTCTGGTGCTCTTTCTTGGACCGTGTCACACGCTTGGACCGTGTTGGACGGTGAGGATGACCGTCTGGGACGGTGGCCTCCTTTACTCTATTTTCCTTTACGCCAATTTCCTCTGTCTTACGGTGAGTCACACGGTAAAACTCACTTTTCTAGACCACCGTCTAGGACAGTGGTGGGCACCGTGCAGAACGCTAGGCCAGTTCTGGCTGGGCGTGTGGGACGACAAGGGTAGGCGTGTGGGACGGTGGTCTCCCTTACACTTTTTCCTAAAATCTTTTCTAGCTTCATTTGGGTTTTTCTAGGATCGAACTAAGCTTTCGGTTGAGTCCTTTTGTGACTCCTCATGTAACGTATGTGTGACATAGGAGCTGGTCAAAGTCCAAGGGTTCATTAGGTTTTTCTATCAACTAATGAAAGGAATAAAACGTGATATTAATACGCATATTAAACGTGAATGATAGGTTGAAAGCTCGTGACGAACCGTTGCACGTTTCTATCTTAAAATTAGCTCGTTGTACGGATTGAGGTGAGTTTCATAGCCCCGTTCTCTCTTATATTTGGGGTGAAAAGTGTACTTGTTTTACTTAAACGTTTTAACGATTTATTTGAAATTATTTGATGTTAAACGATGATTTGTTGAACGTAAATGCTTTGTTTTCCCTAAACGTATTTATGAATGCTTGTGGTGATGAATGATTGTGATAACGAGTAAGTCCACGATTAGTGGCATAACGTAAAGTCCATGTTGATGGCATAACGAGTAGGTCCACGATTAGTGGCATAACGTAAAGTCCATGTTGAGTCCATGTTGATGGCATAACGAGTAAGTCCACACTCGTGGCATAACGTTGTTATTAACGATATTGTTTAACGTGTACATTGTGTATGAACGTTTAGTTGCAACGTAACGTTTTGTAATGACAAATTGTGAACGTATGGATGATGATGTAAGTGTCCTCATCATTGAATACCCTTAACGGTTGTTATCCCGACACTATGATTTTAACGTTTAAACCTACGAACTCACCAACTTTATGTTGACCCGTTTTAGTACACTTTTCAGGTAATCAAGCTAATCAAGGACGTAATGGATGATTTGCATGACCTTGCTAGGATTTGGGCTTTGATTTCCCTTGACGGGCTATGCTTAGGATTATCGACCATCATTTTTGGATTGTACTCTTTTGTAACTTTGATGGCATGTGCTCCTTATGCATTTTGTGATCCCATGTGGTATTTGTACTCGTATTTGAGCATATTCTATGGATTGCCCAATCCTTAATTGCATGTAGTCGTATCTCTATTTAATTTCCATGTCGTGCTGTGCTTTTCTTGTGATATTCCATGATTGCGCCTTGTTGGGGTGTTACAGAATGGTATCAGAGCCGTGGTTGTAGAGAATTAGGTGGTTTGACCTAGCCTATAGCCATTGCACCCACATTTCATAATTAGCATGCATGATAGGAAACTATGTGTGCAACGTGAATCGTATGAAGCATGAGACTTGTTTAAGCGGAGTTCGTAGGTTTTCCATGATTGTTGACTTGATTGTTATGTGATGACTTGATTGATGCATGTATTAGTGTCGGGATACACCGTGACTTACCGAATGAACGTTGACGTATATTCTTGAACTTTTATTGTTTAACCCTAGCAAAGTGAAACGATGGCATTAACGGAGTATGACATTCGGTAACCCTAGAGGCGCCTGATCAACAAATCTATGGTTACCCTATGCTATATAAAGTTAATGACCTCGTGGATTGCGCATTGTGGATGAAGTATAGTAGGTAACCCGGTATGCTTGATGAGTGTTGGTTAGGTGGAGGGTTAGCCGTTGGTACACCCTGTATACATACCCGGCTAATACTTAGAGGGCATAACGGAACCGAGTCTTGACATCCATTCAATATATTAACGGTGTGGAGGGTTAGCCGTTGGTACACCCTGTATACAAACACTTTTAATGTGTTGAATGTTGAAGTTAAGATTCAGACTATGCTTTACCCGCCTTGTTATGACTTGACCCCTTTTATATTTGTATTAATTGTCTTGTGATTGTGATGTTGATTATGAATTGCATGAAAAGATGATGCCTTAGATTATTGCCATGATAATATCCCCGTAGAATTTTATGTTCTTGTAACGGTTTAGAAGGGATGGGGTTTATATTGTTTGCTATATGACGACCGGTTTCGATTATGCGTGTGTGAAATGTGAGAATTAACTTACTAATCTAACACGTGTGTCCAGGAAGGAATGGTTAGACCTAAAAGAGTTATTCGCCGCCCTCGTGCTCAAGAAGAAGAAGAATTTGTAGGTGGACGTGGAGGTAGGGGTGGACGTGGTGGTAGAGGAGGTCGTGGAGGCCATGGTGGTCGTGTTGGCCGAGGTAGCCGGGGTGGTGCCAATCCCCCGGTAACCGCCGAGGTTATCACTCAAGATCTAAATGATCTTGATGTGACCAATTTATATATATCGCCCACATCATTTATGGCCTGTTTCGTATGTGTTTTGAGTCAATTTTGTATGCAATTGGCGCGTTTATGGTGTTTGTTAGTGCTTTCAGGTTCTTAGCAGGTTGCGCGTCCATTTGGTGCACTTTATGACGAATTTAGGCCAAGATGTTAATCCTAGTGTTCGAGAGCTGTTAACGAGAAAGAAGTTTGAGCGGGTTAGTGTCAATGCGCCGCAGTGGGAAGAATGCAATGCCCACTGCGCCGCAGTCACTGGTGAAGTGGTTACATGTTTTCCAGAGGAATTACACTGCGCCGCAGTGGGAAGAACGAAGCCCCACTGCGCCGCAGTCATTGGGTGAAGAAGCCACATAATTTCCATGGGATTTACACTGCGCCGCAGTGGGAAGAACGAAGCCCCACTGCGCCGCAGTGGGAAGAACGAAGCGCCACTGCGCCGCAGTGGGAAGAACGAAGCGCCACTGCGCCGCAGTGGGAAGAACGAAGCGCCACTGCGCCGCAGTGGGAAGAACGAAGCGCCACTGCGCCGCAGTGGGAGTGTGCCAGCCCCACTGCGCCGCAGTCAGCAGTACGGGAAACCTAATGCTTCAGCTTTTCAGCCATCCAGATGGGGGGAGGTATATAAGCAAAAATATAAACCGTTTTTCTGGATCCAAGTTTTCTTTCTAGGGGTTGTTCCACACGAATTCCTTCAAGGGTGATCTCAAATTCCATCAATTGGATTCATTGAAGATTCAAGAACACCGTCTAGATCGTATCTACTTTTTCGTCTTTGCAATTTTAATTTCAACAATCATTGGTACAATATGTTCTCTTTCAATTTATTTTATGAATTTCAATTTAGCATGAGTGGCTAGAATTTTTAATCATCCACTTTGATGAAACTTGACAAATGATATGATTGCTTAATTTTAATTCAAGAGTTGATTCAATTATCGTTGTGTCATGATCTTTATCAATTAATTTCCTTGTGATTTATTCTATTGATGTTGATGGTTTATGTGTTCATCGTTAGTGGTACTAGGTGAATATATTTATCGTTTCAATTCGATTGTCTTTGATCGTTTATCACCGGTTCATGGTATGACGGTGGATGTCAAGTCGATAATAGGAATTAATCGGTAAACGTGTTTAGAAACGGTTGGTGGTACCACGTTTTAATTCACATAGACATAATTGGTATTTGGATAATCAATCAAACTAATCGTTGGGGAGATTCTCTAGGCATTGGTGGTACCGGCTTGGGTAATTAAACTAGCAATTTAGGTGTTTGGGTGATTTGCGAGCGGTTGGTGGTACCACGTGAGCACTTTTATCCATTCACGATTATCTTGTCAACTCTTTAGAATTTGGTTTTAAACGAAAGCAATCATATCTGTAGTCGAGTGGATTCGAAGTGGATGATCTTTATTAATATTGTCTGAAATCTACTTTATTTTATTTTGTCTTGTTATTTAAATTTCTTTTACTTCAATTGTCAAAGTTAGGTAGCAATTCGGCTACGGTTCCATCCTTTTTCTAAAACTACTTTAGCAAACAATTATTTCAAAACCAATCCCTGCGAACGACCTCGGACTTACTAATTACTATACTATATGCGATCAGGTCCACTGCCTGAAAGTGTGTAGTAGTCGGTTTTTGGTCGGTACTTGTTTATAAATTTACAAACTCGATTTCACACATCAAGTTTTTGGCGCCGCTGCCGGGGATTTGTGTTCCAATTTAGTTGTTACTTTAGTGGTTTGATCCTTTCTCACGCGTGAGAAAGTTACATGTTTTATTAGTTTAGTTATCTTTTCTTATCACCGGTGCATTTGACGTGTTTGTGTTAGTTGTGTGTTTGCAGGTATTGTTTTAGTTGATGAACTTACGTTCTTCGGGTCTACCTTTGCATAGTCCTTTGTCTACTCCGAGAAGACCAAGAGGGCGTCGGTTTAATTTCACTGAACCCACAACACCTATACCAACACCGTTCTCACCTATAGCTAAACCCACTCCTGATTCAGACGAGGAAGGGTTCTTTTTAGACGAATTCTTCAATCTAGAAGTTAAGCAAGAAGAGATGGGTGACGAACAACCAAGGGATCCAAATGACACTCGCTATGGCGAGAGGGTTCGAACTATTCCAACCAACCGTGGCTCTGCCATTAGACCTCCGGCATTGATCACACCTTCAATTTGAAAGGAAATCATCTCAAGAGTATAGAAGAGCAACAATTCGACGGAAAAAGGAAATGGGATCCTTACCAACATTTGGATCGGTTTGAAAAGTTGGCTCGACTTTATCAATATGGTCAAAATCAAATGAATGCCGTGAAGCTTGAGACATTTCCAATTTCGATAACCGGAGAAGCACTTGATTGGTTTAATGATCTACCAGAGAATTCAATCACTACTTGGGATCAACTTAAGGAGGCTTTATTGGTGAATTTTACTCAATCCGAACTCAAAGAAGGTTAGAAAATATGATAAGGTCTTTCGAACAAAATGCAGAGGAAGATGTTGTGGATGCTTGGGTTCGATTCAAAGAGATGTTGAGAAACTGTCCAGGACACAATTTGACTAAGGAACAGTATGTTGAGATTTTCTTTGAGGGGTTAGATAAGAAGTCTAAGCGAGAATTGGGATATGCCTTCGGGGGTAGTTTCAATAATATCACACCCAACGAAGGATATCAGATTTTGGAAGACATGGCAAAGGATAATTCCACGGTGGATGATGAACGATTTTTGAGGAATGAAAGGAAGATGAAAAAGGGCACTAAGGAAGGGAGAGTTGCTAAGGCTGAAGCTAGTAACGATTCGGCGGTTATTGGAGAGATTAAGGCGCTATCTGAGCGCATGGATAGGAGCTTTACTGCTCAAGAGACTAGGTTTAGTGCACTTGAGAAGGATGTTAAGGTTCTAGCTGACGGGTGTGATTTTTGCGGAGAATTGCACTATTCTGATGAGTGTCCTAATAAGAGCCCCGAGGATGTGAACTATGTCCAGAATCAGCCCCAAGGGAACTTCCATCGCAACACCGGTTACCAAAACCGGCCTTCTGGTAATCCTTCTTATAATTCTTCTTATCAGGCTAATAATTCCCGTTTTTCAGGTAACAGGTGGCAAAGAGACAATTTTCAGAATCAACCTACCCAGCAGGCTCAAGGATCAGGTTCTTCTTCGACTACTGATCCCAATGCCGAGTTGAGAGAGATGATGAAGCAACTGGCAAGTAATCAAGCTGAAACAAACACTAGCATCCAAATGATCAGGGAGGATACTAAGGCTTTGAGTGAGAGGATGGATCGGATAAACGGGAAGGTGGAAATCAACATGAAAAATCAGGGTGCTAACTTCAAGGATCTCGAAAGTAGGATGGCAGCTCTTGCTAGGCCCACGGGGGCTCTTCCTAGCAACACACAGCAGAATCCTAGGCCTCAGTTTAATTCGGGACAGAAATACACTCCACCTCCAGCCCGTAATGAGCAAGCTAATGCCATTACCACTCGTACTGGTAAGTCTTATGACCCACCTCCTATGCCTAAGGATGTTGTTTCAAATGTGCAGGATAAAGGGAGCGATGATGATATTGTTGATGAAGAGATAGAGATGGAGGAAGATCCGACCGTGAAGACTCCGGTCACTCCACCAAAACCGGCTGCGGTTCCAGAGGTTAAACCGTACAAGCCGAAGATCCCATTTCCACAGAGATTCAAGAAAGCAAAGCTGAAGGAGCAATATAACAAGTTTATGGACATGATTAAAAATGTTCATATTAACGTTCCTTTAGTTGATCTCATTCAGGGGATGCCGAGTTATGCCAAGTTCCTTAAGGAGCTTGTGACGGACAAAGGAAAATTTGAAGAGGCAAAGGCCACTTTTCTTAATGCCGAGTGTTCTGCTATTGTGCAGAATAAAATTCCGCCAAAGCTAGAAGACCCAGGGAGTTTTCTTATCACTTGCTCCATTAGAACTCTTACTTGTAAAGCCTTAGCTGATTTAGGGGCTAGCATCAATTTGATGCCTTACTCGGTTTATGCCAAGTTGTCCTTGGGAGTCCTTCGCCCTACTCGCATGAGTATAAGACTAGCTGACCATTCATTTCAGTATCCCATCGGGATTGCTGAGAACATGAGCGTCCGAGTTGGCCATATTGTTTTTCTTGTTGACTTCGTTATCCTCGAGATGGAGGAGGATGCGAAGGTCCCTCTTATTCTAGGACGCCCATTCCTGAATACCGCGGATGCCGTTATCCGTGTGAAGGATAAGGAGATTTCCTTAGGCGTGGGAACAGATAGAATTGTATTTAATGTTGAAAAGTCTTTAAAGCATTCATATTCTAACGATGAGACTTGTTTCAGGATCGATGTCATTGACGATGCTTTAGATCAGGAATTCAGGGAGTTGATGGAGATAGAAGTTGGAGAGGAAGAGTTCGCTGACTTAGGATCTGGAGATATTACTGATGAAGCTTTGTTTGCAGAAGTCTTGGCACTAAGCTCGGATGAGTCACCTCCAGAAGACGAAACTTTTGAGGAAGTTGTAGCTGACGGAAGTACAAGGGTACCTAACTCGGTTGATGTACCACCTACTGACTTGGAGCTTATTCCCCATTATGTAAGACCCGATGATGTGAAAATTGAGAAGTATGTTGCGGGTTGCCTCATGAAGTGAGAATGCTTGTTTCTCACCCCACCATGCCTTTGACATACAAAGAGGCAACCACCCGCACCGCTAGTGTGACATTGGAACTTATTAGGGGTGGCAAGTTGAGCAAAAGTGATGGCAAGAGAAAAGAAGTAGCTGAGTCTAGTGGTACCAAGAAGGTGGAGAGGTATCACAACAAGAAACCAACTAGAGGTGGGAAGGTGTTTGCGGCGACTATGCCGGTTAAGGAAGTATTATGAATAAGTGATAGGGGTATTTTGGGGTTTTCACTTGGTTAAAGTTGAAAAAATGGAGGGAACAAATGCTTTATAATGTAATAGTATATAAGTCTTTTTTTTTCTTTAAAAGCTTGAAAGAGTAAGGTGGCCTTTGTTTGATGACTTAATAAAAAAGTCTTAGCTGAAAAATTAATCCATTAAGTCATCAAAAGTGTTTGTATTTTGACTTAATAAATAAAAAATAACTGTATCGACTTAATTCATATAGACATTATTTATCCATTCAGTCACTTTACTAATTCAGTCACTTAACGACGAAAAAAACAAACAAGCCGCAAGGGGGTGTATGGTATATTATGCGATTTTCAAATTGTATTTTGAAAAAGTATGCAAGTACATGCTTCTTCAAAACTGCATTTTCATAACAAATATTTACTTTTTTATACAAACATTTTTTCAGATTATTTTCGTTTTACAAACATAATAATTAGATATTCACTTAACTAAATGTTGCATAATATATTATTATTATTTTTGAAAGGTGTGGATCATTTGCTTGCAACAGGAGATTTAGTTTACGTTGTCTTAACCGGGTCCGCGCTAGAGAGTCCCCTCACCCTCAATACCTAGTATAATTATTATAAATTTAAATTAAATTATATATTATGCGTAGATAGATTATAGTTTATCACATAACAAAACATGAGCGTTTTTATAATGTCATCTTTTTTCTCATTTTCTTTTATCATTCTTTTACAAAATATATTATTAATAAATGAACACGGTTGAAGATTAAAGAATTACCAAATATTTATATCTCATTGCATTATGTGTGTGAGGCACAACTGTTTATAAAAACATTTTTATTATGATTAATAATATTAATATTAACAATTAGGAACATTATTTGATTAACAAAATTGATATTAATAATAATTTTTAACAACTATAAATGTTTGTTGTTTAAGCATATGTGATATTAAACGAATAGTAATTTGAAGTTAAAATGTGTAAACTATGTGACATATTAAGTTTAGTCTTAAAACATATACCTTTTGTCAAATACATATGTTCTTTATAACTTTTAAAAACATTATTAAATAACTATAACTATTTCGAAAAAGTTTAAAAAATATAATTTGTTATTTATTAAAACAGCAACCCTTTTTTCCTCAAAATAAAACTAAAAAAATTGTCTCTCTCATCTATTAACTAATTTAAAATATGCTTGCCTAATATAATTATAATATTTTTTATGAAATATTTACATACATATACCTTCGACCCATAAAATAATTACACTACCTTTTTACATCAATTATTTTAACATTTACCACCGCACCACCACCATATACGCCACCATCCGTCGACTCCACCTAAATCATAATAAATTAGTGGTGGCAGCGGCAACAACACTTATTTAGGTCCTCTACCCATAAAACCCTTAAATGAATCACTTATCTATCTTATTCCTTTAAATTAATTTTAGTAATATTGATCATGTCTTCTGACAAGCAAAACATTTTTCATTTTTGGGGTCAAAAACAAATGTCTAGTTTCAATAGTGTATTGTTGAAAAGATGAGGGTATATAGTGTAGATTTTATATAGATGAGTGTATCCTCCGACCCCGTCTTCCCCCCTTCCCCCACCCCTCCCTCGCCCCTGCCCTCCCTGTCTTCCGCGTTTTTGGCTGGTTCTCTCCGGTTTGCCCCTCGCCGTTTGCGGGTGCCCTGCCGTGCCTCCTGTCCCGTCGCGTCCCCCTGGCTCTTTGGCCCGGCTTCCCCCCCCTTTTTCTGCTTTGCCCCGGGCCGCGCGCCGCGCCCGGCCGGCCCTCCTGCTTCGCTCTTCTTTCCTTGCTGTCCCCCGCGCTCCCGTGTCGCCCTCGGTCGGTTTCTCGCCTGGCCCCCCGTGCGCCGCCATTCCGTTCCCCGATCTACTATCACCATCGTGTCTCGGCCGCTTCTCGTCTTCGGTAGTTTGGTGATGAAGTCCATTGAGATATGTTCCCACTTCCATTCGGGCATCACCGGTTGTCCCCCACTCGGGTGGCTTCTTGTGTCGCATTCCTTGTCCGCCCGTACGGCCCCTTCCTCCCCATCCTCCCCCTCCCGCTTCCCTTGCACGGCCCACCCTCCCCTCCCTTCCCTCCCAGTCCACTGCTTCTCCGCCCGGGCTGGCCCGCCTCCGGCGCTCCGTGGCTTCCTTCTCCTCCGCGTTCTTCCGTTCCCGAGGCTCGGCCTCCCCGTCTTTTCC
>CM067173.1:119724376-119753727 GCA_034093135.1 Erigeron breviscapus
TAACACCCCAACATAGCGGAATCATGGGGTATCACTTAGAAAAGCACAGCACGACATGGGAATTATGTAGAGTCAAACTATATGAAAACATAGGATTGAAACAATCCTTAAACTTGTACAAACGTATACAATCATCAACATTCACCGAAATACATGTTCAATCAATAATAAAAGGCAATTCAATCGATAGTAGTTGATCCTAAAAGTAACCCATAAAAGGGAAGTAAGGATCATGGATCCAGAAAGTCCAAAGTTAGTCCAATCCTAGCAATTAAGCATGCAATCATCCATTTTGTCTCTGATTAACTTGATTACCTGAAAAGTGTACTAAAGAGCGTCAACATAAAGTTGGTGAGTTCGTAGGGACAAGTAACAAGGAATAACCGTATCGGATAACAACCGTTAACAATAAGTGAGGATTAGGAGAACTAATCACATCCAAGGAAAACCTATATGGTTTCACATTATCACAATTCAATACAAGTCAACGTTCAAACGATCAATAACGTTCAACAACAACGATTCCATATAACGTTCAACAACGTTCCATAACGATCAATAACGTTCAACAACGGTGCGGCTTACATAGTTAATAACTAACAATGCGCTAACGGTGCGACTTATATAATAAGTAATGCGCTAACGGTGCAACTTATATAATGAATAATGCGCTAACGGTGCGACTTATATAATGAATAATGCGCTAACGGTGCGACTTACATAGTAACCAATGCGCTAACATGTCCACATCAACAATTTAATCATACAATCAATCAAATCAACAATCAACAGTTAAACAAACATGTACACTTTTCAGCCCGAATCTCAATTGAGTAGGGAGGGTTTACGAAACTCACCTGAAATGTCTGTCAGACAGTAGGAGGTATGTAACAGTCTGAAATGTATTCGTATAGCTCAAACGTATTAGCCTTCTGTAAAGGAAACTGTATAGAATAACCCATTTTAATAGAATTACCAGTTTAGTAAAAAAACTGACGGATGAAGGACTAAAACTGCAAACAGTTTAACGGTTCAAGGACTGAAACTGTCAGAAATCTAACGATTTAGGACTGAAACTGTCAGAAAATCTAATGGTATTTAACGGTCGTCAGAAAATGGACCTGTTTTGTAATGGATTTTATGACGGTCGTTAATGGCAGTTAAGTATATACTTGGTTTGTATAAATCTTTTATATATATATATATATACACACATATATATATATTACACACACATACACATACTCGTATATATATTATACTTACGTACATATATATATATATATATATATATATATATATATATACTTACGGTGGTGGTGTTTGGCCGTGATGGTGATGATGAAGGGTTGCAACGAGCAACCGAACAACAGCAGCAGCAGTAATAGTGATTCGGTGGTGATGTACTAAAAAGAACGGGTAGTAGCAGCAAACAAGTAACAGCAGCAGTTGTAAACAATACGATGGTTAGGGTGGTGATTGCTTTCGATGGTAACCGGAAGTAGCAGTAAAACAGCGGTGGTTTGGTGGGGAAGATGATGAACAGTAACAATGGAGGTTCGATGATGGTGTAACCACAAAGTAGCAGCGGCAGTTGCTATTCGGAGATTGTTTTGGTTCCTTGGTAACAAACGAACAGCAGCAACAGTAGGATAATAGCAACAGAAATCATGTCGAGCAGTTCGTGGTATAGCTTGGTCGGCTCAACAACAGTAGCAGTAACATGTAGTAGCTACAACATCAGTTCGAGTAATAGCAGCAGTGGCACGATGGTGGTGTTAAAAGGTGATGATCGTGACATAGTTGGTCGGCAATAGCTAGTAATTCTCGAACAGTAACAGTAATGAGCAGCAACAAAAGACGGCAGCAGCTGTAGCAAGACAGCAGCAGCAAACCAATTCCGTACAATACGTCTACCATACTTGGATATTGAGTCCACGAAAAATAACAATTACATGAGATGATATACTACAATGATCAGGCGGATTCCATTGCCCGTCACAAGGTTTGATCTTTGACTCCAAAGTGCAATGCAAACAATCATGATGCATATAATTCCTCAAGACAAAGGCTAATTCCTGAAAAGCATGAAGAAAAAGTGTCAACTACGAAAACGTAGTTGGTGAGTGCATAGGTTGCAAGTAAACCTCGTTACATATCCATTTCAAAATAGTTGAGAAATTCAAGGTAAATTATAAAGTTCTCATTTGTCACATTTATCGTGGCAGAAAAATATATCGATCGATTAATCATTCATTATACCAAAACCATTTGGTCATCAATACTTCAATATTGCCAATTTCAACAACTTTCAAGATTCCATATAAGGTCCAATACCCAAACCGTATGTTCAATCCATAATATCCAACCATAAATCATATCAATGCCACTTGGTCAATGGTAAGACTACCATGACGTAATTCGATGAGATTGTTCTTGAGCCACTACTAAGACCGGTTATGTCCCAATAATCAATATATTGTCCCAAATGATAAGATAATGATCAGCACATGCTGTCAATCACGTGCATAAAGATAACCAAGGGTCGTGCCATGGAGACGCCCATAAATATATAGTAGTTAGAGCACCGCGAGGCCAGACTGGCGATGAAGGTGGCCACCAAGGCAGACCAAACATCCCACCGTTACCTATAATAGTGGATGAGGGGACAAGTCCTAGTTGCGCAACCCTCTAACTACAGGCCTCAAATGAGTTAATAGTAGTGTACAGGGGACCACCGTTTGACAGTACTCAAGCTCATCATATAACATATAACACGTTGAACATACAATATAATTCCCATATCATTTTCATTATTTCAAAGAATCATTTCATAAGAGAAAGTCATTTTAATTAATCATGCTTTTCACCCCGCAAGTAAAACATATAAAAGAGTTTGAAAGGGGCTATGACTCACCTTGATATGCCGCATATTATATTCACTTATCCAAAATGGGTACTTCCCATCTATCGCTTCCTTGATCATATATCCGTCATATTCCTCAATCACATTTCAAGCCAAGACTATCCCTACGATGGGACTAATATACGTAAGTTCCTATCTTAAGCCATCACTAAGAAATGCCACTTTTGTTATGTTGTTATCAATTATGGGATCCAAGTGTATTGCTAGTATTCACATCTTTTTGGTTGTAAAGATTGGTGGTAAGAGTCGTTTTCTCATTATACGTTTTTGTACGTTTATTGGAATTTCGGTAATTTGGCTTTGGTTTATATGATTTCCATTGTATACTTTGCTTAGTAATAATATTTGACATTAGTGGTCTTATAATATTAATATTTTATGTATATTTTCTGATTTGTAATTATATATTTAATTTAATATTATTTAATTAATTATTTATTATTTTATTGATTTATTAATTAAATAATTCCTTAAAAATACTTTTAAGTGTCATAATTGCCTTTATAAATTATGGATAATTTCATTTGAATTATCTTCTGATATATATGCTCCTTAATTTATAATTTCATGATTTATACTTTTATTTGTGTATTTTCCATTTATTTTAATGATAATTTTAATTAATTATTTTTACTCAATTATTTATCTTTAAATTACGTAACACATGTCTCTTCCCTTTAACTATTTTTCTCCAGTAGGTTTTAGTTATTTTTATCAATGGTTAAGATGATTTACTTCATTCTTGATTTGCATAATTTATTTATGGATTTTTATGTCTTTTAATTACTATTTAAATTCAATAATTCATGGAAATTCTTAGAAATCATAACTAAACATTTTTGTCAAAAATCTCAGGCCTTTTAGGCAACTTTTATCCATACAAAATCATATCAATTCAACCTCTCTTGTGTCTTGCTTATTTTGAGGGTTTTATGATTAAAAATCGTTTACCGAAATGGTGATTTTAACCTCATTTCTCAAGCAATTAAAGTGCTTCAAAATGGATTTTCATCCTTATTCCATTATTTACATAATGTTCATTATATTTTGGTGTCTTAATTCATGATCGTGGTGGTGGTGTGATATTTGCAAATTAAAGCTTTCGGTTAGTGCTTATATGAACCGAATTAGTCACTTGTAGGCTTGTCTTTGCCATTTAATAACCAAGTTAAGTTTTATAACTTTTATTTGACATATTCTCAGTAGGTTTATAATACTTTTTGTTACGAGATTATTGGAGTTGGTTATAGTTGCAATCTAGTGACTTTTAGCTTATTTTGTTGTGAAGAACTTTTACTTGGAATTTTCTGTTTTAACACTTATTTTCATAAAATGTTGAGTAGTCATTCTTGGTTAAGTTGAATTATTTGGACGTTGGTGATTTTTATACAGAGACATATATGTGTCCTATATTTATGTGAATTTTTGCTAAATTTTTTAGACATTGTTTACTACCTCTAAAAATTACCAAACCAAAACTGGTCAGAACAGCTGCTGTGCGACTCAAGATATTTTATAAATGATTTCTATGATGGACATTTAAGAAAAATCTCCCAATTTTATTTTAAGTTAGGGACACTTTGAACTCAGTTCACACCAAGTTTAAACTTCTGAAACCTATTAGTTAAGGAATTAAAATCGTCAAAGTTGACTCAACATTAAGACAAAAATCCAGTTTTGACCA
This sequence comes from Erigeron breviscapus, assembly GCA_034093135.1. Lineage (NCBI taxonomy): Eukaryota > Viridiplantae > Streptophyta > Magnoliopsida > Asterales > Asteraceae > Erigeron > Erigeron breviscapus. Next base: position 119,728,987 of record CM067173.1, read on the forward strand.
CTTTTGGTAGAAAAATCATATCTTTGGTTTGGTTTAGTGTTTTTGAGTGATTCCAGTTGGAGGTTAAACTTAACTCTTTTATCTACGACTTTTATTTTGAAAGTTTTTGCTTGAAACGGCCCTCACATGTTCAGTTTATCCGTCCAAATACAGGAGAGTGATTCTGTCAGAAGGTATTTGGGTCCAAACAACTCACCAATGACCATTCTTGCTTAATTTACACTTTATTTCACCACTAACATGCTTGATACTCCTTTTTCTATGATTTTAACATCAATTATACAGATTTCTTATCAAATTCAAAGTCATCATTCATCCATCTCAAATCCCAAATCAAAATTAACCAAAACTAGTGCAAATGTTAACATGCATGTGATGATCTAACACTTTTACACTAAATCATTATTATCTCTTGCATTCTTAATTATTTCTTTCAAATCAATATTTTAAATGTGCATGCATGTGTAGATCCATATGTATTTAGTGATAAATTTAAAGGTAAAGAAAGTGATAACCAAAAGAGTTCAAGTTATCAACCTTTGAAGATGAATATAACAAGATTGTGGGTGTTGTTGGGTCTCCATTTCGTGGCTGCCCTTGGAGTGTTTCATGGCTGTAACAAGCTTGAAAAGAAAGGAAAATAAGCTACAAAATGAAGGAAAAGATGAATAACAATCAAAGGAACATGTTGGGTACCCATTGATGATCAAGAATCAAAAGGAAAGAAGAAGATGGGACTTGTTTGCTCCTGTTTTCTGCTGCTGTTCGATCAGCCCCTTAGAGGGCTGATTTCGTGACCTTGTTGCCTCCAAATCGACTCCATGCTTCCACCATACATGACTCTAGTTGTTGGATGATCAAGGGAACTTATTATTACATTAGATTAGTTAGTTTTAAGCTCCATTTTGCCTTGGAGAATCCAAAAATGGAGAAGAAGAAAGAAAGAAAGTTGGGAGAGTTGAGAGAGACCCATTGCATGTGTGTGTGTTGTGTTTGAGTGTGAAAAGAGAGAGTGGCCTGGTCTTGGGGCATAAAAAACGTGGCTATGGCAGAAAATAAAGGGTATGGAGTGAGTTTATTGGTTAAGAGGTGTGGTGGAAGGGTGGTGATTGGTTAGGAGAAGTGGTAGTGGTGTAAGAACTTGAATTGGTACTAAAATGATGTCTAGATTCAAAATGAGGGTGGTCTTGATCAAATTATGTAGTAATGGTTTGATTATGTAAGTTTTGTTTATGCAAGTATTGAATTTGTAATTATATATGTATGCATGCATATATAGATATGTATATGTGTTATGTGCAAAAGTTAGCTATTTCAAGATATACGTGTATGTATGTATGTCGTGTGTATATATATCTATATATATGTATTGGCACTAAACTTCATAAAATTTTCTTGATATACCTTCTATATTTGAGTTGTTGATTATTTTTTGGATACATAGAGACTTGTTTGTTGGATTGAATACTTATGAACTTGTTGTTACCTTACATATTCTTGAAGTTGACTTGATAGATCATGGTTACATTCTTATAAGATTGTCATTATTTCTTCACTTTGAGATTGTCCTATGTTTTGGCATTTCTAAGATAACTAGCTATCTTTGGGCATTCCATTGAACTAGAGAGAAGGTATCACTATGCCTTAAATGTCTAGAAGGTCAATTCTCTTGATAAACCTCTAGGGGTAGATACCTAGATAAATATAAGTAAATTGTCATAGTCGGAAATTGAGGGTTGTTACATCATTACCCAACGTCAAATAAACCTGAATGAAGTTCTGTGGCATCTCATCCTTCTTTGAGATGTTCCCTTGACGTTGACAAACTTCACACGTCTCCACTAAGGTTTGAGCTTCCTTGAAGATTGAAGGCCAATAAAATCCTGCATCAAAAACCTTCTTACCGGTTACAGATGGTCCGTAATGACCACCGGTTTGTCCATAGTGGCATGCATCCAAAATCTTCCGGGTTTCTGCACCGGCTACACATCTCCTAATCAAGCCATCTGCACACATTCGAAACAAATATGGTTCTTCCCATAAATAGTGCTTAATCTCGGAAAAGAATTTCTTTTTCTGTTGGTAAGTCATTTCTTTGGGAAGAACACCTGCACATAAATAGTTAGCAATGTCTGCAAACCATGGATCTTCTTTCACATCCACCTGCATTAGAAACTCGTCAGGAAACACATCATTAATATCATGCTCCTTTAACTCCTCAAGGTGAGGGTTTTCGAGCCTACTTAAGTGGTCGGCTGTCACATTTTCAGCCCCACTCTTATCTTTGATCTCAATATCAAATTCTTGTAAAAGTAAGACCCAACGAATTAAACGAGGCTTAGCATCTTGTTTCTAGAACAAGTACTTCAAAGCCGAATGGTCGGTGAACACAATAGTCTTATTCAAAACCAAATAGGGTCTAAACTTATCAAAGGCATAAACCACGGCTAATAACTCTTTCTCGGTCACGGTATAGTTCTGTTGAGCCAGGTTTAAGGTCTTGCTAGCATAGGAAATAGGGCGGAAATGCTTATCCTCCCTTTGGCCTAAAACGGCCCCTAAAGCAAATCACTAGCATCACACATTAACTCAAACGGTAATGACCAATTAGGTGGAGACATAATGGGAGCATTGGTCAATTTAACTTTAAGAGAGTTAAAAGCATCAAGACATTCTTTATCGAAATTGAATGGGATATCTTTCTCTAACAACTTGGTCATTGGCCGGGTGATTTTTGAAAAATCTTTGATAAATCGACGGTAAAACCCGGCGTGACCCAAAAAGCTTCTAATTGATTTGACATTAGTGGGTGGAGGTAATTTAGCTATAACATCAATTTTTGCTTTATCTACCTCTAATCCCGCCTTGAAACTTTGTGTCCCAAAACAATACCTTCTTTCACCATAAAGTGACACTTTTCCCAATTCAAGACCAAGTGTGCCCTTTCACACCTTTCAAGCATTCTATCAAGACTTTCAAGACAATTATCAAAAGAACTACCAAAAACAAAAAGTCATCCATAAAAACCTCCATGGATGTTTCGATCATGTCCTGAAATATGGCAATCATACATCTTTGAAAAGTACCCAGGGCATTGCAAAGACCAAATGGCATCCTTCTATAGGCATAAGTGCCAAAAGGGTAAGTAAAAGTGGTCTTCTCTTGGTCCTTGGGGTCAATGGGTATTTGGAAGTACCCGGAGAACCCATCCAAAAAGCAAAAATACTCATTACCGGCGAGCCGTTCGAGCATTTGATCAATAAAGGGCAAGGGAAAGTGATCTTTTCTTGTAGCATCATTCAATCTCCGATAATCTATACATACCCTCCACCCCGTGACGGTCCTAGTGGGAACCAATTCTTTTTTGTCATTTAAAATTACGGTCATCCCACCCTTCTTCGGTACACAATGTACCGGACTTACCCATGGACTATCCGAGATGGGGAATATGATTCCCGCATCAAGCAACTTAATTATCTCCATTTTAACCACATCTTTCATATTTGGATTCAATCTTCGTTGCCTTTGCACAACCGGTTTCACATTATCAACAATGTTTATGGTATGTTTGCAAAATTCTGGACTTATACCCGGAATATCGGAAATTTTCCATGCAAAGGCCTTTTTATGGGCTTTAGGACGGTCATAAGTCTAGATTTCTCATCCTCCATTAATGAGGATGAGATGACAACGGGTAAAAGAGATGTACCTTCCAAATATGCATACTCAAGATGGTCCGGAAGTGGTTTGAGTTCCAAGTCGATAGGAGGGTTCTCTACCGAAGTTAGCACCCGTGTTCTCTCACTAGTGGTGATCTCTTCAAAGGTCTCGTTCTCCGGTGGAGTTTCATCAACACTTAATGCCATAATTTCCTGCATCATATCTCCAACCAACTCTTGCTCTTCTTCACTGCAAGCTAACAATGCTTCATCTTCTTCTATATCCAAGAAATCCATGAGCTCCTTCTCTAAAGCATCTTCTTCTTCAATCACATCCAACCTGAAATAAGTTTCATCACAAGAGTACGGATGCTTTAGTGCTCTATCAACGTTAAAAATGACTCGGTCATTACCAACTCCTAAGGAAATTTCCTTGGCCTTAACCCGGATGATAGCATCCGCGGTCATAAGGAATGGTCGGCCAAGAATTAGGGGAACTTTGGCATCCGCCTCCATCTCAAGAATAACAAAATCGACCGGAAATATCATATGCCCACCTTAATTTGCAAATTTTCCGCTATCCCCATGGGATATTGGAAAGAACGATCCGCGAGCCTAATGCTCATGCGGGTAGGGGTCAACTCTCCTAGAGACAACTTCCTATAAACAGAATAAGGCATCAAATTGATACTAGCCCCAAGATCGGCCAATGCCTCACACAAATAAGCACCAAAAGAACAAGCAATTAGAAAACTCCCTGGATCTTCCAATTTGGGAGGAATCGATTTTTAATGATTGCTGAACATTCGGCACTCATGACTGCAGTCTTAGCCTCTTCAAGCTTCTTCTTGTCACTTACAAGTTCCTTGAGGAACTTTGCATAATTAGGCATTCCTGCAAACAAATCAACTAAAGGAACAGTTATATTCACAGATTGAATAAGATCAACAAATTTCTTAAAATGTTCCTTGACTTTTTCTTTCCTTAACCGTTGAGGAAATGGAATCTTTGGTTGATACGGCTTCACCGTCGGTTTCTCAGCGGGTTTGGATGGAACGGCCGGTTTCGGCACGGCTTGGTTCGGTTCCATCTCAACTTCTTCATCAACCGTCTCCTCTTCTTCATCCTGCACAAGTGGAGAAGAATCATTAGGTAAAGGGTTAGCGGAATCATAAGTCTTACCTGCCCTCTTTTTGATTGCATTCACATGCTCTGTTTCTCGCATTTGGAGGGGTATACTTCTGTCCCGATCCTTGACTACTTTGCCCTTGGTTATTGAATTGAGGCTTTGGATTCTGTTGAGTGTTGCTCGGTAGAGTACCGGGCTGCCTATTCGAGTTTCCTAGCCTCTCAATTCCTTCCTTCTAAATCCTTAATGGTGGCTTGTTGATTCTTAGCTCCTTGATCCAACTTATGTCCAAGCCCATCCAAGCGAGTAGTCAAAGCGTCCAAAACAGAAATCACCTTCTTGGACTCTTCTGCAACTTGTTCATTAGTTGCCTTTTGAGCACCAATGAACTCCTTCACTATGTCTCTCAATTCTGGATCCGAGCCTTGTTGATTGGTGAACCTACTAAACCTGTTACCACCATAACAGAACTGTTAGCATTAAAAGAAGAAGTAGGGTAAGAACTACCTGATGGCCGGTTTTGATAACCGGTATTTTGGTTGAAATTCCCTTGATTCTAAACATAGCTAACATCTTTCACTGGTTTATCCGGGCAATCCTCCGTGTAATGCAAGTCTCCACAATGCTCACACCGTCGGCCATAACCTTAACATCTCTCTCAAGGCTCTTAAATCTAGTATCTTGACTATCAAATCTCTCATTCATTTGCTTTGAGAGAGCCTTGACTTCGGTAATAAGCTTCGAGTCCTCACTACTCTCCACCTTAGCCACGGTGGTTCTACTAGACCTCTTGTCTCGGTCCTCATCCCTTGTAGAATACTCTCTAGCCATATCCTCAAGAATCTTATATCCTTCATTTGGGGAAATGTTGTTTAGACTACCCCCAAATGCATAACCGAGCTCCCTTTTGGTTTTTCTATCCAAACCATCATAGAAAATCTCAAAGCTTTCTTCGGTTCCCATACTATGTCCGGGGCAATTTCTTAAGCATTTCCTTGAACCTTTTCCATGCATCAACCATATCTTCATCGGGTTCTTGAGAAAAACCTCTGATTTTATTTTCTAATTGCCTTTGAGTTCTCACAGAATAAAACTCATCAATAACTCCTACACGAAGTTCGGCCAAGTGGTGAATGAGTTATCGGGTAACTCCTTAAACCACGCAGCTGCATCTCCAAAGAGTTAAAGGAAATAGTTCCAACTTAACAGCCTCAGCTTGTCCTGTACCATACTGATATAGCCTACAAATTTTCTCAAACCTCTCAAGATGTGCATATGGGTCATTTCTTCGAATCCCATCAAACTTATCCTCTTCTACACTCTTGAGGTGATTCCCTTTTAAAGAGAAATCCACTGAAATAGCCGGAGGGCAAATAGTTGTGCCCCGGTCCGCCGGTATATTTCTTCTTCTCTCCCCGTAAGGACGGGCATTCGGATCTACCGGTTGTTCATCACCCATTCTTCTACCCCTTTGTTGTTGGTTAATATTAAGGTTGGTTCTAGGTATGACAATAGTACTCGGTTCAGGTGTTTGTATTTTCTATTCTTCTTCTGAATCTGAGTTTTCTCCACTCCCAAATACTTTACCTGCTTCTTTCAATCTATTAACCAACTGATCTTCAAAGTTCTGGGTGGGTGGAATACTGGTTTCGGTTTCTAAATCTATTTTGACGGGTGTGGATGGTTCCTGGTTATCTCTTGACACAAGTCGACGTCTGACTTTCCCTGGATTAGACAATGGGCTAAGCAAAGGTCGGCCAGAAGCTCTTGTGTTCATCAACTAAATAACCGAGACTCAAACAAAGCACCAACCCCGTACCCGTCAAGTTGAAGACATCATTTGACCCTCTTGCTTAAACTAGTTTCGTTACAAAGACCGGTACCCCAAGACATCTTTTATAACTTCCCTAATCAAACAATTGGTTTGGTTATTGAAATAACAATTATACCTATCGATTGTACCCAACCGTTAACACATTTCTTCCTATTATCATGAACGATTATCTACCGTACCCTTCATAGACCCAATCGTTTGTACCCAAACAATCAAAATGATATATACGTAATCGATAACTACCATTAAAGACACATATAAATCACCAATCAATTCAAGATAAATAATAAGGAAGAAATACGCTAAGATCTCGATATAACGTTAAATGAAATCAACATTGAATTAATAAAATTGTGCAATCTTTACATAATGTCTCACTCCATCAAGATGGATGATAAAGTGATTAGCCACTCATATTAAAAGAAGAATAACAATTGAAATAAGAAGAATTCATTGTTACCTAATGATAATAATTGAAAGCTACGAACGAAAACGATCAAATCGTGTTTGAAAACCTAGAAATTGATTAAGATCTGAAAATATCTCCAAATTAGGGTTCTCCCACGGCTGCTAAAAAAGAGAAGAAGAGTTTTGGCATAATTTTCAAGCTATTTATATGCCTCCAGAATTCTGCCAGATTCGCGACCAGTTGCGGCGCAATGAAGAGCTGCGGCGCAACTATAGTTGACTTCGGCCTTTGACTTTGACTTTCGTTGACCTAGAATGGCTTGAACTTGAACCCATTGCGGCGCAACTCAAGGCATTTCGGTGCAACTTATCTCTCTGCTTTTGGGTTGCGGCGCAACCAAGAGTTGCGGCGCAACTTGCCTTGACTTGCGTTGACCTTTTGACTTATGTTGACTCGTGGCTGGCCAAGAAGGAAGGGTGTTGCGGCGCAACTGGAAGACGTTGCGGCGCAACTTATGTCTCTGGAATTGAGTTGCAGCGCAACAAGGAGTTGCGGCGCAACTGGCCTTTTTCAGCATTGACTTTAGTTGACTTTCTGCAATCTACATCCAAATGCTTCCGAAATCTTCCGTTAGCACTTAATTCATCTCAACAACGTCGTTTTCTCCAGATTTGCGCTTAAATACCTGTCCGTAACCTGAAACACTAACAAATACCATAAACGCACCAAATGTATACAAAAAACGACTCATAAACCATGCAGAATCAACTAAATACGTTGTGGGAAATGGGTATAAAATACGACATATCAGTACTCCTTCCACATTCATCACACTAGTGGTCTTAACTACGAACTCACAATGTACACTTTCTAGGGTTCACAGAATTCACGTTGCACATAAAATTCCTAACCATGCATGCTATATGAAGAGTTTTAACTTAAGCCGTAGTCTAGGTCAAACCGCCTAATTCTCTACGACCACGCATGGGCCACCATTCTGTAACACCCCAAGCCAAGGCTCGAAATATTACGGAAATCATATAGCACAAGGTGGGATTAATGTAGAACATGAACTAAATGCAAACAAAGGATCCAGTGAATCCATAAGCAAGATAATTCAAGTACAGAAAGTATGAGAAACAAATAGTCATCAAAGTTTACAAAAGAAACAACATCAAAAGATGACTAATGATCTAAGCATAAAGCAAAAGTAGGCAATGAATCCTTGATTCATATAAGTCCAATGCCTGGGGTTCACGAGCTAGCAATCAATCATACTCCTTGCCTTGGAATAACTTGGTTACCTGAAAAGTGTACTAAGCATAGTCAACACAAGGTTGGTGAGTTCGTAGGAATGGTTCACAAGGAACCATTTTCGTTAATCACAACAAGTATAAGTAAAGGCAAGCATAACATAAGAGTAGCCTTTAAACGTTACAATCTCAATCACAACCAGTTACAACATATAAGTAATGCGTGAAATAAATAAGCACAAGTGATGTCTATATCAGGGTATGTGCAATACGCATAATCATGTCATGATGCATATGAAATGTATGACTATCGAGTCATCTATGCAACGATACTCCACATGCCATCACAATGGACAAATGTGGCATCTCAAAATCGTCGAATATATATACGTCTATATACTCGGATGACCGTTGTGCATCTCGCACCAAAGAGTGTCTAGCGTGCTTCTCGCACCATAGACGTATAAGTATTAGTGCACACATGTCATCACAATTACCAATGTGGCGTTCACAATCTCGATTCAGACTACCAACCGCATTCTATATATCCCCAATTCCAACCACAATCAACAACCAACCAATAGCCTAACAATACGTACATAAACTTCGGAGGATTCTACTTTCAACGAGTCCTAGATGCTTATGTATAGGGTCACCCGCAGCCTTCCCACCACATCTAAAGCCCTTTGAAGGCATAACCGACTTCCATGTATGCACTACTATCCTAAATTAATCAACCATTATCACAATCATACATGAATCAATCAAGCGTGTCATTATATCTATCAATTTGTTAACAAACAAATCAAACAATAAGATGGATGGTAACTCAAGCAAATCAACCAATCACTCAAACAATAAAGCACGTATGTTTACACTTTTCAGCCCGAATCTCAATGAGTAGGGAGCTACGGAACTCACCTTGTTCGGCAAAAGAAGCTAGTATTGTTAATATAAGATTATAAGCGAGTATTGGGCTCCACGCGTCCACAACCTATCAATGTACATCATAATACCATAAATGTCAACTCTACAACCTTAAACAAGTTGGTTCAGCAAGTTTAAGTCGAGTCACAAACTCATAAACGCTTCTACAACTTTACCGAGTAAGAAACAAGATACTTTGACTCAACATTTTTAGAAATGGGGGAAGTTTCATACAAAATGAATGTTATTACAAGAAAATAGACTTTCTCACGATTCCAACGATAGGTCATATGACTCATTGGGTTTACGGATAAAAAGTTATAAGCGTTTGAAAACTGCCATTAAGTTACACACAATTCGCGACGTGATTCCCTTAATTCGCGGCGCGAGCCCATGGCTTCGCGACGCGACCCAAAGCCCTGAATGAAAACATCTTTTTGGAACACAAGGCTCGCGGCGCGAGTATGCCCATTCGCGGCGCGAAGTGCAGCAGACCTGCACATTTTCCAGCCCAAACACGATTCCAAGTTCACCCAAAACCCATTTTGACACCCAAGATCGACCAAGGTACCTTTCTAACTCGTTTTTAAGCATAAATACACATATATAAACATATTTGGACTCAACCCACTTCATAAATTCACTCCAAACATCAATTTCAAGATCAAGATTCGGTTTTAATTCATTAAACCCTACATAAAAACCTATTTTCAGTTTCAATTCGATTTGTGACCCGAAATGACTTGGGTTCAACTAGAAATAGGTAAATAAACATAAGTTAATGAATATGGGATGAGTTTGACTTACCAAAATCTTCTTCTTGTGTTCAAACCCGAATTTGAGCTAAATGGGTAGAAATCTTGCACTAGAATCTAAGTCTTGATATGATGGAGATGATGATGATCTTGTATTGAATTTGATTCAATGACTCTAATTTGATGCAGGTGTAATTTGAGAGAAAAGAAAAGAAAGAGATGAGAGACTTGTGATCCATGAATTCACTAAGTGAATGAGAGGAAGAGAGATAGGAGGGAAGGAGGGAAAGGTTGGTGAAATGAGAGGAGGAGAAGGGTGAAGGGTGGTTGATGGGTCGTGGGTTTAGCCCATGGGTCGACCCGTTTTCCCTTTTTCTAGTTAACTCACATGTCGTCTTACATTGAATCGTGCATTAAGTCATACACCCGACCCGTCAAGCATAAAACTCATTCATTTCATCCCAAAATAATCCCAATTATCTCATTAATTAAGATCGTTAGTCAAATTACACATAAAGTCAAAGGGTCAAATCTCACGGATGTTACATTGAGATTTGGGATGATGAATTTTGTTTTGTGTTTAGAAAATGATGTTGATTTGGAATATGGGTTTTTTTTGGAATATTGGTTCGTCGCTCAGACTTGTCGGAAATAATTGTTTTTCCCCATTGTTCACCACTTTCTCAATATTATAATGGGCGGTTAAAAAAAACCGAATAGGTTAACCGGTATCGGTTAACCGGTTATTATTAATCGAAATCGGTTAGATAGGTTCCAGTTTTAAAACCTAGAAACCGGTTATTAACCGGTACAAGTTAACCGTAACCGGTTATTACTGTTTCAAAAAATAACCGAAACCGGTTATTAAAATTAATAACCAAAATCGGTTAACCGCTTCTTGCACCTCTACCTAAAATTAATGGATCAAATGTATTCAACATCATTGCCAAATAGTGGGTCTATATTTTTTTACTCACATCACATGTTCTGTTTTCTCATTTACATGCAACTTACATTATTTATTGACTTGAAAAGGATGTTGGGAGACTTAGAAAAAGGATGGTGGGAGATTAATTTTACCCAAGAAATGGGTAAAAGAAAAGGAAGGATGGCAAGAACATACTTTCTAGTTCCAAGTTAAACCCATAATGAATATCCGTCTATCCGATAGAGTGATAATTCTAATTGAACATGTTTACAATCAATGACTAACTGATCATAATGTGCTTTGCCTTTAGGCCGCTCGTAGTAGATGGACGACGAGCTCGTCCATAAGCTCTTCCATCTCGTCATTTTTGGATGTTAATGCCACCGAGTGTTCGTAGCTCGTCGAAATGGAGGGTGTTCGGTTTTAAGAACCGGTTGGACGAGCTCGTGTGGGGCCGGGGGAGCGTGCGAAGGTGTTTAAAAAAAAACTTCCTTTATTTATTAAAAAGTAACGGCTAGTAAATTAAATTTCTATATAAACACCATCATTTTTAACAATCACTCAAAAACAACATATCATTTAAACTCTTTTTTCTCTTCATCAAACCATTCAATTTCAAAATGGCGAGACAAATGTGGACTGAATCCGAAGATCTTTTGTTATGCATGTGTTGGATACAAGGATGTGAAATGCTTTACCCAACCCAAAAAACTGCTTGGACCAACATATCTGAAAGGTTCAACATGAACACCACTGAAGGTCCACGGACCAAATCTCAACTACTAGGTCACTTCAACAAAATTCGCAATGAATGTAAGCAGTTTGAAGCAATTTATACGAGGTTGAAGGCACAACGGATGAACTTATCTGATGAGTTGGTTTATGCAACGGCGCATCAGGAGTACCGGGAGAATTATGGGAGGGGCTTCAGATACGAGCAGTGTTTCAGGGAGCTTATCACGGTTCCTACTTTTAATTAAGTCTGTTTTCGTATTTTAATTAAGTATGTTTTAGTATTTTAATTAAGTGTGTTTTGTGTAAGAGAAGTGAAAATGAATTTGTGTGGGTTGAAGTGTGGAATGGTAGTGTATATATAGTGGTTTTACAAAAACTAGCCGTTAGGGGCTATTTTTGCCATATTCTGAAAGTTGAAATTTGAAATGAGGGACCTATGTTGCCACATTTGAAATTCATTTATTTTAAATAAAAGTTTAATTTTAATTTTAATTAATTATGTAATGTAATGTTTAATTTATATGTGGTGTTTTTATTTTTATAAAGGTTTTATTAATTTTAGATAAAGAATTTATTAATATTTGGGTTAAAATAAAATAGAATAAAAAAAGTTTAGGAAGAGGTGAGGAAGAGGTCTTAATGCTAGGGGTAGTTCTTAAATTGGAACATGCTGACGTGGCATTTAGGAAGAGGTGAGGAAGAGATTTAAGAAGAGACTTATTAAGAGGGGCCTTATGTAGGGCTGTAAACAAACCGAACGAACACGAACGAGACCTTGTTCATGTTCGTTCGTTTAACTAAACGAACGGTTCACGAACGGATAAACGAACATAATAGTTTGTTCATGTTCGTTCGTTTATGTTCATGAACGGATGTTCACGAACACAAACGAACGAACACTAATGAACGAACACAATCGAACAACAATGAACAAACATATAGTTGTAAGTATTACAACTTAAATTCAAGATTACAAAATATCCATCGGTTAAAAGTTTTACAAAATATTCCTACTTATGATACGAATATACAACATTTATCTAATATAAAAGGGAGAAGTGAATATAAGGTTGTCCGACACCTAAGCTTAGGTGTGGAACCCCTCACATACAAATTTTTTATATTTTTTGATTAATGAATAAATGTTTGGGCCCCCATGAATTTTATGGATTAAAAAAAACAATATGTGAGTGTTCCACACCTAAGCTTAGGTACCTAACAGCCTTATATTACCATCCCCCAATATAAAAAGAGGTTTATATCCTCTAATTTCATAAAAATAGAGTTGAAAGCTTAAACTTCGACCCAATATCACACGATCACACGTTTTTAATATAAACAGAAGTATTTATATTTAAACTTTTCTTTAAAATATAGATAGTAGGTATTAATAATTTAATATACATTAATATATATCTCTAATATATAGATATAAAAGAAAATATTTATGTTTAAACTATTTTTTGGGTAAAGTTGGTTAGGTATTAGGATATATTCACGAACATAAACGGACGATTGTTCACGAACATAAATGAACGAACGTTCACGAACATATTATCGAACGTTCATGAACATAAACGAACGAACGAGAGCTTTGTTCATGTTCGTTCATTTAAGTAAACGAACGAACACGAACGAACTTCCCGCCGAACGGTTCGCGAACTGTTCATGAACTGTTCAGTTCGTTTATAGCCCTAGCCTTATGTAGTTGCAAGATATCAGTCCTTAAACAACAACTTAGCCCGTTCACTATTTTCTTGTGGCTTCTTTCGTTATTGCACTCAATCTGTTTTAAGTCCCACCAATGATAATCTTCCCTCTTCTCTTTCTATATATATGGTTCACTTTGCACAACTACAAAATCAGCAACAACATTCATCAGTTTAACATATAGCAAGCTCAACTATTGCATTTCCCATTTTTCTTTTAACTCATCACACGATCCATCAGCAACAACCATTACCCAATTTACATAAAGCCTACTCTACTTATATCAATTAAACCCTCATCATCTTAACTCACTTCCAAGGAACCCAGTTATGGATCATAATGCACCACTTCAATTCGTTATCTTGAAGCTGTCAAAGAACATATGAACAATCCCCACGTTCCTAGGAATGTGACAAGTACCTATGAACATTTCACCGTTTTTTTTTCCAATGTCTTCCGTGAAAAGACCGTGTTGTCTTGAAGTTGCAAAACATACTGGCGAAGATCCTCCACATCGTCATCCTGGTTCTCTGACTCGGCACGTAATTGCTCATTCCACACAGCAGCCTTAACTTTCTCCGTTAAGCACTTTAAACAATAGATTGCACTGATCACAAAAAAATGGGATGCAATCTGTTATCCAGTATGCTACCTGAACAGGCTTATCAAATTTTAGAAAAAAGTTTTTCACATGCTCCACTCGGAAAAAAAAACAACGGTGAAATGTTCAAAGGTACTTGTCACATTCCTAGGAACGTGGGTTCTTTGACAGCTTCGAGATAACGAAGTGCTGCATTATGATCCATAAATAGGTTCCTTGGAAGTGAGTTAAGAAGATGGTGGTTTAATTGATATAAGTAGAATGGGTGATGGCTGTTGTTGATCGATCGTGCGATGAGTTAAACTAAACATGGGAAATGAAAAACGTTTTTCTAAATACTCCGTATAAAATCTGATAAGCCTGTTCAGATACATACTGGATAATAGATTGCATCCCACTTTTTGTGATCAGTGCAGTCTATTGTTTGACGTGCTTAATGGAGAAAGTTAAGGCTGTTGTGTGGAATGAGCAATCACCTGCCGAGTCAGAGAACCAGGATGACGATGTGGAGGATCTTCGCCAGTATGTGTTGCAACTTCAAGACAAGACGGTCTTTTCACTAAAGACATTGGAATGGCTTGATAATACTACTAAACTTTGGATTCAAATGGGTGAAGGAAGACAACCCAAGGATCTTCTCGACCATCTAAAAATAAAATAAAAAACAAATTGAAATTTTTTACCACCATCAAGTTACATCTTTACCGTCAAATGAATATCCAGATTGTTGGAGCTTGCCGGTTGTAACCCTTACAACCATTGCCATCTCTCTTCCCCGGATTGATAGAGTTTATAAGTTGCTTGGATTTGTCCGAGAAGGTCTTAGATATGTGACACCCGTGGAACAATGTCTCAGTACCACGGATTTCTATCTAAGAATGCAAAAGGCAGCAAAAATGTTGTGGGATGAAATTGAGGTGTACGAGTCATGGCTGAATAATAATATGAAATAGAGTATTTCAAACGTAAATACAACAAAAGAGATTCTTGAGTTGTTCAGGCAAAGGAGTCAAGACGTGGTCACTGATCGAGATGATTCAATATTTAAGTCTATCTGTGCGGATTCAATGGATTCTATCACCAACAAGATCTTGATTTCCACCACTATTGACCAGTTTGAAATACAACTATTCCAACATCTTTCAAAATTGATCATGTATAGGCATGTTGTTAGCATGTCTCAAAAGATTACCACAAGTTATAATAACAAAGTGCCACCCTCAAGAGATCAAGAAAAGGGGGGCAACCGTCAAAGCGATTGCCAAACTTCTCGGCGAGACCTTGGAGATAATAAACGCCCTACAAGATCCTGAACTTGGAAGCTAGAATATTGTATTGTACGAGAACTTCTTTTTTTCAATACAAACTATTTTAAGATTCGGTAAAAATCATTTGAGGATTCACTGTATGTCTATTACACTTTGATATTTGCAGTATAAAAATGACATGTTATATAATATGTATCGTTACACTTTACATATAAAAACTCCTTGATTTCTTGCTTGGGCAAGGAGCATCATCATCAGAGATGCAATAAGTAGTCCAGCTTGGGATCTTGTCATTGATCAAAGGGTAAGTAAAACGTAGAATAATTATGTGATTAGCAGCCAAAACTGGAAATGGATTTTTGTCATTGATCAAAGGATTTTAGCTTAAATGGTTTTTCTCTAAGTTCAAATCGCTAAATACCATGCATACTTTAGCACAGATAATCACTTTTTGACAAATCCACAGTCACTTTCAGTCTTATTGTCATAATCTTTAATATATATTAAAACAAAACTCTTAATTCTAAATTGGAAAAGTAAGGACCATTGATTTAATTTCAACTCTTATTCTCCACCATTAGATCATTTTGATGACATCATCATTGACTAAAGAATTAGTCAATAACACTTTCGGTCCTCTTTATATAAATAAATGTGTCTTATAAAGTCTTCTATATTTATTTATTTTAGTACAATAATGGTACTTCGTAGTCTTTAATGTATATAACTTATAAATAAATAAAATCATTTATATAGTATATTATATTTTCATGTATACAAAGTTTATATATTTGTATTTCTAATGTGGTGTAAATGATACGAATATTTGACAAAATTTCCATTTAGAATGGGTTGATACGAATATTACATGACTTTTTTTTTGATGTGATTGTATAAATTAAAATAACACCTTTGGTACTCCTAATATGAGTAAAAGTTATGTAGTTATAACTTAGTGTTAATAAAGATATGTATTTAATATCTCATAACTAATATAATGGTGAACTTGGGATCTCACCGTCACGCAGCGTTGCAGGGTCGTTAGCTTGAGAGGAAAAATTCCTCTACGGGATTAAGGAGTTCCTGGGCATTTACCCTTTTTTTTTACACACTTATTGGAATATACGTGTCCATGCATATTTTTTAGTTTTATGGCTGAAAACATTATTTGTTAACATTTTTCCACTGTCAATGAACATGATATTATTAATTTGGTTCAAAAGTTTGTAAATATTTATTTAGATGTTAATCGTTTTTATATATCAAAAGTTTTATAATGTAAAAATAATATACAAATACCGCGTATTACGCGGGTAATAAGCTAGTTATGGTATAATGGAAGGAGAAAAAGAAAAAGTTTTACATTACGATACAGAAAAACAAGCCATACGGTTAGGCAAATATAAATGATCAACGAAGACCTTTATATATATAGGGTAAAGTTCATGTGAGAACTGTTGACATATATAAGTATTATTAGGTAAAATATGATTTGTTCATATGTGCAAAAAAATTTCACATATATGAACATCAATTTATAATGTAAAGGTCTTGATGATTCTTCCAATTCAAATGTTTTTCAAATGAACTTTTATATATATATACACATAACGTAACATGAGGACGAAAAGATAAAGCTAGTTTTATTACATATTTAGACTATTATAACCAAAATTTTATTCTGATAAGTATGGTTCGACTGATATATATAAAACAGAAGGTTGTGATCATTTGAAAACTAAAATTTTCGTGAAAACTGGTAAAAAAACACACTGTGATTAGAATTTAACACAACCAAAATTTTATTTTGATAAGTATGGTTCGACTGATATATATAAAACAGAAGGTTGTAATCATTTGAAAACTAAAATTTTCGTGAAAACTAGAAAACTGGTAAAAAAACACACTGTGATTAGAATTTAACACAATGTGTTTGTAATGTGTTTTTTTGAAACACATTGTGTTAAGTTCATATCACAGTGTGTGTGAACAATTTTCTAATTTTCATGCGCTATCAAAAACACACTGTGATTTAAACCTTAACACAATGTGTTTTTAGAAAACACAATAAAAACATATTATGTTAAGTTCAGATCACAGTGTATTTTGACCAGTTTTCTAGTTTTCACATAACATTTCACGTAGAATAGAAATAAAAGTACATCAACTTTATAGTCGTAAAGCTTAAATGATTCTGGTAATATCAAAGATATATCATTATCTTCTTTAAACATTGTCACCTTATTTGGATTACAAATATAAAGTACTCAACTACTCATTTATTCATTAGAAATAAGAATTTTACTTGAATCCTGCTGAAAAATCTGCAGGCCTTGTCCCAAGAACAGTAAGTACATATGACTTTATTCATTGTGTTTCGTTCATGGATTTGTGTTTCGTCCATATATCCGGAAAGACAACCTCCGACGTATGGTCTCCACTACCAACGCTCAAAAAGCAGCTTTGGTGAGTGATGGGTTTCCTGCCCAAGCCATTGTCGCTTTGCACCTGATTGTGATAGCCTTCTCGATACCTTATTGGAGTTTTGTAGTCTGTTTCCCGTCACTAGAGCCTTTTCCCACAATATAATACCTCAACTTAGCTTCTATGTATAGGCTGATACGAGCTCTAACTACCGACACTTACCAACTCCGTGAGAGCATATGGAAAGGGCCAAAGATTTATTTCTGGAAACCTTGACCGCCCCAGACCCAAATGTATAACCAACATAATATAAACACTATTTGGTATTGGGCCAGCATGCAATGGAGCCAAAAGTAAACTCAAGACTGGTCTTGAACAAGTCACACAGACTGCTGAGTCGGATGTTTGACATAAGGGTAAGTATAAGCCATGCAACGATAGTCTCATAGACAGGTGCAGATGGACGACCTGTGAGGAACCAATATAAATGATCAAAAAAACATATCAGTAATTAACAAAAATACTAATAGCAATTTTGAAGTATCAAGGTAAACAGTTTCCGACCTTTAAACTTGCTTAAGGAGTCGTCCATCTAAGATATCATTCCAGGACCACTTTATGTGGCCATATTGCTGCTTATAGCAAAACATGTTCCATCCTTCTAGCTCATTGATTGTAGAGATAATAGCCACCTTTTTACAGTTTGTCCCTCTCTACCTGCACAGGTGACCCAAACTTGTAACAAGATAACTAGTCTGTGTTAGCAAGGATACAATTTTAAAGAAAAGCCTCAAATATTACTTTAAGTGTCAGAAGTTAGCAAACATATACCCTTCATTGGCTGGTAGTCTGGTACATATATAGTCCATGTATCATGTCTCAACATAGGTATGGTGTTTCCCACTTGCAATCAACTTGTGAAAAGCTGCAAGAAGCCTCTCCCCTTATAAAGTTCCAAGAAGCCCTTCAATTCTTAAAGACATGTTGTCAAACTGCCATAACAAATTCTGAAGGATTATATAGAAAGTAGTTAAAAATATATATTTACACTATCATTACGCATGGCGTAGATTAAACAGCTATTATAAACGATCCTATGTGGTTGTTTAAGACATAGGCCACAACTCCTGCTCATATATACTTGGTCAAAATACCAGTGTTAATTTTATACACGTTATAGTAAAAGGTGTGCCTAGAGTCCACTAAAGAAGCATCAAGGTGCTAGGTTGAAACATTACCCTGTGGAAAGTAATCCACTCTTATAAAGCACATTTTGAGAAAAATTTAAGCTCAATATGCAAGGAATTTGAGTTCTATGTGGGGATTGAAACTCAAGTCATCTTGTTTGACTTATCACACCAAGAATGAGTTTTAAGAAGTTTCATCATAGGTGAAAGCCTTCTTACTACAGATATTAAGATATGCTTAATAATGCCATTAACGAATATATGGACTACTTTTGCAATGGCCACAACTACTGCTGTTTCGGGATATAGCTTTCTCACTGGATATATATTGGCTACTCAGCATTGCAGGCTTGTACGTCATACGACACCCTAAAATAGAATGGAATTGAACAATAGAACAGAATGAGCAACGTATAGAATGGGTGGTCATTAATGACATTAGAAATAATTTGAAGTAACTGTATGCAATTACTTTATAGACCTTGTATTACTTTTTTTTTTGAAAAATAATAGACAGTTATGTAAATGGTGGAGATTAAAGATGTAATTTTCTAGTGATTCCATCAAGGAATGGAAAAAAAAATCTGGGGACCCTTGATGAATGGAAAATGTGGATGTGGATGGAATGTCATTCCATTTGAAATTAGTCATTCCATTCCATATATCATAACAAACAACATTTTTTCATTCCATATGAATGATTTATTCCATTCCATCCCTCATTGCAACGTATCAAACAGGCAAACATGACCTAAGGGAACCATGACCATGAGGCACATGGAACCATTGCCTCAACTACCAATGATCCCATTAAACCAATATAACAATAATATGATGGGAATTACATCATAGTGGGCTCACTACATGTATATGGACATCAAACTACCAAAGTAAAATTCATTAAATCTACATGCAATATCTACTTGAATTATCTTAATTAGTGAAGCTCATCATATGTCCACTTATATCTATCAAACAAAAGTAAATGAAATTTTAAACCCATAGATCATTCTTAATAATTTGTAATTCATCTTCAAATGCAGAAAAAGATGCAGATTCCAATCACACCTAATCCTGTTCAGTGATCTAAAAAGAGTTACAAACCAACTAATCTCCAAAATCAAGAGATATTACCAATGCCAAAACTAGAATGCAAACTCGGGCTTGATGTTAGATATTGCAAAAAAAGGCTAAATGAGACTGATTGCCATAAGGCCAGTAGGTGGATTCAATAACTACTGCATCTGGTGGATATAAGTAACTTTGACTTGATATGTAAGAACAAACTTGCCTTAGACAGATATATAAATTTCTTTAATATGTAAGAATAGATTCCCATCCAAATCAACAACATATTTAGACCATAACAGACTACTTATATATTAATCACTAAACATCCCCTTCTAAAGCAGTAAAAAAAGATGCATCTCCAACATTTACGAAGTTGCTTCAGCTGGTATTGATGCATAATTACTAGAAATGACAACACGGTCAGGCTGGGCGAATTACATAACACTATAACAGATTAAAACCGTGGTCATTTTTAGAATAAGTCTTAAAGGGTGGAACCACAAACAATTTATCGAGTTATCAACTTCTCTTTTCTTGTGTTTTACTTGATTATAAACTATCATATGGCATTCTAAATACATTTAGATGACTTTCAAGCGATTTAACCTACT
This sequence comes from Erigeron breviscapus, assembly GCA_034093135.1. NCBI lineage: Eukaryota > Viridiplantae > Streptophyta > Magnoliopsida > Asterales > Asteraceae > Erigeron > Erigeron breviscapus. Next base: position 119,749,488 of record CM067173.1, read on the forward strand.
CAGCCCGGTTCATCTGTTTCCGTTTTGGCCAGAATTCAAAGTTTAGGTATTTGACTTGTCACAAACAGAATGTAACCTAACTGACCTGTTTACCTATAAATGGGTCAGGATTGTAACCTCTAATAATGACAAATACATATTGTTATTAGAAGATGATTTAATGACAAATATGGTATACACATGCGTAAAGCATAACAACACACATGTATGTGCATGATATAGATCACGTACCTTTGCATGTACATTCACCATTGACAAAACAATGGAACCCTGAAGCATCCCGGACTTGAATCTCCCTCTTGGTGACAATAGAAACATACTTAAAGAAAGCATGACAGTCCCCACAAAGAAGGATATTCTTAATAACACGAATTGGCATTCGACCTTTATTCAATAAAAGACCATAGGTAACAGCTAGTTTTGCACTATGGTAGTACAAAAAATCCCTTTTCTGATGCTCCTCCACTTCATGAAGCACAAAACTAGTATCCGGCATATACCCAATTTTCAAGCAATCCAAAACTAAAATATCTAGCCCACTATAAATGTCTTTAGATTGGGCATGAGATTTATCTCTTGCATAGAACGAATGAACCTTGTTGTCATGAATAATCCAGCTTTTTCCAGGTCGTTTTTGAAAGCCTTTTTCTCTCATCTCTTCACGTGTTGTTTCAGAACAATGCCATCTCCCAGACGCGGAATATAAATTTGATACAAGTATGTACGTCGATGGATCATTTGGCTTCTTAGCAAGAATTTCCTTTGCAGCCTTTTTGCCAATAACAGTATTCATATGAGTTCTAGAACTATCAAGTAAAGCTCTCCATACAAAAGGGCCTGGTTCATAAGGCATTTTCTTGATAATGTCCTCAGCCTCTTCAAGTAAACCCCATTTGCCAAAAACACTAACCAATGACGTGTAATGATTTGAATCAGGTTCAATGCCGTAAGTGGTTTCCATGGACTGAAAAAACATATAACACTCACTAACCATATTTGAGGCGGTGTGTGTGTATGCTGATATTATCAAGAGGGTAGTAATCGAATCTGGCTTTATGTCTTCCCTTTTCATGCTTTCCCATAATTCTAAGGCGCTGTCCCCTTGCTTGTGAAAGATATAACCAGCCATCAAACTATTCCAAGAAACAACGTCACGCTGTTTCATGTTATTGAAAGCCTTAATGGCAGCAATCATGTTGCCACATTTACTATACATTCCAATTAATGCATTTCCAACTTTTATATCATAAAATAAATCTAACTTCAAAGCACTAGAATGGATTTGCTCACCGATTTTGTCAAACCCTAGTGAAGCACAGACACCAAGGACGGTAGTCGATACAATTTCATCAATGAACAAGCTGTTTTCAGCTTGGCCTTTAAAGAACAACTCAAGTGCTTCATACGGAAGCCCGTTTCTAGCATACCCACAAATCATTGATGTCCATATAATCGGACTGTTTTGGGTTAATGACTGGGAATGGAACATTTCTTCTGCATCCGACATCCTTCCACATTTTGTGCACATATCAAGCAACGCAAATTCAATCCGGTCATTTGACCCAAACCCACACTTTAAAACAAATCCATGAATCATTTCACTAGTGCTTTTCTCTGCAAAAAACCCACAAGCATTGATAACAATTGTCAGTGAGAAATCATCCAACTCTACACCATCTTCCACCATCCTGCAAAACATACACAAAGCTCTTGACGAAAAACCATTTTGGCAAAATCCATGTAAAAGGGCATTATACGAAACACAGTTCCTCTCAGGCATTTTTTCAAAAACCTCCACCGCCATCTCAACGAGTCCAGAATCCATATACACCGATATCATTTGTGTCCAAGTAATCACATCTTTAACACCCATTCCATCAAACAAACGCCCCACATCCTTTACATTACCATGTTTGCTATAGAATCCAATTAGCGCGTTACCAACGCTCAAATCATCATCCAACCCGAACTTTATAACACGAGCATGAACCGCACGCCCATCCATGACCCCACCACGTTCAGTACAGACACTCAAAACAGTCGAAACAGTAAAACCGTCAACTTCAAATCCTAAATCACTTTTCAACAAATCACGAAACAATTCCAACGCTTCTTCAACCAAACCCTCCTTAACCAAACACGAAATAACCGTATTCCAAGAAGAAATATTCACAATTCTTCTCTCAGACATTTCATCAAACACCTTAACTACATTATCCAAAAAACCACCAAATTTACCATAAAACCCCATTAAAGCATTACCCACATAACCATCATTAACAAACCCGAATTTAAAAAGCAGCCCATGAACTTGACAACCCAAACCCGAATCCAAAACCCGACCACAAGCAGTCAAAATGGCAACAAAAGTATACGCATTCGGGTCGATACCAACGTCCCGCATTTCGAAGAAAAACCGAACAGATTCATTAAACCCACTACTTGACTTGGCAAACCAAGATATGATTGAAGTGAAGGTAACAACATCTGGGTTGGTGATACATTTATCAAACACTTTGTATGCATGATTTGGAAGGGCTAATTTGAAATAAGATGAAATTAGGGTGTTGAAAATGTAAGTTTTTTTATTAGGGAGTTTGAGAAATGAAGCGTGGATGGATTTTGTAAGATGGGTGTTGTTGTTTTGGACTGAAAGATGGAGTAAATTTGTGTAGGGGTCTTTTTTGGTGTGTTTTTGTTTTTGTGTGGGGAATTTGGGTGAAGAAGAAGAAGGGAGATAGAGAGGAGGTGGTTTGAGGACGTTAATTGCAGCCATGGATGATGATGATGGATAAAGAAAAGAAGGGGTACTGGCTGGATAGCTTATTAGACTAAGGTATTATAAATTTTTCCTATTTTTCAAACCAGCTGGGTTGGATCAGTGGTTGGAGCCCTTGCCTCTGGAGACAGAGGTCAAGGGTTCGATCCTCATGCCCAGCAAGGCTGGAGGTCCTTTTCTACCTATGGTAGAACATGGAAGCAGCCTCTCTACCTTTGGTAGGGGTAAGGCTGTCTACATCTCAACCTCCTCCATACACCATCGAAGACGGTATTGGGACCCAAAACCCGTGGAAGACCGGCCATTGGGAAACTTTATCCTTGTTTCTTTTTAACTTAATAATTAAAAACTTAATCATTCAGTTAAATTTCATGTTTCTTTTTTGACTTAATAAACAAAAATAACCGTCAATTACTTTATTTTACTTAATACATACAGACATTCTTTATGCATTCAGCCACTTAATACACTCAGAACTTAATAAAAAGAAAAAAGAAACGGGCCCTAAGAGTAGTTAGGTCCTATGTGGCATATGCTAATCATAAGGGGCATTCCCCTCATTCCTTTGAAATGCCCTAGAGCATTCCTTTTTTTTAATTATATTTAATTTATATTATTTAGATTATATATAATAAACTTAATACATTTTTTAAAATAATATAAACTTAATACATTTTAAATAAATATTAAAAATAAAAATATAAAGGAAGTAGCATTTATAATAAAACTTTTCAAAACTTGAATATTTATTTTGTATATAAATGAAAGTCCAGGGGCTAAATTGAAAAAAGTTATTAAATATATACATCAAACTCATCAAGAAAGTCCAGGGGCTAAATGAAAGTCGTCTTCTTCGTGAATCACCGGCAAAACTCCAAAAAATTAAACTTGAACAAACCATTTATTCTTTTTAATAAAATCACTATCATATTCATGTATGTATATATATATATATATATATATATCAAACTCATCATCAATTCACACCCAAACGGTCATGATCTCACAAACAAACAAAAGCCAGAACGCGTTATGGATCAGAAGGGGCACGCTTTTTAATGAGGCGAAACGCCCCCCGGGACCGAGTTTGGGCGTTCTGGGGGCGTTCCCGGGCGTTCCGAGTGAAAAAAACAAGAGGAGACAGGCTACTCCTTTTAGTCTTAGCTTATTGAAGTTTTTTTTTAAAAAATATTTCATCACTTTAATTTTTGAAATATCCAACTAATTTCATAGGTTAAAAACATTATCATGGTATCCACGCATTATGACCGATATCATTTACAAAGCGTGATATCATAATTATCGAAAATAGTATAAACGGTTGATCGATTAAGTAAGATACTAAGATAAATGAGAAGTTCCCACACATTATAGATTGTTGTTAGAATAAATGGATAGAAATTTGCTAAAAATATGGAGGTAAGTTTTGATGAAAAAAAGGATTGAAATTTGCGAAAAATT
>CM067173.1:119754727-119768277 GCA_034093135.1 Erigeron breviscapus
TTGGAGACTGCAGATCTAAAGAGTCTTCTCAAGCTGTGTCATTCAAAGGTGGAAGAAGTGAAAAATACTCAAACCTCAAGACCAAATACAAAGCCTTGAAGGGCACAAGTGGCTGAGCTGAGTCATAAGGTAAAAGTGAGAAGAGTCTGGTAGCTAAAGACTGGGGTGATAGTGCCACTTCATCTGATGATGAAGTATATGAAGATGCTAAGTATTTTATGGCAAATGAGGCCACTCAGAAGTTTGCTGAAGATCTTGCCAAAATACAACAGCAATCTGAGTTAGCTCACCAGGCATCTACCAGTCAGACTACTCCACCTGAGGTAATTTCTTTCTCTAATCTGTCAGATAATGAAAAACTGTCTAGACTGAATAGATTGGGTGATGAGGTTCTTTTACAAAAACACTTTAATCAAGAACTTAAAAAGGAAATTTCTGTTTTGAAACTTGAGGTCAGTTCTAAGAATCATCATTTGATCTAATGTTGGCCTGCTCTCCAGTGAACCAACCCTTGTAACCAGCTTCTCAACCTCTTCTTTCAGACCTGCCAGTGGTTGAACAATCTTACTATCCACTGCAGTCTGAACAGAACTAACAACCCTTATTTCTAAGCCCTGGACTGCCACTTTGATGTTTTCAGAATTTCGATTGGTGGCCAGTACCAGCTCATCCAGTTTCTCAAAAACTAACTTCTCATTCCCAGCAAACAAGTTCATTTCTGATGCTAAATTATTTGACAATAAGGATTTGAAATCAGAAATAACCTGGGAAGAGCTCTGGAGTGATCTCTCCAGATCCGCCACCTTACTAAGAAGGCCTTGGACCTCGGTTGAAGATGAAGTGGAGAGACCACTGGGTGGTTCCAGATGAGAGGTCATTCTCTCCATTACTGGTACTTGTGCCCAGACCTCTTCAGTTTCAATAGTTTCAGCATTTATAATTGTAGAGTCTGGCACACCTTGTTCAGAAGGGTTGACTGGGGTTTCGATAGGTGGTGGTTGAGTTTGTGAAGGTTGAATTAGTGGAGTGAAGTAAGGAGTTGATTGTGGAATTGAAGGTGGTGGAGGTGGTGGTGGTGGTGGCATGCTTGATTCTGGTGGGGGTGGAGGCATTTCTGTTTCTGGAGGGGTAATATTTGTTTCTGGTGAAGGTGGTGGCATTTCTGGGAGACTTTCAACTTGCACATTAGCTTCACCCAGAAAATTCATATCTATATCAAAATTTTGACCTTCAGAAATGGGAGAATCAACCCCATCCCAAAACATATCACCAGTATTAGCATCACCAGCGATGTACCAGCCTGTTCACCAGCCTGAACATTTAAATCAATCTGAGCCTCTTGCTCATCAGACTGGACAACTTGCTCAATCTGCTCAACAACCTGTTCATCAAACTGAGCCATATTTTCCATCTGTTCATCAATCTGCCCAGCCACTTGAACATTTTCAGCCTGTTCAACATTTTCAATATTCTCAACATTCTCCTCTTCAAAAATTGGAGACCCATCTAAATCCATTACATCACCAGCCTGTCTTGCTGGGTTTACCTGGACTCCACCTCTAATCAGACGCCTTCTCGTTCTAGGACGTCTGGAACGAGCAACATTTTCTGGTTGCACACCTTCTTCAGGAGCAACTTGCCTGATTGGTTGTACCATCTCTACAACCTGAACATCTTGGTCATCACCAGGTCTTTCAATAACTTGTACTCTACCTGGTGCCTCTGCTTGTTCCCTTTGAAAACTTAACATGGCTGGAGGAATATCTACCTCACCAGCTCTTGATTGAAGGTTGGTCAGATCCCTCAAAAACTCACTCACAGAAAAGTGAGTAGTATCATAATCATACTCATCTCCTAGAGCACTTCTAAACATAAGGGAAAGAAAACGGATATATGGAACATGGGGTTTTCTCCCTTTTGCTTTCAGTCGATCTACCAAGTCATTGAACAAGATCTGAGCAAAATCTACTCTTATTCCAAACCACAAACAATAGACAATCTGGAGCTGCATTTGATTTATCTGATCAAGTCCTCCAGAACTACCTCCCAGACATTCAACCAAATGTGTGAAGAAAAATCTCCACGAGTCTGTCAGCCTACTCATATAAATTGTGCCTTTTCTCAACAACTGGCCATGGTCATCAAGAATTTCTGTGTGCCCCATCAACCTGCACACTTCCCTGTAATTAATGCCAGAGGGAAGTTCGATGGGCATCTCATTCTGGTCAAGATAGTTCAACTGTAAAACAGACCTGAGTAAACTTACTGAGAAACTTAAGGATCTGGTACCTCCCCTAAGAGTATAAGAAATTGATGAGGTTTCTTCATTATAAAATGCGGAGTACCAGAATTCACACAAATAGTCATGGTACATTCTCCCTGGATTTAGGGTTAATGCACCATACAGAGGGCATGAGAGAAAGAAAGTATTCAATCTCCCAATGATAGATTGAGCAGGATGAGAACTGGAAAGTTTGGCCATCCAGTTATTCATATTGATTCGAATAGCTTTGGCCTCAAGAGTAATGTGTCTGGGCTTAGCAACATTATCAACCGGAGCATATTCGGCAGATAAAAGGTTTTTGGGTGCCATTTATGATTGAAAGATGAAGATGAAATTGAATAAATTTAGGGTTTATGATGAAGAAATTTAATGAATTTGCAGTTAATATGAGAGTTTTAATGATTGGAAAAGAATGAAGGAATGAAAAATTGAATGAAGGAATTTTAAGATTTGGGAGTAAATGTTCGAAGTAAATGTAAAGTGAAAGTGAAAATGGGTATATATAGGAGAGATAATGTGGAACTCAAACGGGTTAATTTGAAATTATCAAATATAATTTTGATCGGGTTTTGAGATCCGCATTAAGTACATCACATCACACATTAATGTGTGATGGTTCACCGCCCACAAAAACTAACAACTTGTTCTTTTTGTCTTCCCAAGGTAAAAATACCATCATTTCGTTTGAAAAATTACATGCCACGTAGGATTTATAAGATAAATATCTTTGAAAAAGTTTGCTTACGTGGCACGCACAATGACCAAGTATTTAAAAAAATATTGTGACTCAATTCAGTCCATCTGAAGGTTGACTAGACACTCCAGTATCACTGGTGGATTAGTCCAGTGAAGCATGTACTGATGGTACACTGGAGGGACACTCCAGTAAAGTACCAGTGAAAACCATTTTGAAAGACTGGTAACTTCAAACATGCACGTCAACTAATACAGACAAATGAGAGGGACACATTTACAAGAAGACAAAAGTCTCCTCAAACACGCACTTCAACCTGTCCAATTACCAGTGAGAGGGACACATTTACAAAGCACCAGTAATATTTTCTGGACAATTCGTCCAGTAAGAAAATTTTGTCCAGTGAGAAAATAAATTAATAAATTCCCTTTGAACTTTAAACATTTTTAAGAAAAATATATCTTTCAAAGTCTTCCCCCTGGAATGTTGATCCAGAAATAAATTTATGAATCTTTAAATCAAAGATCCTTAGTAGTACACAATGGCGTTCAATACTAAGGTTCCAGATTTAAGGGTTTAACATTCCCAACTCACCAACAAGATATTCAAATGTTTTGACATCCAATGGTTTCGTAAAAATGTCAGCGAGTTGTTTGTCAGTGGGGATAAAATGGAGTTCAATGTTTCCTTTCACAATATTATCACGAATGAAGTGATACCTGAGATCAATGTGCTTGGTTTTGGAGTGCATGACTGGATTGTTTGAGATAGCAATGGCACTGGTATTATCACAGAAGATTGGAGTCTTTGAATACTTAATACCATAATCAAGCAACTGGTTCTTCATCCAGAGTATCTGAGCACAACAACTGGCTGCAGACACGTATTCAGCTTCAGCAGTGGACAATGAAACTGAAGTTTGCTTTTTACTGGTCCAACTGACCAGTTTGCCACCAAGGAAATGACATCCACCAGTAGTGGATTTCCTGTCTATCTTACAACCTGCATGATCTGAATCTGAATAACCCATTAGATCCATGCCTGAGCCTTTGGGATACCAAAGACCTAGACTGGGGACACCTTTAAGGTACTTCAGTATGCGCTTTACAGCAAGCATATGAGATTCCTTTGGATTAGACTGATATCTGGCACATAAACATGTTGAAAACATAATATCTGGTCTACTGGCAGTTAAATACATCAGTGAACCAACCATGCCTCTATAGACAGTGGTGTTCACTGGTTTACCATCTGGATCAGAGTCCAGTGTCAGTGGTGCAGAAATTGGAGTTGGTTTAGATGGTGAAGAGTTCATATCATATTTCTTTAAAAGATCTCTAACATATTTTTCCTGATTAATAAAGATGCCATCTTTGTTTTGTTTAATCTGGAGTCCAAGAAAATATGTTAATTCACCCATCAAACTCATTTCATATTCAGTGGACATTATTTTCGAAAATTTCTTGCACATGTTTTCATCAGTAGACCCAAAAATAATATCATCAACATAAATTTGTACCATTAACAGATTACCTCGTTCATGAAGAATAAATAAGGTATTGTCAATTGCACCTCGTTTAAAACCATTTTTCAATAAATGTTTAGTCAGAGTGTCATACCAGGCACGTGGGGCTTGTCTGAGGCCATATAGCGCTTTGTCCAGACGATATACCCAATGTGGATGCTTTTCATCAACGAAACCTGGTGGTTGTCTGACATAAACTTCTTCTTCAAGCTTTCCATTCAAGAAGGCACTCTTTACATCCATCTGGTAGACCTTGAACTGATGATGAGCAGCGAATGCTAAGAATATTCTGATCGCTTCAAGTCTAGCCACTGGAGCAAATGATTCATCAAAATCGACATCTGACTGGCAGTAGCCTTGTGCTACCAGTCTGGCCTTGTTTCTGATTACGTGGCCATCTTCATCTACCTTGTTCCTGAAGACCCATCTTGTTCCAATTGGTTCTTTCTTTCCAACTGGGAAAGGAACCAGATACCAGACCTTGTTCCTTTCAAACTGGTGAAGCTCTTCTTGCATAGCAGTCACCCAGCTTGGATCTTCCATAGCCTCGTCAATCTTCTTTGGTTCATTCAGTGATAAGAAACTGACATATAAGCATTGATCACTGGAGGCTCTTCTGGTCTGAACTCCACGACTGGAGTCACCTATGATCTGATCAATAGGGTGAGCTTTTGTCCATCTGGAGTATTGACCAGGATTGTTACTGACAACAATATCAGTGCAAGAATTCAGTTGAGTCTCCTCTGGAGTTGCTTCTGGAGGAGGATCTTGCCAGATTACTTCAGTATCTTCATCTGAGTCATTTAAATCACGATTTGCATCATGAAATTCTTCATTTGAAGGCATTTCCTGGAGTACTGGTTCAGTTTGAAATTCTTCATAAGAAGACATTTCTGGTCTATTCTCAACTGACACTGATACTGGGGGAGTAGTACGTACATCTGAACCAATATTAATTTCAGATGGTAGTTTGAAAATAATAGAGGGATAGAATGGAGTACTACTGGATTGTTTCTTCTTCTGAATAGGTTCCAGATCAGGATGACTGGAAACTTTATCTTCTGAATCTTCTTTATTGTAGTTGATAAGATCAGATTCACAGAAGACAATTGGAGTTACTGGGGAGTGTCAAGGGCTGGTTTGTTGATTGCAGCATTTGATTCATCGAAAGTAACATGTATGGATTCTTGTACTATCTCCAGTCTCTTGTTGTAAACTCTGAAGGCTTTGCGAATGGCTGAATATCCTAAGAAATATCCTTCATCAGCTTTGGCATCAAATTTGCCTAACTGACTGGAGTCGTTCAGGATGTAAACTGGACATCCAAAAACGTGAAAATAACCAATATTTGGTTTTCTATTTCTCAATATTTCATAGGAAGTCTTCTTGTGTCGCTTCACGTACACTGATCGATTCTGGGTGTGGCAAGCAGTTGCAATTGCTTCAGCCCAGAAACTGGTAGGAAGACCAGATTCAGCTAGCATACTCCTGGCAGCTTCTATCAGCGTTCGATTTTTCCTTTCTACCACTCCATTCTGCTCTGGAGTGCGTGCTGATGAGAAGTTCTGGGAGACGCCAGTGTCAGTACAGAATTTCTCCAGAGTTGCATTCTGGAATTCTGTTCCATTGTCGCTTCTTAACTGACACACTTTTCGCTTATGCTTCAGTTCAATCTGCTTGATAAGAGAGATGATTTCAGCAGCAGCTTCATTTTTAGACCTGAGAAAGACCACCCAACAATATCTGGAGAATTCATCTACGATCACCAGGGTGTATCTTTTACCAGCACGAGTCTGAACATTCACTGGACCAAAGAGGTCCATATGAAGCATGTGAAGTGGTTCAGTAATGCTGAAATTCTGTCTGGTCTTGAAACTGGCACGTTTCTGCTTTCCCATCTCACATCCTGGACATGGCCTTTCCTTTTTGAAGGAAACTGAAGGTATCCCATTTGCCAGTTGTTTTCTAGACAACTTATTAATATTTTTGAAATTTAAATGGGATAACCTCTTATGCCATAACCAGTTTGTGTCTTCATCAGCTTTGGCATCAAATTTGCCTAACTGACTGGAGTCGTTCAGGATGTAAACTGGACATCCAAAAACGTGAAAATAACCAATATTTGGTTTTCTATTTCTCAATATTTCATAGGAAGTCTTCTTGTGTCGCTTCACGTACACTGATCGATTCTGGGTGTGGCAAGCAGTTGCAATTGCTTCAGCCCAGAAACTGGTAGGAAGACCAGATTCAGCTAGCATACTCCTGGCAGCTTCTATCAGCGTTCGATTTTTCCTTTCTACCACTCCATTCTGCTCTGGAGTGCGTGCTGATGAGAAGTTCTGGGAGACGCCAGTGTCAGTACAGAATTTCTCCAGAGTTGCATTCTGGAATTCTGTTCCATTGTCGCTTCTTAACTGACACACTTTTCGCTTATGCTTCAGTTCAATCTGCTTGATAAGAGAGATGATTTCAGCAGCAGCTTCATTTTTAGACCTGAGAAAGACCACCCAACAATATCTGGAGAATTCATCTACGATCACCAGGGTGTATCTTTTACCAGCACGAGTCTGAACATTCACTGGACCAAAGAGGTCCATATGAAGCATGTGAAGTGGTTCAGTAATGCTGAAATTCTGTCTGGTCTTGAAACTGGCACGTTTCTGCTTTCCCATCTCACATCCTGGACATGGCCTTTCCTTTTTGAAGGAAACTGAAGGTATCCCATCTGCAAGTTGTTTTCTAGACAACTTATTAATATTTTTGAAATTTAAATGGGATAACCTCTTATGCCATAACCAGTTTGTGTCTTCATCAGCTTGAGTGTAGAAACATTGCTCTGAAGAAGAGCTTTCCATATCCATCACATACACGTTCCCTTTTCTGGGAGCAATCAACACTACCTTCCAGTCCTTGTTGAATACGATGCCCTGAGCAACATTGAATAAGACTTGATAGCCATCATCACACAGTTGGCTTACACTGATCAGGTTATATTTCAAACCATTCACAAATGCAACACGTCTGAATTTGACTTGTCCATTGTTCAGAACACCATACCCCTCAGTCTTTCCACAACCATCATTTCCAAAAGTAATGGAGGGTCCATCAGAAATGATGAAATCCTCCAGCAGGGTCTTACATCCGGTCATCGTCCTGCCAGCTGCACTGTCAAGATACCAGGTATGCTTCTTTCGATCGCCCTGCACATCCACCAGATATATCAGTTAGATTTGGGAACCCATCGACTGATGGGTTCACTGGATCCTCCCTTATGGATCCCTGGGGGTATCTGGTTGAGTTCACTTTCTTCAACAGTAGTTTTTGTTGAAAACACTACTGGAGTTGATAGTTTAGAAACCTTTTTCTTTTTCTAAAATGATCTCAAGATCTTGTTTTTCTTGGATCAATTGTTCAGTTACCAGAACCTGGGCTTGAAATGCCAGTTCAATATCTTGAAGTTCTTTTAATTTTGATTTTAAAGCAGCCATTTCAGAGGAATCTGTTTCTAGACCATTTAGACTGTCAAATCTAACAGTTTCCACAAAAATTAAATCAGAATTTAGAGCTTCAGCGATGTCCAATTTAAGTTCAGGATTAGTTTCAAGATCATACTCACTAACCTTTTTAATAACAATGTCGACCCAACGACCAGATGTGACATCATCCTTCACCAGATGCTCTTGATCTGCCAGAGCCATAAAACAACAATCTCTTTCCTCTTCTTCATCGACTGATGGGTTCACTGGATCCTCCCTTATGGATCCCTGGGGGTATCTGGTTGAGTTCACTTTCTTCAACAGTAGTTTTTGTTGAAAACACTACTGGAGTTGATAGTTTAGAAACCTTTTTCTTTTTCTAAAATGATCTCAAGATCTTGTTTTTCTTGGATCAATTGTTCAGTTACCAGAACCTGGGCTTGAAATGCCAGTTCAATATCTTGAAGTTCTTTTAATTTTGATTTTAAAGCAGCCATTTCAGAGGAATCTGTTTCTAGACCATTTAGACTGTCAAATCTAACAGTTTCCACAAAAATTAAATCAGAATTTAGAGCTTCAGCGATGTCCAATTTAAGTTCAGGATTAGTTTCAAGATCATACTCACTAACCTTTTTAATAACAATGTCGACCCAACGACCAGATGTGACATCATCCTTCACCAGATGCTCTTGATCTGCCAGAGCCATAAAACAACAATCTCTTTCCTCTTCTTCATCGACTGATGAATCATCAGAGGGAACCCATGCTTCTTCAGTAGTTGCTATCATGCATTTGTTATTGTCTTCCATCTGTTTAGACAAGAGAGCAATCTGAGCCTTAAGCTTTTTGTATTTCAACTTATAGCTATCATCAGGCTTGTTATAAGAAGCAGTTGGACCAGACTGAGAGACAAACTGACTGGACCTGCACTCTTTCATGAAATGACCTTTTCTGCCACACTTAAAGCATGTCAGATTGGTCTTGTCAGTGGAAGAACTGGGTGCATGTTGTCCAGTGGGCCTATTTGCTCTGGCCTTAAAACGGTTAAACGTTTTGGCCATCATTGCAACCAGGTCATCACTGTCAGTTTCATCACAGTCTGGAGAGATATCATTACAGACTCCAGAATCCATTAGTTCAGACATCATCTTCTTCATAGAAAATACATTCTCAGAAGATATTAATGCCGCACAAGGTGGTGCAGTATTAGTGACCACTGTGGAACTACTGGAAGCATGATTAAAAGAATCTTTTTCTGCCTCAATCCTCTGGGCTTGATTTTCTTCAGTGAATCTGAAGGCTCCATACAATGTTGACAAAGTATGGGAATGCAAGGTTTTACCTTGCCTCAAGACCAGAATCATGTGAGACCATTTTGTTGGAAGAATATCACAAAATTTCTCCAAAAGTATATCCTTGTCTTTTTCTACCCCTAGTCCTCTTAACTGGTTTATGATGCTCATAAATCTGGTGTAAGTACCAGTAAGGGACTCATTGGGGAGAGCAAAAAATGACTCATACTTTTTGTTTAAGGAGACTTTTCTGGTAACAACAGTATCATCACCTCCCTCATGCTGGTTCACCAGTTCATCCCACATGCTTTTGGCACTGGGATAGAGAACTAGTGTGGGAATAAGAGTTTCTGGAACAGCCCCGAGGATCATATTTTTAAGAAGTGTATCAAGATTTACTAATCTTTTCTCCTCTTCGGACCAGTGTTCCTCTCTCTTTTCCCTCCCACTTCTTGATCCTGTAGGGTCAAGAAGTGCATTGATAGGAAGTCTTGGCACATAGGGTCCTTCGTTTAAAATTTTCATCATATTCCTTTCAATACCAGTAACATGCAATATTATCCTAGCTTTCCACGTACCAAATTCATCACTGCTCCCATTGAATTTAGGAACAGGATTATTCGAGTAATGCACATGCACATGTGGAGAAGCAGGAGGAGGAGGTGGTGGATTGTTATTTCCAGTGGGTGGTTCATTAAAATTTGTTTCATGAGTTTCTTGTTGATTTTCTGGATTGCCATCGCGAAACAGATCTAGGTAAGTATATTAACCTTCTGCTCTGATACCAATTGTAAAGTCCCTCACACGATGGTTTAACCCACGAGTGTAAAATAACAAGACAAGTATGAACTAGAATCGGACTAGTATTACTTCAATATAAATATGCAAGAATATAAACAAAGTAATAAATGACTTAAGCAATATTTAAACAAGTAAATAAATGGTGGAACACAAATGTAGTTTTCAAGTGTATTTTCTTTATTGATGTATAAACAAAATACAAGATCGTTGCGGAACCTAGATATTACACGTATGTAAGTATCTAAACAATCTTTGAATTACAAGTATGTAAGTATCTAAACAATCTTTGAATTACAAGTGATCTATACTTGCTAAATAAACTCCTTGATCGATATACTTAGAGTTGTGAAGTATAACTGTTTAGATCGAGAGTATTTAAGCAAGTTCACCAATTTGCTAAAAAGTGATTTTCTCAAAGAAATGACTTTGTATTTATAGGCAACAAAATTCACCAGTGAATTTTGTGCCGTACAAATATGGTTGCATACATTTAATGATCCGACAAGAACATTAAATGTATTGGATAAGGAATAAGGATAAAGTCACATCAAATGCAAGTGTATCCTTTTATCCAACCACCTTAACACACGTATACTTTGGTAAAGAACAAGTGGGTTGTTCTTTGGAAAGTGTGTAAAGGCTTAAAGTCAAATCCTCGATATCAGTGTTCAGACTTGTAAGGTCTAGAACACTGACAATCCTCCAGTGTACAGATCTGGTAAGACTTCCAGTGGACTCCGCCATTTGTCAGTCTTCTTTATTCTGACTTCAGTCTTTGACTTCAGTGAGAATGTCTTCAGTAGAGTTGATCTGGACTGGGGTGAAGTCCAGTGAGCTCATCTGGAGAATACTCCAGATTTCCTATACAAGTATTTGCTCACTGGTCTTCCATTATTTCTGGACAAATCTTCAGAGGGACTCCAGATTCCAAGTCTGGAGCGAGTCCAGTAAATCTGGACCTAACAAGGAACATTGGTCTGAAGAGGAGAGGAGATTGGTGAATCTAGACACCCTTCTCAAAAACATGATCCTCGGGGCCATTCCAGAAACCCTAATTCCCACACTAGTTCTTTTTCCTAGTGCTAAAACCATGTGGGATGAACTTTTAAACCAGCATGAAGGAGGAGATGACACCATTGTCACCAGAAAGGTCTCCTTAAACAAGAGGTATGAGTCATTTTTTGCTCAGCCTAACGAGTCTCTCACTGGTACTTACACCAGATTTATGAGTATCATAAACCAATTGAGAGGTCTTGGGTTGAGAAGGACAAGGATATACTTCTGGAGAAATTTTGTGATATTCTACCCACCAAATGTCTCACATGATCCTGGTCTTACGACAAGGAAAAACTCTGCACACACACACTCTCTCAACTCTTTATGGAGCTTTCAGGTACACTGAAGAAAATCAAGCTCAGAGAGTGGTGGCAGAACAAGATGCCTTTAACCATGCCTCCAGTAGTCCTAATGTGGTCAGTCATACTGAACCACAAAGTACAGCACTGATATCTTCTGAGAATGTATTTTCTATGAAGAAGATGGTGTCTGAACTCATGGATTCTGGAGAGTCAGTCAAATCTCTCCAGACTGTTGTGATGAAACTGAAGATGATGACCTCATTGCAATGATTGCTAAAACGTTTAACCGTTTCAAAGCAAGAGCAAATAGGCCATCTGGACAATTTGCATCCAGTTCTTCAACTGATAAGACCAATTTGACATGCTTTAAGTGTGGCAAAAAGGGTCATTTCATGAAAGATTGCAGGTCCAACCAGTTTGTATCCAAGCCTGGTCCATTCTCTTCAAATAATAAGCCTGATGATAGCTATAAATTGAAATATAAAAAGCTTAAGACCCAGATTGCTCTCATGGCACAACAAATTGAAAACAATAATAAGTGCATGATCGCAACAACTGAAGAGAAGTGGGTTCCTTTTGATGAATCATCTGCTGATGAAGAAGAGGAAAGAGATTGCTGTTACATGGCTCTGGAAGTTGATGAGCACCTGGTGAAGGAAGATGTCACATCTGGACGATGGGTGGACATTGTTATCAAAAAGGTTAGTGATTATGATAATGCAACTGACCAAGAATTAAAACTGGACATTGCTGAAGCTCTTAATTCTGATTTGATATTTGTAGAAACTGTTAGATCTGATTGTGTAAATGGTCTAGAAACAGATTCTTCTAAAATAACTGCTTTAAAATCAAAATTAAAGGAACTTCAAGACATTGAACTGGCATTTCAAGCCCAGGTTCTGGTAACTGAACAATTGATTCAAGAAAAACAAGATCCTGAAGTCATTTTAGAGAAAGAAAAACTGGTAATTAAATCATGGCTAGAAACCAAAAAGCCATATGATGCTGGAGTAAATCAATTTCCTGCTCAAAAACGTGCATATTTAGATGGAAATACTCATGTAGCATCATTAATACTAGTAATCGATCGATTACCAGAGGGGTTCAGGCCCACCACTGTTTATGATGAGCATGTAACTCCCAAGGCCAATATTTTCCCAGTTCAATCCCCAGAGGTGAAGACTGGAGCATTCCAGATGACTGCTCCAGTTAAAGAGGTTTATCGGAATAAACCTTTTCCTCAGACCAATCCCCTACCTAAGCCTAGAACTGGAAAGGCTAAGGTATCATCTGAAGAAAATATTTTGTCCAGGTTAGAGAGCCAGATTCAAATTCTGACTCGTCAATCTCAAAGTTTTAATGCAAGATTAAACTTTATTGAGGGTACTTCATCTGGCCCTAGACAAAATACAAAACCTTTTGCTAAGAAAGTTAAATCTATTTCTCCAGTTGAAAAAAATAAAAAGGTTTCAAAACTATCAACCCCAGTGGTCTTTTCAAAAAGGACCACTGTTGAAGAAAGTGAACTAAACCAGATTGCCCCAGGGACCTATAAGGGAGGGTCCAGTGAACCCATCAGTCGATGGGTTCCCAAATCTAACTGATAAATATCTGGTGTATGTGCAGGGGGATCGAAAGAAATATATCTGGTATCTTGACAGTGCTGCTGGCAGGACGATGACCGGATGTAAGACCCTGCTGGAGGAGTTCACCATTTCTGATGGACCCTCCATTACTTTTGGAAATAATGGTTATGGAAAGACTGAGGGATACGGTGTTCTGAACAATGGACAAGTCAAGTTCAGACGTGTTGCATTTGTGAATGGTTTGAAATACAACCTGATCAGTGTAAGTCAACTGTGTGATGATGGCTATCAAGTTCTATTCAATATTGCTCAGGGTATCGTATTCAACAAGGACTGGAAGGTAGTGTTGATTGCTCCAGAAAAGGGAATGTATACGTGATGGATATGGAAAGCTCTCCTTCAGAGCAGTGTTTCTATACTCAAGCTGATGAAGACACAAACTGGTTATGGCACAAAAAGTTATCCCATTTAAATTTCAAGAATATTAATAAGTTGTCCAGAAAACAACTTGCAGATGGGATACCTTCAGTTTCC
>CM067173.1:119769277-119798387 GCA_034093135.1 Erigeron breviscapus
CATCCACCAGTCAGACTGCTCCACCTGAGGTAACTTCTTTTTCCAATCGTCTGATAATGAGAAGCTGTACAGACTGAACAAACTTGGTGATGAGGTTTTACTTCAAAAACACTTTAATCAAGAACTCAAAAAGGAAATACATGTTTTGAAACTTGATAACAGCTCTAAGAGTCACACCATTGAAAAACTAGAATCTGAAGTGAAAGCTCAAAAGCAATTAAACTCCATTTTGATTAAAGAAGCTAAAACCGTAGAAGAAAAGTTTTTAAAGGTTAAACAGATTACTGAAACATGGGTATAAGCTCTAAAAGAGTTGCTTTGTGTAAATGAACAAATACCTCATCAGATCCAAGCTATCTTTGATGGTGATTATGATAGGGCCATAGCCATAGCTGAAGTATGTGCTATGGAGCCTTGTTATCAGCCTCCTTCACCACCCAAAGTCCAAACCAAAAAAACTATTTCTAAACCAATTAAGTTGGTTCAGAAATCTGGTATTGGGTTTAAAGATCCTGAAACCATTGGTCAGACCATTGCTGAAGCTGTGTCTGAAGCTGATCAGGTTGTTGAGTTAAAACCTGAAGAAAGTCTTGACTTGTCCAAGCTGACCATCACCCAATCTGTGTCAGATTCAAAGAATAAAACAAACAAGAATAGTTTAAAGAGAAACAAAAGAAAGGATAGAGATCACAGTGTTCCTAAAGAGAAAATTAAGCTTTTAAAGAGTAAGAAGTCTGGTTCTCTAGGAAATGAGTCACAAGCAAAATCTGAGTCTATTTCAAGTAACACCAAGTCTGACTCTGACAAGTTGATTTTAAATATGTTGAGTCCAAAACTGATAAGGTGTCAATGAAAACCAATTTTCTTGAGAAGGTGTCTGATCCAAAATTGTTGATCAAAGAAAATTGAGAGCTGAATGTAAGAAAGCTGGAATAGGCAAAGGTTTTGTTAAGAAGGAAACTTGAATGTTGCTAGAAAGAACTTTGAATCTGGTAAAGGACAGACCAAGCAACAATGGGTTTCAAAATGTGATAGGAGTCTGTGTTTAGTTACCCAATCTGAGTCAGACCAGAAGGTCAGCTCTGGTGAACCCATCCTTGGATGGGTTCCCAAAATGAACTAATCTCTTATCATAATTGCAGGGCAGTCATGACGATAATACCTGGCACTTGGACAGTGGATGTTCAAGCATATGACCGGATGTAAGTCCCTGCCATGTAGCTTTAGGATTCGCGCTGGTCCTAATGTTACTTTTGGAGATGATTCTCAAGGAAAGACTGAAGGTTTGGGTTCTTTCAAATGGTCCTCTTACTTTCAGAAGAGTCTCATATGTAAATGGTTTGAAGCACAATCTGATCAGTGTGAGTCAGTTGTGTGATGCTGGTTATGAAGTGAGATTCAGGTATGATAAGGGTATTGTTCTTGATTTAGAAGGCAATGTGGTTCTTATTGCAAAGAGGGATGAGTCTTTGTATTCTTTTGACATGAGAAATCCAACTGTCACAAGAGAAGTCTGTTTCATGTCAAAGTCTCAAGATGAGCTGAATTGGTTGTGGCATAAAAGGCTGTCTCATATGAATTTCAAAGACATCAACAAGCTGTGTAAGAAAGAGTTGGTGTCTGGTCTTCCTGTGATCAATTATGAGAAGGACAAGCTGTGTGGTGCTTGTGAGAAAGGCAAGCAACATAAAGCTACTTTTAAGTCTAAAACATGCTCAACCATTGAAAATTGTTTGATTTGCTTCATATGGACTTATTTGGACCAATCAGTACTCCATCATTCACTGGAATGAGGTACTCCTTGGTAATTGTTGATGAGTATTCAAGATACATCTGGGTTTTCTTTCTAAGACACAAGAGTGAAGCTGCTGACAGCATTATTCATTTCATCAAGCAAGCTGAAATTCTCTACAAAAGACCTATTAGGCAATTAAGGAGTGACAATGGTACTGAATTAAAAATATCACTCTTAATTCATTCTGCAGTGAAAAGGGAATTTCACAAGTCTACTCAGCTGCCAGAACTCCTCAACAAAATGGTGTTGCAGAAAGAAGAAACAGAACTCTCATTGAAGCTGCCAGATCTATGATGGCTCAAAACAATGTCAAGTCTCATTTCTGGGCTGAAGTAGTACACACAGCTTGCTTTACCCAGAACAGATCCCTCATTGTGAAAAGACACCAGAAGACTGCATATGAACTTCTTAGGGGGAGAAAACCTGAGATTGGTTGCCTAAGAATGTTTGGAAGTCCTTGCTATATTCTGAATCAGAAAGACCATCTTGGAAAGTTTGATGAGAAATCAGATGAAGGTATCCTACTTGGATATGCAACAATGATGAAGGCCTACAGAGTGTACAACAAGAGAACTAAAACAATTGAGAACTCTGTAAATGTAAGCATTGATGAAGGTTGTTCTAAGCCAAACTGCTCTCCTCCTGAAGATGAAGACTTCAATTTTGAAGAACTGGCTGTACCTGAGAATGAGCCTCCAACTAATCCTCAGTTGGAGCTAATAATGCTCAAACTCAGGGGGAGCAACTCATTGAAGAAGAAGAAGATGTTCCAATCTTTGAAGATGCACAAGCTGTTCCTGCTCCTACTGAAGAAATTGTTCAGAATCCATTCAATGACTCTCCAACTGGTTCAGACTCCTCCATTCCTGTCCAAGCTGATCAGCCTCTTCATCAAGCTGATCATGCTGAACCATCTAATCTGAATCAGTCCATTGTCCCAGTTACTATATGGACAAAGAGTCATCCAATTAACCAAATCATTGGTGATCCACTCTCTGGTGTGAAAACAAGAAGAAAGGCAACAGGCAATTTCTGCATGTTTGTCAATTTTGTGAGCAAGATGGAACCAACTGAGGTTGATGAAGCTCTGGAAGATCCCTCTTGGGTTAATGCAATGCAAGATGAGCTAACACAGTTTAAAAGAAACAAGGTTTGGGAACTTGTTCCAAGACCTCATCACAAGACTGTGATTGGAACCAAGTGGGTCTACAGAAACAAAATGGATGAAAGGGGAGTTGTGACCAGAAATAA
This sequence comes from Erigeron breviscapus, assembly GCA_034093135.1. Lineage (NCBI taxonomy): Eukaryota > Viridiplantae > Streptophyta > Magnoliopsida > Asterales > Asteraceae > Erigeron > Erigeron breviscapus. Next base: position 119,772,324 of record CM067173.1, read on the forward strand.
AGCAAGATTGGTAGCTCTTGGTTACAGATAAGAGGATGGAATTGATTATGATGAGACTTTTGCACCAGTGGCAAGATTAGAGGCAATCAGAATGTTCTTGGCCTTCTCTGCTCACAATGGTTTCAAAGTCTATCAAATGGATGTGAAGAGTGCATTTCTTAATGGAAATTGGAAGAAGAAGTCTATGTTGAACAGCCTCCTGGTTTTGAAAATTCAAAGTTTCCTGACCATGTGTTCAAGCTTGACAAGGCTCTCTATGGGTTGAAGCAAGCTCCAAGGCATGGTATGATACTTTGTCTAAATTCTTATTGGCTAATAACTTCAAAAGAGGTAATGTTGACAAGACTTTGTTTGTGAGAAAGTATAATGGTGATATTCTGCTTGTACAAATCTATGTAGATGATATAATATTTGGGTCTAGCAGTGAAAGACTTTGCAAAAAGTTTTCTGAATTAATGTCTAAAAAGTATGAAATGAGCATGATGGGAGAACTAAACTATTTTCTGGGTTTACAAGTTAAACAGACTAAAAATGGAATTTTCATAAACCAAGGGAAGTATGTTAAAGATCTCTAAAACAAATTTGGTTTTACTGATTGCTCACCTATGAAAACTCCTATGGGAACTGGTGATAAGCTGGATGAAGATAAAAATGGCAAATCTGTTGACATCACAGCTTATAGGGGTATGATAGGATCATTACTTTACTTGACTGCTAGTAGACCAGATATTATGTTTGCTACATGCCTTTGTGCAAGATATCAAGCTAGTCCTAAGGAATCTCATCTTTAAGCTGTGAAGAGAATCTTTAGATACCTTAAAGGGAGTCCCAATCTGGGTCTTTGGTATCCCAAAGACTCAGGATTTGATCTAATTGGCTATTCAGATTCTGACTTTGCAGGCTGTAAGATTGACAGAAAAAGCACTTCAGGAGCTTGTCAATTGCTTGGCAATAGACTTGTAAGCTGGTCCAGCAAGAAGCAGCATTCAGTTTCTATCTCCACTGCAGAAGCTGAATATGTTGCTGCAGGAAGTTGTTGCTCTCAAATTCTTTGGATGCAATATCAGCTTCAAGACTATGGTGTCACTGCAACAAAAACTCCAATCTTTTGTGACAGTACCAGTGCCATAGCAATTTCAAACAATCCTGTGCTTCATTCAAGGACCAAGCACATTGATATAAGATATCATTTCATCAGGGATCATGTAATGAAAGAAGATGTTGAACTCCACTTCATTCCAACAGACAATAAGCTTGCTGACTTGTTCACAAAGCCATTGGATGAATCAAGGTTCAACTACCTCATAAGTAAGCTAGGTATGCTTAATTTGTAGAATGTAGTGAGCTAAGTAATAACAAATCTGACCCCTTAGAGTTATATTAAATTTTGAGGGTAAGCTGTGTCAGACCCAGACTACCCTTTCACACTTGGTGCATTTCAAGTGAAAGAGGGTAAGCTGAGTCTGACCCAGCTTCGTGGTTATTTTTGTTATTAAATATCTCAGTGCGTTTTATTACTTTCATTATTTTATTTAGTGTACTTGTTGATCCTATTGGAGTGTGACACGTGTAGTGGTCCTACCGGTTACTGAAAAAGTACCACCACTACTTGTTGATCCTCCAATCAAAATCTTTCTCTCTCCAACTTTTTCAAATAAGATATTTTGGGTTTTTGTATATAACTTTCATTTAACCTAAATCCCAAATCACTTGTTCATATTTTCTTAAAATCATTTTTCTCTCAAATCTGATTACTGTTTTATTAAATTTAATTTCTTCTAAAATTTGTTTTCAAAATGGCATCATCATCTGTTTCTATTCATACTAATGATTCTCCATCTAGTTCTGAACCTGAAAGTCTATACCCAGCTCCGATAAGCGCCAACAAGCTTTCACCTTATGTGGTGGGAGATAAGGTAGTAGTGGTTCCGGCTGATCTTGATACTGGTAAAATCAAGATTGGTAGTCTGGTTTATGCCAATATTCATCCTCCTTCATGGGCTAAAGGATACGATGAGATTGTGGCTTTCTTATGGCATCATCCATTCGGCAAGGTGATGATTGAGAAGCCAGACTGGGTGTTTCAAGATCTTTTGTGTGAATTTTGGGCGAGCTGTGTTGTGAAACAGAATAAGAAAGGAGATGCTGCAATCTATGGCTCAATCCTCAATGGTAAGAAAAAGGTATATATTTCTTACGAGAGGCTTAGGTCTGCTTTTGAGCTGTCATATATGCCTGATGATGAATATGATGTTGTTGTGTCTCATACTGAAGCCAAAAATGTTTTACAAGAAGTTGGATATACTGGTCCATTGGCTTCAGTAGTTAAAATGAAACATTTAACTGGTATTTGGAACTACTTATTGAGCACAATTTCGAAAACCTTACAAGTAAAGGCAGGCAGCTTTGATCAGCCTAATGTTCTAGAATTGCAGATTTTTCATGCAATGGTCACCATGACCAGAATAGATTTTGCTGCTTTAATTTTTAAGGACCTTGTTGATCGCGTTCATAAGAAGAGTCTTACCATACCTTATGGTAGGATTCTTGCTCTTATCATTGAAGCTATTCTTGACAATGATTACAGTCTGGCAACTGGTTAGACTGTGGAATGCAAGTCTATCAATAACAACATCTTCAATAGTCCCAAGGTATCTGTGCAGGGTCTGACCCGAGCAATGCAGATCTACTTGATTTTTGCAGGAAAAGAGAAGAGGATCAAGAAGCACTTAGGGATGCTGTCCCTTCTCCGACGCGATCTGAGTCTGACACTCAATCTGCTAATCAGGGGGACCTAGGTACACATGCTTCTGAACCCTCAAACTCTTCTGAATCTGTTCAACATTCTACTCCTACAAAAGAGGGTGAAGGGTTGGCCAAAACATCAGCCACCCTAGCCACACCTTCGTCCACTCGTTCAAAATCCGATTCTAAAAGAACCCTTGTTGAGGACTTAGTACCTCTCAAGGCCAAAAAGAAAAGATCGCATAAGAAATCTGTGTCAGCTTCTGGGGTTGATATGCAACATCTTCTCTTGAGATCCCCCAAGGTGCAGTGGAAGCTAAGGAACGTTCCAAAGTTGTCCCTGTCACCAAAGCTGACAAGCCGAAAACGCCACGCCCATCTGCACTCTCCCAAAAGAGTGTAGACGAGTTAAAGGGAACACTACTGCTACCCAACCCTCCAAACAGGGTGAAGGTATTGAAAGAAAGACCTCCTCCCAAGGTCATACTGTGTCTAACCGAATTCGCCATCATTAGCCTCCCAAAAGGTTGATGATATCATTAAAGGGGTAACAGAGGATCTAGCCCAGATCCAAAGTGAGTCAGAGTCAATGCACATTATCTCTGAGGATGGTCAGCCTAAGGAGAGAAGTATCGAACGCATTGGTGACACTGCTTCTCCTCCCTAAGCTGATCAGACTCCTTCTATCTTACACTCTGAGTCTGCACAGGCTGCCAATGCCCCTTCTATGTCACAAGGAGGGGTACAGGCCCAATTCTCCCTAAGGATACTTTGGTGCAACAACACACCTCTGTTGAAGGGCAATCAATACACAAAACATTACACCTGCAGAGTCTGTGTCTGCATCTGTCCTTGGACCAGAGCAGCAGAACCAGAGCAAGCTGACAGTGTCTCTTGATAGTCTTACTAAGGCAGTCAATGAAGAGAATGGAAGAAACAAGAGTACTCTGGGTCAGATTGAGAATGCTGCAACCAAGTTTAAAAGGGAAGTCACCATAGAACTTAGATCTGCAAACAAGTCACAAGCAGATTTCAAGAATGATCTGATTGAAGTTTCTAAGGGTGTTAAATCCAAGATATAACTCCTCCATGAGGATTATGTTGAGCTAAGAAGAGCCTGTTGTCTCACCAATGTCAAAATTGACTTGATCAACCAGGATCTCAAAGACTTCCTTGTTACTCCAGTGAGCTCTTTCCCTGCTGATGATGACAAAAAGGGGGAGAAGAATGCTACTAAGAGAAAGAGGAGTGCAATGAGTGAAGCTGAAATGGAGCTAGAAAAAGAAAGGCAAAAAGCTCAGGTTGACAAGGACATTGAAGAATACCTTGAAAGATTGAAAGAGAGACAGAATAAGGCCAGAGCTGAGGAAGCACAAAATGATAGAAGATTGGTTGTGCATGGTTCTAGGGTGGAAAGTGAGAATGAAGATGTGGAAGAGATAAAAAGACCAGAATCTGAGTCTGGTGGTGAAACTGTTGGAAAATTGAATGAAGAAACTGAAAAGGAGAGTGATACAACCAAGGGGGAGACTGTTAATGAAATGGGAGATATAAGGAAGGATGTTGGTGTTGAAAAAGAGAAGAAAGTTGAAAAGAAAAGAAAGTCCTCCCAAGCTGTTCCTGTGCAAGCTGTGCCAACTCAAGCTGACCCAGCTCCCAAAGTACAAATTGATGAATCTTCATCCAGTGAAGACACAGCCACTCTGTCCCAGTTCATGATCAAGAAAAGAACTACAGAAGTTGGGTCAAGTGGTGTGAAGATCTTAACTGAGAAAGAAAAGGATTGGGAGATTGCAACTGAAACTGCTCCACAGCTTGGGGTAACAGTTGAGGTGGCATATAAAATGATTAAGGAGGACAGACTAGAAAGAGAAAGAATTGCTGCAACTAAGTCTGATTCTGAAATTGCCAAGGCTGTTCAAGAACAATTAAATAAGGAAGATGAAGAAGATCTTGTAGCCATTGGTTCTAAAAAGAAAGTTGTGAGCAAAGGAAAAGGAAAGAAGAAAGTGGTGGTTCATTCTACACCATCACAGAAAGTTAAAAATGTGAAAGAAAGTGTGAAAGCCCATAATTGGTTTGATGCTTTGGAGAAAAGACAAGTTACTGAAAAGTTCCATTATAGAAGGCATCCAGAACCAATCCTCCAGGTTCTACTGAAAAGGCGAAAAGGAAAGAACATTCCCAGCATAAGGTTTACAAGGAGAGGTTATGAAACCAACTGGGAACCCATGGTCTTGACAAACTGCTTGATTTAGGATACACAGATCGGGTGGAACTACATAATATCGTTACTGGTATGTCTGGAGTTCACAAAGAGACAGTCCTGGAAGCCATTGAGAAGAAGTTAGCTGCTATTGTGAAGTACAAGATTGATATCTCTGGCCTTCCAAGACCAATTGCATATGATATGGATTATGAAGATGAGTCAGCTGAGCCACTGAAGAAGAAAAGAAGAAGGTTTGAAAAGATTGATGCTCCTGGAGGTTACCATTCAGTTTTTCTCCAAAACTTGTCTCCTACAGAGTTGCTTGCACAATTATCTTCTGGTGCTATTGACAAGATTCTTGATAATCTTAATCTGTCTCTACCTGCTGGTGTTGAAGATGCAAGATGTGGGAAGTTCATCACTGAACCTGAACATGGGATGTACTTTGTAGATGCTAAAGGGAATTTGGTGTTTCAAAGGACTGCTGAACTAAAACAGGTACCATCTATGCACCTATTTACCTTATACAGATTCTGCAGAAACTTTAGTGAAGAAGGTAATGGGTATGAGCAGTTCCTTATTGATGAGGGGTTAGATAGGCAATTAGATGTGAGAGTTGCTCCATCATTTGAGGTTAAGCAAGAAGCTATTGAAATGCTTGGAGAATAGTGATGTAACATGTAATATCTTTGATTTATTCTCTATATATGCAAAGGCAGTTGTACAACTCTAGTTTCTTGGTTAAAGTTTCATATCAGATTGAAAAGAACCTAAAAGATTCAAAGGGTCACAAGCTGTTAGTCATATTTTCGTTTGATTCTTTGTAAGCTGATAGTCAAAAGTGTAGTTGGGTTTTGTCATCATCAAATAGGGGGAGATTGTTGAGTCCCAATGTTAATTGTAAATTAATGATGACAAATCTGACCTATAAACACTTAGTAATCTTTGGTTCTTGTAATCTGATCTGGATCAGACTAAGCTGACACAGCTTACGATCTGTCTCTGACCCTGATCATGCTTCATACTTGTAATTGTAATATCTTATGGAAGCAAGTGTTATTCAAGCTGCATCAACAATGTACTAGCATTCAGTCCAAGTCGAAGAGGAGGATTGAAGATAGAAGACCAAGATGTTAGTGGAAGACAGCTTGGGATTAGCAGTCAGCTTGAAAACACTTAGGCAGATTGGTGCCTTGACAAATGGCCCAATCTGTGTCTGACAATCAAGTGAAGATAACAACCTGGATTGAAGATAAGGACAAATGACGTGACTAGGAAGAATCCTAGGATCCAGGTTGGTGGTTGGTTTTACATATGCGTGTCCATACTCCTATTGGTAGATGAAGAATGTGCGTCAGTACGTGGGGGACCACAAGTACTATGAAAGGCACGATTGATTATTCCTTCATCAACCACTGATTGAAGAACACGTAGCTGCAACGGACACCTAATGAAGGAGCGCTTGTGCCTATAAAAGCCTCATTCATGGATTGCATATGTGTGGCATTTCCTGAGAATCATTCTTCACACAAGTTTCTCTGCTCTTACACACAGCTTAATCTGTACGGAGATCAGCTTGGGCTGATTCTCTTGAGCTGAAACTATTGATTGTTGTTTGTCATTTCATAGGTTGTTTAGATATCTATAGGCTATCTTTATTCCGCAACAACCCTGTAATTCTTTGTATAGATTATTTCTTAATAAAGGATTACATTTGAAAACCACAATCTGTGTTCAAGAATGTTTTTATTTCTTTACTACTTTACTGTTTTAATGATTCCTGCACTTTACTTACTTGCTTAATATTCATTATCTGAATCTTAAAACGTTTTGTGATAAAAGTTTGTAAAGATTGTGAAAAGTTGTATTCACCCCCCTCTACAACTGTTCTGTGTTCAATATACTTTGCTATATTGATACACCGTGGGACGTATCATATTATATATTAGAATTATTATGATTTATATATATATATATATCGATATATATAGATATATATATAGAGAGAGAGAGAGAGAGAGATCGATATATCTATCTAGATGGTGAAGACGGAGATGGCGAGGCGGCGATGTGGTGGCCGGCGATCTGGATTTTAAACCCACTGCCATTCACACCACCGCCGCACAAAATTCGATTTCATATATAATTCAGAGCATACCAAATTGATGAAACGGAAGTGGTTATCTTGATTGTTATATCACCTGAGGAAGATGATGAAAGTTTCATATTGACAGCCTAAATCTCCGGCATTTCCGATCCTCTTTTCTTCGGTTTCCAATATATTTGCAGATCTGAGCCTATGACCCCCAAATTGGTAGAATAGAGATATAGATGGATGAATAGATGGATAATTTATGGTATATATATATAAATTATATATATAATATATAGATGGATAATTTATGGTATATATATATAAATTGTCTGTACATATATATATTTATCATATTTGATTTTAGTTTTTTAAGGTCTCCTTTAGTAATGAAAAAAGATGAAAAATTATCACTTGTAGTCCTTTAGAGGTGGAAACGACCATAATACCCTCACGTGGTTTACACGTGAGGGGCTTAACGGACTCTAGATAACGTCTGTTATCGAAAAGGATGAAACTTGAACATTATCCGTCTACAAAGGATTATCTCTGAGGTTTTGAAAGTTAAAGGATGAAACCTGACTGTTTGGACAAACCACAAGGACGATTCGTGTCGATCACTCATAATAATAATAATAATGCTAATAACAATACTTGTATATGGCTAGTAGATTTTTAATGAATTAGCAGTAGAAACGAACATGTTATGTATTTGTTTCCTGCGGGCGAAAGAGACAAACTTTCAGAGCAAGCATGGCAAACCTTATTTGTTGATCGCGAAGCACAGAGAGGTAAGATAACTTACTTTTTGACACATGAGGGACACAACAAAACATAGATTTGATAATTATTCCCCTTCTATGATGTTTAAAATATCTCATGCATATGCTGGGTATGAGATATATATGGGAGGTGATTGGGGTATTGTTTATGCATGCTTAATAGTTATGATCTCTATTGTGATATTATGATTTAAAGTAGTTTATGAATGACATCATTTATGCATGCTTAGTAGTTGAGAGCTATATTGTGATAATGTGGACTAAAGTGGTTTGTGATTGTGATATTGTGGATATTTGTGGACTTGTACACATAGTACACTAGACATTATTTATGTTGTCATGTCACGTGCACGCTAAGGGCCCTAATGTGATAAAGTGGATTAAAGTAGACGAATGGGATTAAAGTAGATAAAGTGGATTTGTGGACATTATTAAGTGTGTAAAGTCTCGAGCACCAAAGTGGAAAAGAGTTAAGCTTAACTCACACTAGTCTAATTGGCTATTGTGCAAAGTGGATCACTCAGGGGTACCGTACATGCTCTCGTGTGACACAACCTAAAGTGGTAGAGTATTTCCGGGTGGCGTGGTTGACCATTAATGTGTAACGGATTACTCGTGGATATGGTTATGCCTATCCGTAACGACAACGATGGACCACCGTGAGGTCGACCCATCACGTCGGGTGTGAGGTTCCCGTGAGGTCGACCCATCACGTCGGGTGTGAGGTTCCCGTGAGGTCTTGTGACCGCCTACACACAAAACCTTTAAAGTTGTAAATAATTGGCATAACCTAAAGTGGATCAAAGTGGATAAATGTGGAATTATTAAGTGGATAAAGTGGAGCATTGTGGATTGTTAGGCACTTTATACTTTATAGGATTGATGAACCTTTTTATGTGTGATTATGTGGATGTGTGTGATGTGCCTATACATATGTGTGAGATGATTTCTTATGAAACATTTTAATTGGAAATCCTTGTTTTGTATTAAATTGTTATCTTACTCGGCTTTTTAAGCTGACACTTATGTTTTGTGGAAAATGTGTTGTGCCCTCACGTTAGGCGCTGATGGAGCTAGTAGATTTGCGAGATATGGGGTAGCTATTGATGATACATAAAGATGACTTTTAGTTACCCATTTGCTAGTAGCTTTAAGTAGACTTATGTATTATGTCGGTTGGTATTTCATAATGTTGATTGTGAATTTCCTTTAATTATTGTAATGATACATTGCTAGTAACACCATTTAAAGTTGATAAATGATTCCTTTAGGAGTCAGTTGGTGTGAGTCCCTTAAATTCGATGGTTAGCCCTGAAAGTGTAAAATACAACAAGTCTAATAATCACTAGAATGGACTAGTATTACTTAAATATAAATGCAAGTATATAAATAAAATAATACAAGACTTAAAGCAATAAACAAGTAAAGTGGAACATTATGTATTTTTCAATGTGTATTTTATTTATGATGTTAAATAAAATACAAGGTTGTGCGGAATCAAGATAATACAAATAAGTATGTATCCTAACAACCTATGAATTACAAATGATCTATATTTTTCAAATAACTCTTTTGGATCGAGATACTTAAAGTTGTGAAGTATCCCTGTTTAAGATCGAGAGTATTTAGACAAATTCACTCTAATGCAAAATGTATGCTTAAAAGTAATTTTCTCAAGGAAATGACTTTGTATTTATAGGCAACAAAATTCACCAGTGAATTTTGTGCCGTACAAATATGGTTTCATGCATTTAATGATCCGACAAGAACATTAAATGCATTGGATAAGGTATAAGGATAAAGTCACATCAATATGACTTTATTCTTTTAACCAACCACCTTTACACACGTATAAACTTTGGGAAAGAACAAGTGGATTGTTCTTTGGAAAGTGTGTAAAGGCAAAAGTCAATTACTCGATATCAGTGTTCAGACTTGTAAGGTCTAGAACACTGACAATCCTCCAGTGTACAGATCTGGTAAGACTTCCAGTGGACTCCGCCATTTGTCAGTCTTCTTTATTCTGACTTCAGTCTTTGACTTCAGTGAGAATGTTTTCAGTAGAGTAGATCTGGACTGGGGTGAAGTCCAGTGAGCTAATCTGGAGAATACTCCAGATTTCCTATACAAGTATTTGCTCACTAGTCTTCCATTATTTCTGGACAAATCTTCAGAGGGACTCCAGATTCCAAGTCTGGAGTAGGTCCAGTAGAACACGTTTCTGGACAGATCTTCAGTAAGGCTCCAGTAGTCGAGTCTGGAGCGAGTCCAATAAATCTGGACCTAACAAATTCCCCCTATTTGTTTAGAAATAATGCAAGTTTTTCAAGCTTAAATCTATACAATTTTGTATGCTTGAAAAACACAAGTTTTGATTTTAGTCTAAAAATTATAAGTTACTGGAAAACACTTTATAGATCATGAGTGTTTTCAGTTTCATCTTTTAAGTTCTAACTTAGACTAAATCTGATCATTTACTTTTATGAATCAAAAATTGCAACTAATATTACATACATCAACTGATAAATAGTTTACAATTTTCATCAAACAATAAATTACAACAAGTAAATGATAAGAGTCAGGCCCTTCTCTTCGACGTCTGTCCTGGAGCATCTTCAGAAGCCTTTCTCTTTGGTGATGGAGAAGATGGTATTGATTCTGGCGATTTCATGCCCATTGCAACGTCCATCTGTTGCTTTCTTCTCCATACCTTCTCAACCCTCTTCAGAAATGCTTTAACATCAGTCGACACATTTGTCTTCCCCCTGAATGTTAAGGCAATTTCCTTCAGTTCACTCCATCCAAAAGCTTGGACTGAAGTACTCTTTCTTTCATCAGTAAAGTTACCTTCCCTGGTCAACTTTACTTCAAACTTTGACATACCTTCATGATTGCCAGCAAGCTTAATCTCTGCACCAGTGATCCTTCTAGCATCAGCCCTGAAATTTAACATTTCATTATACTTGTCTTTCAATTTGGCTGTCTGGATCAATGCTTCAGTTTCCTTTGACACTCTCTTTTGTTCTACAGCAGACTGGAGCTGTTGACGATTGATTTTCAGAGAAGTGTCCAGGGGAATGAATCTGCTTACATCAGCATCTTTAATCGCTTTGATCTGTTTGGCAGTCAGTTTTGGTAAGCCAGTCACTTTCTTTTTGTACTCTAACTCCAGATCACTAGCATTCTTCCTTATCTTCCTCTGGAGCATCACCAGTTCCTCCTTCCTCTGCCTGATGAGTTCTGGTACACTAACGCCATAAATTATAGAATCATAGATCTGTTCTTCTTCGGCGTAAAAGGAGCGTACATGAACATCATTCAATGCATTCAGACATTGATGAACTCTGGGGTCTTCCTTCATCTTTTTGTATACATCGATATTTATGCCTAACCTGCCAGCATTGTAAGAGTCTAGAGTCCCCATACTTGCCATCTCCCTTTGATGGGCCAGCAGTTCATCTTTTTGATTTCTCTTGAAGATTTCAATCATGATGCATTCTTGTTCCAGCTTTTTAGAAGTTTCATCATCAACAGTAGGATACTCTGATGATTCTTCAGCAGTTTGCTCTTCTTCTTCAGATACCCTTTGTTCTTTTCCTTTAACAGCCTTCAGAGTAGTTGGTATATCTGGGAAAGACTCAAACTGGGGCTCACTGGCTTCAGTACCAGCAGCCTCTTCAGTCAGCATAGTGACTTCAGTGCCAAATGCTCTTCTTGCTAAACGTGCACTAGCATCAGTACCAGTCACTTGTTTTTCTTGCACAATGCTTTCAGTAGCAAAGGCCCTTTCAACAGCACTGGCAACAACATCCTTCTTCTTTCTAATAAAACCTTCTTGGTCACCAGACGACTTTTCCCCCTTGGAATGATCACCAGTTCTGGACTTGAGATCATTCCATAATTGTTCTAGCATATGTCTGTCCAGTGCACCAAAGGTTCTTCCAGCCACTGGAGTTGTATTAGTCACAACTTTCTTAAGTGCCTGCACTTCCTTTTTAACAGTTTCAACTTCTTTAGGCAAGTGCTTTGGCAATTTTTCTTCCATCAACCTCTCTACTTGGGGTAACAGCCCATCTTGAAGAGTTCGAAGAACAGTCTCAGAAATTTCTTCAGATAATTCTTTCAGCATACTGATTCTGAACTTCTTTGTACATTCATCACTAATTGTGCTAACAACAGCATCCTGATCAAGTGTGGACCTGCTCTCCAGAGAACTAACCCTAGTAACCAACTTCTGAACCTCTTCTTTCAGACCTGCCAGTGGTTCAATAAGTTCACCAGTCACTGCAGTCTGAACAGAGTTCACCAGCCTTGTCTCCAATCCTGGACTGCCACTTTGAAATTTTCAGTATTGTTGTTTGTGGCCAGTACCAGTTCATCAAGCTTCTCATAAACAAGCTTCTCATTCCCAGCAAACACATTCATCTCAGATGCAAGGTTATTTGATAATAAAGATTTAAAGTCTAAAATAACCTGCGATGAAGTCTGGAGTGATCTCTCCAGGTCCGCCACCTTACTAAGAAGGCCTTGGACCTCGGCAGAAGATGAAGTGGAGAGACCACTAGGAGGTTCAAGATTGGAAGTCAATCTGGTCATAAGAGGTACTTGTGCCCAGTCCTCTTCAGTTTCAGCTTGTTCAGATACGTTGACTGGAGTTACAAGTGGTGGAGGTTGAGATTGTGAAGTTTGAAAGGTTGCAGGAGTGAAGTATTGAGTATTTTGTGGAATTGAAGGTGGTGGTGGTGGTGGCATGTTTGATTCTGGTGGAGGTGGTGGCATTTCTGATTCTGGTGGAGGAATATTTGTTTCTGGTGGAGGTGGTGGCATTTCTGGTAGACTTTCAACTTGTACAACATCCTCACCCAGAAAGTTCATATTGACATCAAAATTTTGATCTTCTGACATGGGAGAATCAGCCTCATCCCAAAACATTTCACCAGCCTGAGCACTTGCTTCAACATTCAAATCTATTTGAGCCTCTTGCTCACCAGATACAGGTTCATCAGTCTGAACATCTTGTTCGATTTGCTCAACAACCTGCTCAATAATCTAAGCCACATTTTCTTCTTGTTCATCAGTTGTCTGCCCAATAACTTGTACATTCTCTTTCTCAACATTTTCTTCAGGTTCAAAAATTGGAGACCCATCCAAATTCATTACATCACCAGGATGTCTTTCAGGATTCACCTGAACTCCAGCTCTCATCAGACGCCTGTTTGATCTAGGTCGTCTGGAAGGTTCAACATTTTCTGGTCCTTGACCTTCAGGAGCCACTTGGCTAATTGGTTGTACAGCTTCTATAATCTGTACATCTTGGTCACCAGAGGGTCCTTTACCAGCTTGACCTCTACCTGGAGCCACTTCAACTTCTTCCCTTTGAAAGGAGAGCATGGACTGAGGAATATCTACCTCATTCAGTGGAGATCTGAGGTTGGTCAGATCCCTCATATACTCACTCACAGAAAAGTGAGTAGTTTCATAATCGTACTGGTCTCCTAGAGCTCTTTTAAACATCAGTGAAAGGAAACGGATATAAGGGACAAAAGTTTTTCTTCCTTTCACCCTAAGACGCTCTACCAGATCATCAAATAGGATCTGAGCGAAATCCACTCTTAGTGCAAACCAGAGGCAGTAGGCAATCTGGAGATGAGTTTGATTTATCTGGTCTAACCCTCCAGAACTGCCTCCCAAACATTCAACAATGTGCGTGAAGAAGTATCTCCATGAGTCTGTCAGTTTGCTCATGTATACTGTTCCTTTCCTGGATAGCTGGCCATGCTCATCCACAATATCTGTGTGCCCCATCAGTCTGCACACTTCCCTTGTATTGATACCAGAGGGAAGTTCTATGGGCAACTCATTCTGTTCAAAATAATTCAACTGTAGAACAGACCTAAGTAAACTAGCAGTGAAACCCAAGTGTCTAGTACCTTGCTTCAGAGAGTAAGTGATTGAGGAAGTTGTATCATCATATTGTGAAGTGTACCAGAATTCACAAAGGTAATCGTGGTACATCCTTCCTGGATTTAATGTAAGAGCACCATATAATGGACATGAGAGAAAAAATGTGTTTAATCTCTCAATAACAGATTGGGCATCATGAACACTGGAAAGTGAAAGTCTGGTCATCCAGTTATTCATGTTGATTCTTATAGCTTTTGCCTCAAGAGTGATATGAGGTGCCCTTTCAACATTTTCAGTTGGAGCATATTCAGCAGCGAGCAGATTTTTAAGAGATTTGGATAGTCTTGGTGCCATTTGAATGATGAATAGATGAAGATGAAATTGAAAATTTAGGGTTTTGATGAAGATTTGATGAAGATTAGAATGGAAATGGAGTAAATATGAGAGATGATTATGATTGGAATTGAATGAAGAAATAAATGAAGGAATTTGAAAGATTTGGGAGTAAATATGTTCGAAGTAAATGCAATTGAAAGTGAAAGTGGGTATATATAGGAGAGAAATGTGGAACTCAAACGGTTTAATTTGAAATTATCAAATAAAATTTTTGATCGGGTTCTGAGATCCGCATTAATTACATCACATCACACATAAATGTGTGACGGTTTACAGCCCACAAACAGTAACAAGTTGCACTTTTTGTTTTCCCAAGGTAAAAATACCATCATTACGTTGAAAAATTTACATGCCACGTAGGATTATAAATATCTTTAAAAAGTTTGCTTACGTGGCACGCACAATGACCAAGTATTTAAAAAATATTATGACTTATTTCAGTGCATCTGGAGGTTGACTGGACACTCCAGTATCGCTGGTGGATTAGTCCAGTGAAATATGTACTGATGGTACACTGGAGGGACACTCCAGTAAAGTACCAGTGAAAACCATTTTGAAAGACTAGTAACCTCAAACGTGCACGTCAACTAATACAGACAAATGAGAGGGACACATTTACAAGGAGACAAAAGTCACCTCAAACACGCACTTCAACCTGTCCAATTACCAGTGAGAGGGACACATTTACAAAGCACCAGTAATATTTCTGAAGAATTTGTCCAGTGAGAAAATAAATTAATAAATTCCCCCTGAACTTAAAACATTTTAAGAACAAAAATATCTTTCAAGTCTTCCCCCTGGAATGTTGATCCAGAAATCTTTAAATCAAAGTAGTACACAATGGCGTTCAATACCAAGGTTCCAGATTTAAGGGTTTAACATTCCCAACTCACCAACAAGATATTCAAAAGTTTTGACATCTAGAGGTTTAGTAAAAATGTCAGCGAGTTGTTTGTCAGTGTGAATAAAATGGAGTTCAATGTTGTTTTTCATAATATGATCACGAATGAAGTGATACCTGAGATCAATGTGCTTCGTTTTGGAATGCATGACTGGATTGTTCGAGATAGCAATGGCACTGGTATTATCACAAAGATTGGGGTCTTTGAGTACTTAATACCATAATCAAGCAACTGGTTCTTCATCCAGAGTATCTGAGCACAACAACTGGCTGCAGACACGTATTCAGCTTCAGCAGTGGACAATGAAACTGAAGTTTGCTTCTTACTGGTCCAGCTGACTAGTTTGCCACCAAGGAAATGACATCCACTAGTAGTGGATTTCCTGTCTATCTTACAACCTGCATGATCTGAATCTGAATAACCCATTAGATCCATGCCTGAGCCTTTGGGGTACTAAAGACCTAGACTGGGGACACCTTTAAGGTACTTCAGTATGCGCTTTACAGCAAGCATATGAGATTCCTTTGGATTAGCCTGATATCTGGCACATAAACATGTTGAAAACATAATATCTGATCTACTGGCAGTTAAATACATCAGTGAACCAACCATGCCTCTGTAGACAGTGGTGTTCACTGGTTTACCATCTGGATCGGAGTCCAGTGTCAGTGGTGCAGAAATTGGAGTTGTTTTAGATGGTGAAGAGTTCATATCATATTTCTTTAAAAGATCTCTAACATATTTTTCCTGATTAATAAAAATGCCATCTTTGTTTTGTTTAATCTGGAGTCCAAGAAAATATGTTAATTCACCCATCAAACTCATTTCATATTCAGTTGACATTATTTTTGAAAATTTCTTGCACATGTTTTCATCAGTAGACCCAAAAATAATATCATCAACATAAATTTGTACCATTAACAGATTACCTCTTTCATGAAGAATAAATAAGGTATTGTCAATTGCACCTCTTTTGAAACCATTTTTCAACAAATGTTTAGTCAGAGTGTCATACCAGGCACGTGGGGCTTGTCTGAGGCCATACAGTGCTTTGTCCAGACGATATACCCAATGTGGATGCTTTTCATCAACGAAACCTGGTGGTTGTCTGACATAAACTTCTTCTTCAAGCTTTCCATTCAAGAAAGCACTCTTTACATCCATCTGGTAGACCTTGAACTGATGATAAGCAGCGAATGCTAGAATATTCTGATCGCTTCAAGTCTAGCCACTGGAGCAAATGACTCATCAAAATCAACATCTGACTGGCAGTAGCCTTGTGCTACCAGTCTGGCCTTGTTTCTGATTACGTGGCCATCTTCATCTACCTTGTTTCTGAAGACCCATCTTGTTCCAATTGGTTCTTTCTTTCCATCTGGGAAAGGAACCAGATACCAGACCTTGTTCCTTTCAAACTGGTGAAGCTCTTCTTGCATAGCAGTCACCCAGCTTGGATCTTCCATAGCCTCGTCAATCTTCTTTGGTTCCATCAATGATAGAAAACTAACATATAAGCATTGATTACTGGAGGCTCTTCTGGTCTGAACTCCTATACTGGAGTCACCTATGATCTGATCAATAGGATGAGCTTTTGTCCATCTGGAGTACTGACCAGGATTGTTACTGACAACAATATCAGTGCAAGAATTCAGTTGAGTCTCCTCTGGAGTTGCTTCTGGAGGAGGATCTTGCCAGACTACTTCAGCATCTTCATCTGAGTAATTTAAATCACGATTTGCATCATGAAATTCTTCATTTGAAGGCATTTCTTGAAGTACTGGTTCAGTTTGGAATTCTTCATAAGAAGACATTTCTGGTATATGCTCAACTGACACTGATACTGGGGGAGCAGTACGAACATCTGATCCAATATTAATTTCAGAGGGTAGTTTGAAAATAATAGAAGGATAGAATGGAGTACCACTGGAGCGTTTCTTTTTTTGAACAGGTTCCAGATCAGGATGACTGGAAACTGTGTCTTCTGAATCTTCTTTATTGTAGTTGATAGGATCAGATTCACAAAAGACAATTGGAGTTACTGGGGGAGTGTCAAGGGCTGGCTTCTTGTTGATTGCAACATTTGATTCATCAAATGTGACATGAATTGACTCATGGACCTTCTCCAGTCTCTTGTTGTAGACTCTGAAGGCCTTGCGAGTGGCTGAATAGCCTAAGAAATACCCTTCATCAGCTTTGGCATCAAATTTGCCTAACTGACTGGAGTCATTCAGGATGTAAACTGGACATCCAAAAACGTGAAAATAACCAATATTTGGTTTTCTATTTCTTAAGACTTCATAGGCTGTCTTTTTGTGTCGCTTCACATACACTGACCGGTTCTGGTGTGGCAAGCAGTAGCAATTGCTTCAGCCCAGAAACTGGTAGACAGACCAGATTCAGCAAGCATACTCCTGGCAGCTTCTATCAGCATTCGATTCTTCCTTTCCACAACTCCATTCTGTTCTGGAGAGCGGGCTGATGAGAAATTCTGGGAGATGCCAGTGTCAGTACAGAATGACTCCAGAGTTGCATTCTGGAATTCTGTTACATTGTCACTTCTTAACTGACACACCTTTTGACTGTACTTGAGCTCAATTTGCTTGATAAGACTGATGATTTCATCAGCAGCTTCACTTTTAGACCTGAGAAAGATAACCCAACAATATCTGGAAAATTCATCTACGATCACCAGGGTGTATCTTTTTCCAGCATGAGTCTGAACATTCACTGGACCAAAGAGGTCCATATGAAGCATATGAAGAGGTTCAGATATGCTGAAATTCTGTCTGGTCTTGAAACTGGTACGTTTCTGCTTACCCATCTCACATCCTGGACATGGCCTTTCCTTTTTGAAGGAAACTGAAGGTATCCCATCTGCAAGTTGTTTTTTGGACAACTTATTAATATTCTTGAAATTTAAATGGGATAACCTTTTGTGCCATAACCAGTTTGTGTCTTCATCAGCTTGAGTATAGAAACACTGCTCTGAAGGAGAGCTTTCCATATCCATCATGTACACATTCCCTTTTTTGGGAGCAATCAACACTACCTTCCAGTCCTTGTTGAATACGATACCCTGAGCAATATTGAATAGAACTTGATAGCCATCATCACACAGTTGGCTTACACTGATCAGGTTATATTTCAAACCATTCACAAATGCAACACGTCTAAACTTGACTTGTCCATTGTTTAGAACACCGTATCCCTCAGTCTTTCCACAACCATCATTTCCAAAAGTAATGGAGGGTCCATCAGAAATAGTGAACTCCTCCAGCAGGGTCTTACATCCGGTCATCGTCCTGCCAGCAGCACTGTCAAGATACCAGATATATTTCTTTCGATCGCCCTGCATATCCACCAGATATTATCAGTTAGATTTGGGAACCCATCGACTGATGGGTTCACTGGACCCTCCCTTATAGTCCCTGGGGCAATCTGGTTTAGTTCACTTTCTTCAACAATGGTCTTAGTTGAAAAGACCACTGGGGTTGATAGTTTTGAAACCTTTTTCTTTTTCTCAACTGGAGAAATAGATTTAACTTTCTTTGCAAAAGGTTTTGTATTTTGTCTAGGGTCAGATGAAGTACCCTCAATAAAGTTTAATCTTGCATTAAAACTTTGAAATTGACGAGTCAGTGTTTGAATCTGGCTCTCTAACCTGGACAAAACATTTTCATCAGATGATACCTTAGCCTTTCCAGTTCTAGGCTTAGGTGGGGGATTGGTCTGAGGCAAAGGTTTCGTCTGATTGACCTTTTGAACTGGAGCAGTCATCTGGAATGCTTCAGTCTTAACCTTTGGGGATTGAACTGGGAAAATATTGGCCTTGGGAGTAAAGGCTCATCATAAACAGTGGTGGGCCTGAACCCCTCTGGTAATCGATCGATTACTGGTATTAATGATGCTACATGAGTATTTCCATCTAAATATGCACGTTTTTGAGTAGGAAATTGATTTACTCCAGCATCATATGGCTTTCTGGTTTCTATACATGATTTAATCACCAGTTTTTCTTTCTCTAAAATGACTTCAAGATCTTGTTTTTCTTGAATCAATTGTTCAGTTACCAGAACCTGGGCTTGAAATGCCAGTTCAATGTCTTGAAGTTCTTTTAATTTTGATTTTAAAACAGTTATTTCAGAAAAATCTGTTTATAGACCGTTTACACAATCAGATTTAACAGTTTCTACAAATATCAAATTAGAATTAAGAGCTTCAGCTATGTCCAGTTTTAATTCTTGGTCAGTTGCAGTATCATAATCAATAACCTTTTTAATAACAATGTCCACCCATCGTCCAGATGTGACATCTTCCTTCACCAGGTGCTCTTCGTCTGCCAGAGCCATGTAACAGCAATCTCTTTCTTATTCTTCATCAGCAGATGATTCATCAGACGGAACCCACTTCTCTTTAGTTGTAGCGATCATGCACTTATTATTGTTTTCCATTTGTTGTGCCATGAGAGCAATCTGGGCCTTAAGCTTTTTATATTTCAATTTATAGCTATCATCAGGCTTATTATTTGAAGAAAATGACCAAGCTTGGATACAAACTGGCTGGACCTGCAATCTTTCATGAAATGACCCTTTTTGCCACACTTAAAGCATGTCAAATTGGTCATATCAGTTGAAGAACTGGATGCAAATTGTCCAGATGGCCTATTTGCTCTTGCTTTGAAACGGTTAAACGTTTTAGCAATTATTGCAACAAGGTCATCATCATCAGTTTCATCACAACAGTCTGGAGAGATTTGACTGGACTCTACAGAATCCATGAGTTCAGACACCATCTTCTTCATAGAAAATACATTCTCAGAAGATATCAGTGCTGTACTTTGTGGTTCAGTGTGACTAACCACATTAGGACTACTGGAGGCATGGTTATAAGCATCTTGTTCTGCCACCACTCTCTGAGCTTGATTTTCTTCAGTGTACCTGAAAGCTCCATATAAAGTTGAGAGAGTGTGTGTGTGCAGAGTTTTAGCTTGTCGTAAGACCAGGATCATGTGAGACCATTTGGTGGGCAGAATATCACAAAATTTCTCCAGAAGTATATCCTTGTCCTTCTCAACCCCAAGACCTCTCAACTGGTATATGATATTCATAAATCTGGTGTAAGTACCAGTGAGAGACTCATTAGGCTGAGCAAAAAATGACTCATACCTCTTGTTTAAGGAGACCTTTCTGGTGACAATGGTGTCATCTCCTCCTTCATGCTGTTTAGAAGTTCATCCCACATGGTTTTAGCACTAGGAAAAAGAACTAGTGTGGGAATTAGTGTTTCTGGAACGGCCCCGAGGATCATGTTTTTGAGAAGGGTGTCTAGATTCACCAGTCTCCTCTCCTCTTCAGACCAATGTTCCTCCTTCTTTTCCCTTCCTCTTCTAGATCCAGAAGGATCAAGAAGGGGATTGAGAGGTGATGTAGGGACATAAGGACCTTCATTTAAGATTTTCATCATGTTCTTCTCAATACCAGTGATATGCAATATCATCCTAGCCTTCCACGTACCAAACTCATCACTGTTCCCACTGAATTTAGGAACAGGATTATTTGAATAGTGCACATGCACGTGTGGAAAAGCAGGAGTAGGAGGAGGAGGTGGTGGATTAGTGTTATTAACAATAGGTGGTTCATTATTTTGATCATTAACATTAACATTAGGATCGAGACCAAAATTAAAACTTCCTTGTGTATTTTCAGGGGTAGACATCAAAGAAGCAGATCTAGGCAATGTTTAGCCTTCTGCTCTGATACCAAATGTGAGTCCCTTAAATTCGATGGTTAGCCCTGAAAGTGTAAAATACAACAAGTCTAATAATCACTAGAATGGACTAGTATTACTTAAATATAAATGCAAGTATATAAATAAAGTAATACAAGACTTAAAGCAATAAACAAGTAAAGTGGAACATTATGTATTTTTCAATGTGTATTTTATTTATGATGTTAAATAAAATACAAGGTTGTGCGGAATCAAGATAATACAAATAAGTATGTATCCTAACAACCTATGAATTACAAATGATCTATATTTGTCAAATAACTCTTTTGGATCGAGATACTTAAAGTTGTGAAATATCCCTGTTTAAGATCGAGAGTATTTAGACAAATTCACTCTAATGCAAAATGTATGCTTAAAAGTAATTTTCTCAAGGAAATGACTTTGTATTTATAGGCAACAAAATTCACCAGTGAATTTTGTGTCGTACAAATATGGTTGCATGCATTTAATGATCCGACAAGAACATTAAATGCATTGGATAAGGTATAAGGATAAAGTCACATCAATATGACTTTATTTTTTTAACCAACCACCTTTACACACGTATAAACTTTGGGAAAGAACAAGTGGATTGTTCTTTGGAAAGTGTGTAAAGGCAAAAGTCAATTACTCGATATCAGTGTTCAGACTTGTAAGGTTTAGAACACTGACAATCCTCCAGTGTACAGATCTGGTAAGACTTCCAGTGGACTCCGCCATTTGTCAGTCTTCTTTATTCTGACTTCAGTCTTTGACTTCAGTGAGAATGTTTTCAGTAGAGTAGATCTGGACTGGGGTGAAGTCCAGTGAGCTAATCTGGAGAATACTCCAGATTTCCTATACAAGTATTTGCTCACTGGTCTTCCATTATTTCTGGACAAATCTTCAGAGGGACTCCAGATTCCAAGTCTGTAGTAGGTCCAGTAGAACACGTTTCTGGACAGATCTTCAGTAAGGCTCCAGTAGTCGAGTCTGGAGCGAGTCCAGTAAATCTGGACCTAACAATTGGGATTTTTAACGTCGCTTTTGCATTTTGTTAACGTTGTTATATTTAAAGTTTAAAATTTTTGAAATTCACATTTTTATAAAAGCAAGGTGTTACACATTTGCTCTTTTAAAATGTGTTGTGCCCTCAGGTTTAACAAGTTTGAGCAGGTAGATGTGAGAAGATGCGAGGCTTGGGTAGATGATCTTGCAGCTGACCTTAGTCACCCATGATAGCCTCAATTATTAGACTCTTGTTTATTATGTCCAGTGTTATGACTTTAATGCAATGTTGACTAGGTTGTTTTATGTTTGAACAACCGTTTGTGTTTCCATTTGAATCATTGCTATGATATGATTAGTAACACCTCTTTTGTTTAAATGAATCGTCCATATGGATTGGTTGATGTTTTTAAATGATTACTTTCGCTATGTTTTGACGCCGTTAGGCGAAATATTTTGAAAATCCATATTTTTAAACGACGGGTGTTACAAGGGGCATTCCCCACTCCAAGAGAACAGGGGGAATGCCTCTCCTAATGATTGAAAGCCATGTGGCAAGATTTGATAGGTGGAGGGGCATTCCAAGAATGCTCAACTCCTATTAGTCTTAGTATGAGCCACATTGTCAACTCTTGAGATCGATGTGCTGATCAATTATGCACCACGAATTTTTTATTTATCTTAGACTTTTATATATTTTATATAATTCTGTTAATATATTTGCTACTTTTTAAAACTACATTTTACTTGTACTTTATTAAATAGAATGAAAAAATAAGCATGAATAAATCGTGCCTACTATTTTACAATGTTGTGCTACTAAATTAAGAACTTTTAGACATTGTATGTGTTGGTATGTGATCACGTTAAATAAACGCATGTCCGAAAATTATTTAAGCCTACGGGGTCACACAAAATGACACGTAAACTCTATGAAATTAATTAATATGTTATTGTAATATATTAATTAATATGATCACGAAATGACTAATAAACGATCGTTAAAAGTTAATATGTTTATTAATTAAAAGAGAAGGACTTAATTGTAAATTAGGAATTAGAGTTGGGCTCTAATTAATCCTATGGGGGGCCGAAATTTACAAGGCTTTTAGGCCTTGATTAAACTTGTCCATCAAGTTTTAAAACCCTAACAATTACCCTATTTATAGTGGTTAAGGTTTAAGGGTTTTGTGTGACAATTAGAATTGTAAAAACCCTAACTTAATTTCTCCTCTCTTTTCTTCTTTGTCTCTCGGTCGAAATCAAATATATAGGCTACGAATTTGTTCCATTCGTGGAACATACTTCAATCAATTAATAATAGTCCATAGCATTAATTGTGGTCATATTTGTTTTGACGGCAACGAGAATTTTGGTTTCTTCCAACCGTATTATGGAAGTAAAACAATGTCTTCATACACAACCGGGTTTGTGAGTTCGTGATCGGGTACTAGCATACAACATAAGGGTGTCAAGTGTGCGATCGTAGAGGGGTTTTACTTTAGACCCTAAATAATAATAATCTTATTATTAATAATATTATTGGAAGCTTTGCGCAAAGGTACACGTTTCGATTCTCTCTTTGTTAATTAATATGATTGCATATTTGATTTATTCCGTTGCGCACTCGTGATTGTTTATATGTTTATGTTCTCATATTCTAACAGTGGTATCACGAGCCACATATGTGATCTATTAGTTACAAAGATCAAAACTTGAAGGGGGGTTTAGGGTTGGTTGTATTTAATTAATTATTAAATAATTAAAATTGTTTTTTCTTATTTTTTTTAATTAAATCGAAATTAATTAAATAAAATTAGGGTTTTGTTTAATTAATTCAACCTAATTTAATGGTTAATTGAAACCCTCTAAGCAATTTTTGAGTTTGTGAATTGACATATTTATTAGATATAAATTGCATGTTGTGTATCTTATTAATTTAAAGTTGTTAAATAGAAGTAAAATCACAAGAAATTCATGCAAAATTACTTGTGATTATTATTTGGATATATCTATCTATAATATAACTAAAAGAGGGGGTTGGGGGTACACTTGGCACCCCTAATCCTCCTCCTTTAGCCTAATTCTCCCTTCTAATTAATTCTCTATTGTTAAAATCTCTATTTTTTTAATTAATCTATATTTTTTAAATTAAAATAAAGCCGATCTATATTGCCTTAAAACTACAAATATGTATATTTACTTATTATAAAATTACGCTAATTTAATGGAAGATTTACTTTGACACTTGCGTTTTAAAAGGACCAGAAACTTAGACGACATGCCATAGATTTTTCTCAATGTATTACGGAGAGTTTATATTAAATATAATCTATCTATAATCTTCTATAATAATATAACTAAAAGAGAAGGTTGGGGTACATTAGGCAACCCTAATCCCCTCTTGAGCCTAAAACTCCTCTTCTCATTAATCATCTATTTTTTTAAATATTTTTTTAATCAAGAAAATATTATAATCGTTATTAATATAATTTGTTTATATTTAATCATTATTATTATTATTTAACATTGAATTCTTATGTTATTGTTATTATTATCTCTATTAATTTACTTTGTTGTCCATTATAGGTTCATCATAGCTTCTTCGACTCCGTGTTGTGCATGTATGGACTGTTTCGGAGTGGAACAATCTAAAGAAAATCAAAACGCTCGAGATGGTCTTTGTTGATGAATTGGTATGTACTTTTCAAATTATATATTTTTCTTTAGTTTTCGTAAATTATAGTCTAAAATTGTTGTTTGTGTTTGTCTTAAGTTTAGATATAACAAACTACAAATTTTTTATTTAACTAAAGTTGGGGAAAAAAGGGTTAACTAGATTCAATATTTATATGGAGTTAATTTTCGTATGTTTCCTTCTTTAGTTTTCGTAATTATAGTCTAAAATTGTTGTTTGTGTGTGTCTTAAGTTTAGATATAACAAACTACAAATTTTTTATTTAACTAAAGTTGGAAAAAAAAGGTTAACTAGATTAATCGTTTTATGTTTAATTTTTAGGTATTTTAATTTTATTCGGTATCTATTTAATATACTTGAATTTCAATTTTTTAGCTTTGATTAATATATTTTGAGACTACCCGTCCATTGGACGGGCCTGAGCACTAGTTTAGATATAAAAAGCTAAGCAAGATAGTCCAATAATTAGGGTTAATTGTGTGACTATGTGAATTTTTCGTGTGATTTTTCTACTTTGCCACAGCTCACTAAAAACTTCATATCTTTTAATCCGTAATGAGTTAGAAGTTGTGCTTCGGACTGTAGATGCTCACCACATTGGGCTAAAAGTTTGTAGTTCTGGTCGAAGATTGATTCTGACCAGAAACAGGTCTAAACAGGTCGTGAAGCTGCTGGAAATTTCCAGTCAGCATGTTTATGTAAATTACTTGTTAATTAAGTTGTTTAAAGGCTTACGCAATCAAGGCAACTTGATGTATGTGGTCCTCTTCTTTGGAGGGGGGAGCCGACTTAGACATTACATGTGTGACATCCGTCAAAATTTCGCTATATAAATTTAACCTAATTATATCTAATTAGGATTCGTTTATGCTAATTAGGGCATTTTGAGCTAAGTTAGGGCATGATTAAGTGTATGAGTATGTGTTAAGATTTCTTATTGATTATGTGATTAATCAAACTACTAAATGAACTATCTTAACAAGTTTAAAGACCTTGATGATGAGCAAATAGAAAGTAAAAAGTTCAAAATCCATAAGAAATCATAAAACGTTTATTTTTCGCGTAAGTCTTTCTCGTATGAACTTGAGACTTAGGGAAACATAATTTCTAGTATTTCTACACTCGATTATGATTTTTAATTCATAAAATAACACACTCGAAAAATCAGAAAATTTAAATAAAACCATGAATAGTAAGGAGGTTAAAACTAATTAACTAGTTAGTTTAAACTAGATATTTTCTTACCGTCAAAATTGAACACATCACCACTTATCCTTTTACCTCCATTATACTTTCACCACATCACCAACTAGTAAAAATTGATGAATCACCCTTCCTTAGCCACCACAACCTACGGCCACACCACCACCATTTTTACCTTTCATTTGTTAAAACTTTCACTATAAATAGCAAGCATACCTTTCATTTCAATTTACCAATTCACATTCTCAACACTTCTCTTCTTAAATCCCTAGCATTCCTAGATCAATACTTGTTCTAGTTCAAGCATATCTCTCACAACCTTTCATCATTCTAAGCTTTCGATTCAACCAAAGTTGATTTGAATTCGTTGGTTTCGAAAT
>CM067173.1:119799387-119819969 GCA_034093135.1 Erigeron breviscapus
TGGGTTTTTATGTTTGTTGAGATTCAGGTTAGGTGATGAAATGGAACTAATCGGGTCAAGAATCAAGTCAAGAAGCAAATCTGGAAAACTTAAATTTTGTGGCACCGTTCAGTACGCCAAGACCCACCGTCTGGGACGGTGGGCCATTTCTTGCACCGTGTGGACGCCAGGCGTAAAGAAGGAGAACACCAGTGCGGGACGGTGGCACCTGTGCAAAAATCCGAATTTTATGGATTTAATTATTTTTCAGTTTATATTACTTTCAAACACGAACTTGGAAGTTACCATTCATATTATTCACTCATAACAGCAGTTCCTAACATAGAGAAGACCCCAATTTCATCACCAAATCATAAATTCATGAAGATGACAATTCAAATTGAAGATTCAATGATGAAGACAATAGGCTAATTCTCTTTTGATCATTCTCATGTGAACAATTATGTAAGACAATTGTATTCAACCTTTCTTATGTTCAAGTTGGATTAGATGTTTAATTCTTAATTAGTGTTTTGCATCTAATGTTGTTTGGATTGTTTGAATGATTATTAGTTTATAACCTTGAATGAATTCATCTATCTTTTGATTTCAAATTCTTGTTAATCAATGATTATTGGAAGAATCTCTTATGAACTTGTAATCTAGTTAATGAATAGATAATTTAGTTGTGTCAATTCCCCGGTTTTCATTATCGTGAATCATCACAACCTAATTAATTAGTTCTTAACATTCATTCAATCCAAGCTTATAACGAATCATGTCTATGTGATTCCCAACGAATATAAGTTAGGTTATACTTTTGAAAATATAATTTGAAGCATGAGAATGGTCCTCTTATTATTATTGTTTAAGTTTGTTAATCAAATCATCAATTGTAGTTTTAATTCAAATCAATCAAACAATCGGTTTTACATTTAAGTCTAGATTAATTAATTTTGTATTTGTGTAAGTCCCAACTCAATAGATGGTACTACCTGAAGACACCTCTATGTCGATGGTGGAGTTACTTTGCAATATAAGCACTGAACTGGAGACGACCAGTTACAGGAGTATATACCAAGTTCTAGATAGATTACTTATTTAAGTGACAATAAGTAAAGAACAATGCAATAATACAAAATACTTGTAAAGTAAATTGGTGAGACAATATGTAATTTTCAAGTGTAATTTATTTATTAATCTTTAAATAAATTACAAGGTTGTTGCGGAACCAAGATAATACAAGTATGTAAATATCCTAACACCTATGAACTACAATTGATCTACACTTGGAATTTCTCTAAACAATCGAAACACTTAAAGTTGTGAAATGTTCCTTTTTACGATTGAGAGAAGATTCACAAGTTCACCAAGAATATTGCAGGTATGCAAAGTGTGAAGTGTGTTATCTCACTTGCACTTGTTATTCTTGTTGTGCAATGACTTGTATTTATAGGCAAAGTTAACATTGGGATGTTAACTTTGGCCGTACAAATGGTTGAGAGCATTTAAGGAATAACATTTAATTCCTTAAAATGCAGTGTAAAGTTGCAGTATAAAGCAACTTTATTCAACCAGCTTTATGTACCTTTTTGTATTTAAATAATAAGATAAATCT
The DNA here is from genome assembly GCA_034093135.1 of Erigeron breviscapus. Taxonomy (NCBI): domain Eukaryota; kingdom Viridiplantae; phylum Streptophyta; class Magnoliopsida; order Asterales; family Asteraceae; genus Erigeron; species Erigeron breviscapus. The sequence continues at coordinate 119,800,985 of CM067173.1, forward strand.
TATTATCCGGGTAAAAGCACATAAAGCATAAAGTCAATTCCTCGTAATCAGTGTAAAGCTTTGTAAGAGCTTTCCACTGACGGTCTCCAGTTTGTAACTGACTAGAATGTCAACTGGGCTTCGCTGCCATTGTTATTCTCTATCTTCCACTTGTTGTCTTCGACCCCAACTGGAAGGATTCTTCAACTGGTCAGTTCTCAACTGGAGGAAGTCTTCAGTTGCGTTAACTGTACGATGCAACTTGACTTCAATATATTTCTGGACAAATCTTCTTGGTCTCCATATGCAACTGGAGACTGGCCAGTTTCACTGAAACTGGTCCTAACAAATTCCCCCTATTTGTCCTGAAATATTGCCAAGTCTTTTTCAGTTCTTGTATCTGTACAAGTATGAACTGGAGAGACTTGTTCGATTAAATCTATCTAAGTTTTCCAAGGCATTTTTATAGATCAATAAATGCCTTAGGTTTTTCTTTTAAGTTTGTTAGATCTAATCTATTATCTACCTTGTGGTTACAAACTGGTAACTTCATTTATACAAGGAAATGAAATTTATACAAGTTACAGAATGTAAATAAAATTACAAGTAGATACATTGAAAAGAGAACTTAATTAGATGGCCCTTCGCCAGTTCGTCTTCTCTTGGTCACTGAAGAGATAGGCTGAGAGTCTTCAGGATCAATATTCAACTTTAGCTCCAAATTTTCTTTGTGTTGAATCTTGCCCTTCAAGAAGTTCACCCAAGCTTTCTCAAACCTATTCTTTTGTGCCTTAGCATCCAAAAAGTTCACCATTTCCACCCATTCCGAGAACCCATACTACATTGCACCAGGATTGTCAGTTTTAACCAGTGGCCCTCTGGTATAACTGACCTCAACATGAAAGTACTTGGTTCCTGGCTTAATTGTTACATTAACACCATTGATAGTCCCACTATGTCTTCTGGTTGCCATGATCTGGGAGTAATAGCTTCTTGCTTCAGATTCATTGGATATTTTAATACTCCCAGCTCTAACAGCCAGTACAGCAGACTTGATGTCATCATTCGATACCTCGCCAGTTGGTTCTACAAATGTGCTAAGGTCAGCATCTCTGGTCAGTGGTCTTCTTGGTTGAGGGTTCCTCCTTGGTGGATTCAAAACCCTTTTCACAACCTTCTTTACATGTTCAATTCTTTTTAGAATCCCACTGGCCCTGTTCTCTTTTGCCTTATCCACTGATATATTCAAACTTCTGGCATCAAATTCAGCTTCTTCCTCAGGATAGTGCCTGTCCAATTCAACATCAAGCATTTCTTTCAACATGTCAACTATCCTGGAATCATTATTTACTCTGGCATACTCCTCCTTAGTGATTCCCAAAAGATGAGCATCACTCATATCAAGCAATTTAATCTGTGCAAGATGTGCTCTGGCTTCAACTTGGTTTCTTTGTTTCATCTTCTTTCTTTCTTTAATTTCATTGCCAAGTCTAGCCAATCTTCTGCTATCACTTTCTGAAACTGGAGGAAGTACATCAGCATTGCCAGTTTCTAACATTGGTACATCAGTGGCCGGATGGGCAGATACATCAGATGCCAAACCTTTTCCTTTATCCACAACATTCCCCCTAACACTTATATCACCAGTTTCACCAATTCTTTGCTCACCAGCTTCAGTACTAGCAGCCACAATCATTTCCCTACCTGTTTGACTTCCAGATGGATTACTTTCAGTTTGAGTTTGTGCAAGAACTGCACTTCTTTCCCCCTTGGCAGCATCTAGACCTGCCCTAATCACTTCCCATTCAGAAATGGTGAGCTGGCAACCGGTCAAGAGGCTGCCATGATTGCATGTTCTTGCATTCTTTGATTATTGTGCACATCATCCTGAAAGATCTCCATAGGTGGTTGGTTTCTTTAGACTGGGTCAGAACATTAGCTGCAACTTGTTCCTGACCAGTTTTTAGTTCATTCAAACTCTTGGAATCTTCATCCAAACCAGAAACCACCTTATCCTTCACCTCTTCATCCTTTTTCTTCAAACTTTCTACTTCAGTTGTCAGTTTATCCAGAGACTGAGCATGAAGTGATACCTGGGTGTTCAAGTTATCAATGCTGCCCCTCAACTGGTTGATCTCATTTGTGAGTGGGGCCAGATCAACCTGAGGAGTGGCCAGCTTGGTGATCTCAGACATCACCTTTTCTATCAATTGTTGTTCTCTAGCACCCAGCGTATCATCTATTTTCTGACCAACTGAAGTCATTAACTGCTGCCCAAGTTCAGTCACATTTAACCCAGGCTTGTCAACCAATTCCTTTACCTGTTTTTCAATCTCCCTTAAATCCACTTCAGATGTTCTAACAGTGTTGCCCAACAAGTTGGAGATTGAGGTTGTGACCTTGGACTGAGTGAGGTCAAAGGCTTCTTTTAAAGATGTTGCCAGATTGTTGCAGCCAGTGACCAGCTCATTCAGCTTCTTCAACACCAAGTCTTCATTTGATGAAAACTTGGTCAAGTGATCCTTGTGGTATCTGGAGAAAGACTTGGTGTTTTTGTCAATTGTCTTTTGAATCTCCTCCACCCTGGTGAGAAGGTTTTGGAGATCGGCTTGTACAGAGACAACTTGACTGTCCAGTGACGGAGGAGAAGGTGTCACTAGACCAGCAGCAGTTTCTACTGGAGCAACTGGAGGAGGCAAACTTAGAGAAGTCTCCCCAGTTGACATCGCAGCAGTTGAAGAAATAGTAGGAGTGGTGGTAGAAGAAAGGACTGGAAATTCAATGTGTTGTTCATGCTGAGAATGCTCAGGTGTGAACAACGGCGGCGGTGGGGGTGGCATTTCTCGAAGGAGTGAGAATTGCCAGATGGTGAAGGTGCCATACGTCTGTTTCCAGACATATAGTTATAAGTGGGAAAAGGAATATTTGTTGGCTCATTTACTTGGGATGGTGAAAGTGAAATTGAAGCATCTGGAAGCGAGACTGGAGATGAAGGGTTTTGATCTGGTACAGCAGAATCAAAAATCTCCAAGTCTGAAGCAGTACCTTCAGTATCCGAAGATTCAATAAGGATTTCCTCGTTATTAAGCACACCATATCCTTCAGTCTTTCCACTTTGATCATTACCAAACGTCACTGCCGGTCCATCTTGGACAGTGAACTCTTCAAGCAGGGGCTTACATCCGGTCATAGTCCGGCCAGCAGCGCTGTCCAGATACCAGATATTCTTCTTTCGATCGCCCTGCACACCTACAAAAATCATTAGTTATTTTTGTGAACCCATCTTTTCTTGATGGGTTCACTGGACTTCTCTACAGAAGTCACAGTTGATTGTTGTGGAGGTAAACTGAAGACTACATCTGGATCTTTTTCACCAGATCCAGGTGCAGGAGTAAAAACGATTGGTATTTGATACCTGCTCCCCTTTTTCTTATCAGATTTAGTTCCAGATGGAACATTCTTTTGTTTTGTTTTGAAGGGGGTTTAATATTTTGTTTTTCAACTGGAGGTGATGAACCTCCTTCCAGATTTTTAATCCGGGCAGTACAACTCTGAACCTGTCGAGACAAAAGTTGGAGTTGACTTTCCAGTTTAAACAAAATATCTTTTTCATTAGGCTGCTGAACCTTGGACCTTGGTTCAGCTGGAGTTTTAGTCTTTTGGGTCTTGGGCTCCTTAGACTTTTGAGGTAAAGGCTTGTTACCAGTGGCCTTTTTAACTGGAGCTTTAGCCTATTTGGCTCCAGGTTTAACCTCAATGGGGGTGGTCTCAATGGGTTCAGTTTTAACAGCTTCAGGTTGATCATAAGAAGTTTCAACCCTGAGAGCTGGAGGCAATGCATGAAAGATCTGGTATGAGAGCTGCCATCTCCAGATCTCCAGATTTCCATGCATTCTTCTGGGCATCGATAGTTCTAGAAAATGCATCATAGTTCTTTCCAGATGCATTTTACCCATGACTTGATAATCATTTGTTCTTTTTCAAGATCAGAAATTAATTTTTGATTATCAAATTCCAAAGCCTCAATTTTTAAAACTGACTCCTTGATAGCCAACTGGACACTTTGTAAATCATTAAGTTGTGGCTTAACATTGTTTATTTCAATTAAGATAGTGTCCAGATATCTTTCACTATCTGCTCTAACAGTTTCCACAAAAGCCAAATCACCACTTAATGATTCAGCAAGGTCCAGTTTCAGTTCTGGGTCCACCTGATTGTCATAATCAAATTCCTTCTTCAAAATGATGTCCACCCATTTTCCAGTGATGACATCTTCTTTTGCCACATGCTTCTGTTGATCTTCCAAGGCCATGAAACACATGTCCCTTTCCTCTTCTTCATCAGCTGATGAGTCATCAGAGTACTCCCATTTTCCCTCAGTTTGTGCCATCAAGCACTGATCCTTTTCCTTTTCCATGGACAAGAGGGCAATCTGGGCCTTAAGTTTCTTATATTTAGCTTTGTAGCTATCATCAGGCCGATTGAAATTTGGGACAGAGGGACCAGTTTGGTTGTTCATCTGACTAGATCTGCATTCCTTCATAAAATGACCTTTCTTACCGCATTTATAGCAGGTAAGATTGGTTTTTATCCAGAGAGCTGGAGCTGGAAGCATTGTTTGGGCCATTAAATCTTTTAGATTTATGCTTAAACCTGTTAAAGGTTTTAGCAATCATGGCTACCAGATCATCATCGTCAGTTTCCATCACAACCATCACTGATTTCAGTGGTCAGGCCAGAGTTCAAGAAACTGTTTAACATCTCCTTCATTGTGTGCCTGGACACTCTCTGCAGACATTAAAGCATGCACAAGGTCGCTCAGTTACACTAGCAACCTTGGGACTCTGGGCATGGTTCATGGCATCCTGCTCAGCCACCAGTCTTGCAGCATTATTGTCTTCAGTGAATCTGAAGGCTCCATAGAGCGATGCAAGAGTATGGCTGTGCAGGGTTTACCTTGTCTTAAGACAAGAACCATATTTTCCCATTTGGAAGGAAGAATATCACAAAACTTCTCAAGAAGAATATCCTTATCCTTCTCTACACCCAAGCCTCTCAGCTGATTAATGAAGGCTAGAAAATCTGGTGTATGTACCAGTTAGACTTTCATTGGGCAAGGCAAAGAAGGATTCATACTTCTTGTTCAAGGCAACTTTTCTGGTGTCAATAGTGTCATCACCTCCTTCAAACTGAATACTAATTCATCCCACATAGACTTGGCACTGGGAAACAACACAAGTGTTGGAATTAGATCTTCAGGACAGCTCCAAGGATCATGTTCTTGAGTCTGGTGTCCAGATCTACAAGTCTACGATCCCCATCAGACCAGTGGTCTTCGAGCTTTTCTCTTGAACCTCTTCTTCCAGTTGGATCTAGAAGAGGACTTACCCCAAGAGACATGGGTATATATGGTCCATCCTTAAGGATTTTCAACATATCCCTCTCTATCCCACCAAAATGCAAAAGCATTCTAGCCTTCCATGTACCAAAGGTCTCACTATTTCCATCAAATTTTGGAACATGAGTGTTAGAATAATGTACATGGACGTGATTTGGGGCAGTAGGAGGAGGAGGGTTAGAATTAGCATTTTGATAAGGTGGTGTATTAGTATTCAAAGGGTTTTCACCTTGACCAGAACCATCTCCACCTTCAGTAGTGTTCATCTTAGCAGATCTAGGCAAGTTTATTAGCCTTCTGCTCTGATACCACTTGTAAGTCCCAACTCAATAGATGGTACCACCTGAAGACACCTCTATGTCGATGGTGGAGTTACTTTGCAATATATGCACTGAACTGGAGACGACCAGTTACAGTGTGTATATACCAAGTTCTAGATAGATTACTTATATAAATATAGATGATTAACTAAACCCGACTGGCAAGTACAACTAATCTTGATGGACAAGTTAAGTTTACGATCCAGATATGGATAACAAGAAACAAATGACTTAACGTAAATAACAAGAACTAAATGGCAGAAACTATATAAAGATATATATATGTATAATCAAGTATGTAGCATTGAGACACGTTGTTTCCTTTCTAATGTATTTGATTTATTGATATAAACAAATACAAGGATTGTTGCGGAACAAAGATAAACACCCAAGTGTAAGTATCTAAACAATTCCGAAAAACAAGTGATCTAAATAACTTGGAAATACTCGTAAGTTTTACTTAGAGTATATCTCACAAGTTGCAATGCTAAAGTTTCAAGCTTTTTTGCAAGTTGTGAGAAGACTTCATATTTATAGACCAAGTTCATGATGACATGGACAAGATCGTATAAAAGTGGTTGTGAGCATTTAAGGAATTAAACCTAATTCCTTACATGCTTGTACTAGGAAGAGTATAAGTCAGTTGATGTGACTTATAGTACTATGTTCCAAACCTATACTTTTACCTTGTACCTTTTATTAATAGATAAATCTATTAACTGGGTAAAGGTATGTAAAGTAAAAAGTCTTCCTCGTAATCAGTGTAAAGTGTTGTAAATACTTTACACTGAGATGCTTCAGTCTTCAATCTGGTAGAATCACTCTTTGCTCGCTTTTGAGATGATTCTCTTCTTCATACTTCAGTCTTTGACTTCAGAATGAATGCTTCAGATTTATCTTGATCTGAACTGAAGTGAAGCTTCAGTGAAGGAATTCTGAGACATCTCATAATTCTGTACAAACGTCTTCACTAAACTTCAAGCTATTTCTGAACAAATTATACTTGGTCGATTTTCGACCTAACAAATTCCCCCTATTTGTTCTGAAATAGTGCATGCATCTCAGACTTCTATCTATACATGTTTGTAAGTCTGAATGCAAGTTTTTTGTTTAAGTTGTAAAAATTTTCTAAGTACATCTTATAGATCATTGATGTCTCAGAATTTTACTTGTGGTTTTCTAACTTAAACTTACCATCTACTTATTGGTTACAATTTGCAACATATATATACAAACTGAAATGTTTGTTACAAATGTAAATATATTACAAGTACATGATAAACTAAAAAGAAACTACTTCTTGGCAGGCCTTGAACCAGAAGGTGCCTCAGTAGGTTTTCTCTTCAGTGGAGAATGATCCTTCTTTCCAAACAACCTGCCTTCAATCTCTACCTTGGCCTGCATCTTTTGTTGTATTCTGGATAACCATGCACCAATCAAGGCAGATTTTGGCTTCCCCTTCAGAATCTGGATCATCTCCCTATGCTCAGAAATCCCAAACTCGTGCACTGAAACCTGATGGTATTCTTCAGCTGCCCTTCCTTCTCTTTTAACAACCAAGTCAAAAAGCTTCAATCCATCAGCTTTTGTTACTTCCATATCAACTATTTTGGCTGAATGAGATCGATGCTTCATATAATGCTCATATTGATCCCTTTCATGTTTTCTTTCAATTTCAATAGCATCATCAGACATTGGTTTGAAGGTAGAAAGATCAGCATCACGAACATTCTTTCTTGATGATCTTGGTCCAGTCACTTTGGGCTTAATGGTTGGTCTGAGCAACTCTTTCTCAACCTTCAGAACTTCGGCCAGAATTTCCTTCCTTTTGATCGCCATTTCTTTTTCTCTATTTTTCTTTAAGTCTTCAATGGACAACTTAAAGGTCAGACTTTCTAACTTTTGTTCCAGATGATAGTAGTTCATCCCACACTCATACTCAAGCATATCAACAATAGCCTTTTGCACTCTTGGATCATTTTTGATTTTCAAGTATCTTTCCAATGATACACCAAGAGCTGCAGCATCTATATGATCAAGGGTCCCCATCTTCAGATGTTGTTCCCTTTCTCTTTCTTTGTTTTCCCTCCACATAATAAATTGATTGGAAACCTGCTTTTGCAACGCTTCCAACTTCTTACTATCAGCCTCAAGATCGTGCAAGGGATAACCATGCTCATCCACATTCTCACCAACAATGATTCCAGAACCCTTAGAACTTTTCTTTGGTTCTTCTACTTCTTGAGCCTTGCCTTTGCCCTTGTCTTTCTTCTGAACTTGTTCCCCCTGAACTGAGGCACTACCAGATGGTACCTCAGTTTGCTTCTTGGTTGCTTCAATCATTTCTTGAGTACTAGCCAGCAAACCAATAGGCACACTTCCCCTTTGGGAATCTCTGAAGGCATTTTAGCATAAAGGTCAATTGAAGTTTTAATTGCCTTCAGTGGTTCCCAACTTTGTTGTTCTAGGCAATCACATATACCCTTTGCCATTGTAGCAAACTGAGCCCTTAATCTGAATGAAGAATTAAGGTTCAGTGCTTCTTGATCTTTTACATCCTTCAACATCTTTCTATCTTCTTCAGTGAAAGAAGCAGGGGGAGGAGGAGCAATAATAGTTTCTTTCTTCAGAAGAGTTAGAATTTCATCTAACTGTTTGGACTGATTCTGAACTGAACCTTCAAGCTTGGACACTGAATCTTTTACTTCATTTACAACTGAACTCAAGCACGGAAAATCTTTTACTTCATTTACAGCCTTGTCCACTTTGTCATTTGTGTCTTTGGTTAGTTCAACAATCATCATTCTAACCTCCGCACCAACCTTCTCAGAAATGGATTCTGAAATCTGAGCAACTAGATTCTGAGTTAGCTCAGACTTCAGATTATCCAAAATACCAACACTTATAGAAGCCCTAAGTTCTTTTTCATTTATACTTGGCTTCTGAACCAACTCATGCACTTCTCTTCCAACTCATGCACTTCTCTTGTTAAAACTATTATAATTCGTGTTCTAGTGCGGAAGTAAGGTAATCAACAATGGTGGAAAGTGTGTGTGTTAGTGTGTGTTCTTGAGAGAGAAAGATGTGTGTGTGGGAAGCAGGAATGATTGATTATCATAAGTGTGTAAAAGGCTTTTAAAATTTGAAGGCTTGAGGGGTATTTATACTCTAAGTATATTTCAAAACTCCCCCTCAACCTTACATTATATACATAAAATACAATGTTTAGAAATACAACTAAGCACTATTTTATATTTCTAACATTCTCCCCCTTAGTGCTTGGTTGTCCATCATCACTTTCTATGTTGTCTCCTCCTCTTGTTTGCACGTCTTTGCTTGTTCTTTCTTTTCTTATATCGTCGTGCAGCATTTGAGGTTGATGGCTTGTCAATCTTTGAACTCCAGAAGGCTCTCTTCTTATAACTGTTCCATGAATCATTCCAAAACTTCTTAGGGATGAAGTGCCAGTTATCACCTACAGGACGTTCATCTGGCAATTTGATATTATCTTGAAAGTTTACAGGAGGAATGTTATGAGGACCACGTTCATGACTAGGATTCCAAAGAACCCATGAACCTGTCTTGGTGTGAATGATTCCTTCTTGAGGCTTGGGAGTTCTTGTGACAATGAGATCTCTAATCCTTTGACGCATATCAAGAGTATCTTTTGATACATCTTATATGATCTTCTATTTGAGACTTGATTTGTTCATCTTCTTCATTGTCAGAATCTTCATCTATTGCATTCAGAATTGATTGACAATATTTCAAGGTACCATCTGAATATTTGGGAAAATCAGAGGCACGAATGAAGATCTTTTTCTTCAGTCGATTAATGAAGACAAATCCATCCAAATTTTCAATTGGATCTCCAATCATATATGAATCTAGCTCATAACCTCTGGCTCTTTGGTTTGGTTTTGTAAGGTTAATCCTGCTAGTTCTTCTTTCTAATCCAATCTGAAAGTCATTGAACTCATAAAATCTGATCAATGCTTGAATATGACTTTTCAATGCTTCGTAGGCTAGAAGTTGATCTGGAGTCTTGATGATCAGATAGGCATATTGATTGTAGAGAAATAAGATGTCTGAGATTGTCATATGTTGAAAAGATTCTTCTTGAACAACATAGATATTGCCATCTGCTCGACGAACTCTGAATCGAACAAGTCTAAGATTGTGGTTTTTGAGAGGAGTAAACAACTGAAGGACTTTAGTGATTGGAATTTGAAATTGCTAATACCACCATTCAGCTCTTACAGAACTTTCAGCATTCATTAGCTCCATATATGCATCTCTTTGACCTTGATGTCTGAACAGAAGAATGCTCTTAATCGGTTCAAGGTCATGTTGAGTCTTTCACTTGGTGAGCAATAGATTTGAAAGGCTCTTTCTTCAAGATATCTTGCTCTGCACACAATTTCTTCAGGTCTTGTGCTCAAATCCAAGATTTGTTCATAATTCTCAGCAAAATAGCCCTCATTGATCTGCCATATCTTATTTCTTGAGATCCTTGGATGTCTAATTCCTTGTCCAAGTTCATTGGGAGTCTCAAGATTTTCTGTGTTTCTGAGATGATAAACTATCTCTTCAAAGATATCTTCTCCATATTCTTCTTGAACTACACTTGCTGGAGCATCATCAGGTTTATCAGAATCAGACTCATCATCATTACCATTTCCTGGTTGAAATGGATCAGGATCACTTGACTCATCAGAACTTGATGTGGAAGAATAATAATGGGAAATATTTCTGATGAGTGGAGGTAAATCATCCGAATCTTCTTGAATTTGAGTTCCTCCTTGAGTTTTAGTAACAACTTCTTGAACAGTTTCTTGACCATCTTGAGCTTGTGTCTCATGACCCTCTCTAATATCTCTCATATTCTCCCCCTCGGGTTGATCATCAGGTTCTTGATCATCCCGACACCTTGAGATATTAGCCAGTCGACATTGTTGATCAAGCTCAATGACTCGCTTTTGAAGAGCTTCAATTTGAGTCTGTTGTTCCTGTTGTGTACTTTGAAAAGACAAATATGCAAGAAGTGATTGAAAAATAGATCTTTTATGCGAAGAAAGATGGGGTTCTTCTGATCTCAACCGATTCATGAGAGCAACAATTAGAGTATCGGTAGAAAACCCACTGGTGGCAATTCTGTTTGGTGAGCAATCGCTTAAGTATTCGGATGAATCAGATGATTCAGAAGAAGAGCTGGAAGAATGATGTGGTGAATTTGGATCAGGAAATGATTGTGATAGTGGTGTTGGTGGTATGGTTGTTGTTGTTGTTGTTGTTGTAATATGTGGGGGTGTTGGTGTTGTTTGTGTTGGTGTTGGAGTCTCTTCTGGAGAACGAATGTGTAAAGCACCTCCAGTAAGCAATCTGGGTGATTGAGATGTTGTTTGAGATGCAGGAAGTTTACCAGTGATAGTGTTTCTCGAGATAAGTAGCTCACTTCTTTGTCCTTCTTCAATACCTTCAACAAAATGAGTAATTAATCTTTGAGCCTCGGGTGGTAATGGAATATCAGAAATTGGCACATCAGTAGTCTCAAGTGATTCTACTAAGTGACCCGAAGACATCATGACTGTCTCAGGATTTCCTGTTGGTTCAAAAGTATGAGCAACAGTTGATGATTCGGCTTTGCAACCAGAATCTTTTTGAAAATGGATATAAATAACACCGGAGTCACTTAGACGAACCGTTAAGCCCATAGCACGAAGAGCTGATGCAACAGTTCGAGCTCGTAAGAATTCAGACTGTCGCACAACTAGGGCACCTTCGTTCAAAGCTGGCATGATGTTAGCAATGGAAGGATTTCCAAACAATCTTCGAGAGGGCACAAGAGCCGATCTCTCTATGTTTGTTCCGGCAACATCACTTAGATGTGCAGATGGTACCACAAGTGGTGTCCTAAGTGTACTAGACACACGTGCAGAAACTAAAGTCAAGAGAGGGGCAGGTGTCTCTTTTGCTTCAACATTCACAGACTCTGAAGGAGAATGGAATGGAGTACGTGGTTTTTGCCCGTGCAAAAATGAGACGTCAGTCTGTAGAGAGACTTCCGAATGGCTTATGGAGGTTTGTTCATGCGAGAGTTGGGAGCTCTCGTCTTCTACCCTACGGCGAACCCGGCGTAGATATTGGTTTGAGACTAATTGGAGGCCAACGTTTTCTTTTTGCCTTTCACTTATCCCGGACCTCTCAACCTCTCTGGTATTTTCAACCCCTCCCTCATTCCTTCCTTGTTTCTCCGGGATGTCTATGACATCATCAGCAAACTGATTTGCATCATCATCAGATGCATCATTATCAGAAGTAATCGTATCTTCTGTTTCGGGTTCTTGAAATCGGTCATACTCAAAGCGAGATCTTTTAAAAGTTTTTCGAATATTTACCGGAATTGATTTCTTTCTGCTCTGAGTATAAGTTGGTGGAGGAGATCGAACAAAGGATGATGAAGGTATGGTTGAGATAGATTGAGGTATGATTGGTTGTTCAGGTGTTGTAATTTCCGGAAGTGGTGAAGATTGATTAATTGGTGTTTGATGTAATTTGGGTGAAGATGGAGATGATGGTTTTTGAGGTGATGGTGTTCTGGGTGATCGGATTAAATTGATTGTTTTAGGGAGTGGTGATCGGATTGGTCTTTGAGACCCAGAAACAGATATTGTTTCCTCAGAAGATCTTGGAGAAGAAGTTTCAGCTGTAGCTTTACTTTTGAGTTTCTTTGATGAACTCTTCTTCTTCTTCTTTTGATGCACTTGTTTACTCAATCGTAACACAAACATTTCTCCTTTTTGTTTCTTTCTTTTTGGCTTACTGGAACTGGATTCACCCTCACGCTCTTTTCTTTTACTACTTGAACCCCTCACCAGGTGTCCTATGTACAGCTTGGGTAGGAACCGGGAGGCTTTCCGGTCCCATTGCTGTTCTAATCCAGTCCAGATAAGCAATCTTATCATCATCAGAATCTGAAACCATATCTAATAGAAATGATGGAATCAGGAAAGTATAGTTAGCAGTTCCTGAATCTCTAACATACTTATAAAAGTGTATGGTCACTTGGCTGCTGGCTGGAAGCCTTGGAATGCTTCTTTCCTGTCTGACTGCACTGTAGACAATTGCTGTGAGAAATCTTATGAATGGAATATACTTCTTGGGAGCAGAGACTTTGCCATTTACTAATACTATCAATTGATCCCACAGAAGTTGAGCAATGTCATAGTGTTTGTTGAAGACAACACCATAGAAAATGTGCAGCATTGGCTGTGTCAGATTGTCCATCCCTCTTGTGTATGGAGTTAAGCAGTTGCTTATGATGGAATACACATAATACCAAATCTTTGGTAGATTCTTTAATTTGAAATCTCTTGTTTTGGTTAAAGGACCTTCATATCCAATAGAAATCAAGGCAGCAAACATCTCCTCATTGGACTCAAACATATCATAATCAACATGTCCATTGAAGTTTGCTTCAGAAAGTCTTAAAATTCTTCGGAAATCATCAAGATTGAATTCAAACTCATATCTTCTATCTCCAGAATTCAATTGATATTGGAAATAACCTTGGCGACGAAGATCAGGTGATTTGGATTTAGCTTTGGCTCTTGGATTTGTTGGATCTTGAGGTTGAACAAAGATAATGGATCTCCACATATCAAAAAGATAGACTTCAGCTAAGTCTTGTTCAACGGTAAGTACATATGTGAGAGGGTGATTATGAAGAATTCTTGGAACAATTTGAAAGCCGGGAGCCATGAAAGGATCAAAGAATGCTCTGTTATTTCTCATGTTACTTGTGTTTCCGGCAATAAGAATTTCTTCAATCGATTCATTTAGAGCAACCTCTTCATCATGTTCAATAACTTCTTGATGATCCATTTTTATTTTTCTGATTTAAGACATAAAAGAGTTTAACGCACACATAAAACAAAGTTTGAACAGCAAATAATAAGATTCAAACAGGTGATTTATATAAGATACAAAGAGGTTCACAAAGGCGATCAACTCAGTGTATTTTATATAAATAACTTGTTATGAGAAAATGAACATAGAACAGTCAAATACATATTTCCATATATAAACTTACAAAGAAGTTCACAAAGGCGATCAATTCTCTGTACTTTTATATATTTTCATGTGTACATGACTTGAAAAATAGGTAAAATCATATAAGTACAAGATATTTGAAAATAAAGGAAGTACACAAAGGCGTTCAATTCCCCGTATTTCAAATATATTGTGATTATATGATAATACAAAGCACTTTGTCACACCACACAAATTTTAAGAGAGAAAAAAATTAAAAAAATTTTGAATTTTTTTTTTTTTTTCTAAGTATAGAAACTAGGACGATCTTGACAAGATCGTCCTGAGGTTGAACTCAGGTTTTGGAAAAATAAGACGATTAAGGTGAAGATCGTCTTAACATTTGTTATTGAAAAAGGTTAAGGAAAGAAAAAGGAACGATCTTGTTCAAGATCGTCTTAACATTATTTATTGGAAAAAAATGTTAAGTATGGAAAAAATGAACATGGGACGATCTTGTTCAAGATCGTCTCAACATTCAATATGTTGACAGTTTAAGTATGAAAAAAAATGGGACGATCTTAGTCAAGATCGTCTTAATGTTTGATCTTTTGAAAGTTTTTGAAGTGAAGGAAATGAACATGAGACGATCTTGGCAAGATCGTTTTGGAAATTAAGTGTTAAAAAAAACTTCACTTCCCTTTTGAAACATTCTAACACTTAGAAATATAAAGTGAAATCATCTCAATGATTTCCCCTTATATTTATAAGTATTAGTTTTGAGCAAACCGATCTCTTACGAGTTCAGTTACCCATTCATTTGATTTTCAACACAAATCATCAACCACACAGCGTTCAGACCCTAGAACGATCTTGACAAGATCGTCTTGGTCTTGGTCTCAAGGGTTACAAGGCAAATATATGTGAAAGTGGAACTAAGACGGTCTTGGCAAGATCGTCCTATTTCCAAGTTGTTTTGGGAACCAAGACGATCTTGGACAAGATCGTCTTAGAACAAAATGATTTGAAATTAAGAAGACTTTGCCAAGGTCGTTTTATTTCCAACCAGATTTCACAAAACACAACATGATTCATTTTTACATCTAAGCATAACATAATCACTTATTTGAATCACTGTAAGTAAACTTTCACTACTCCAATCACTTAAATCAAGAAAAAATAACCTAGATCAATTCGAAGATCGTCTTAGGTCATCTTCTTCACAAAACAAAATGAGTTGCAGGTTTTTGAATTTTCGAAAACACAATACTAAGCATTTAAACATGTAATAAACATACACATATAACCTAAACATGCATCTAAATCATTCCAACATCACAGATTCATTACCAGTAGCTCAAAATTCAAGAAATAAAAAAATAAGTTCTTCATTTAAGTTCGGATTCTTACTTGAATAAGTGATCAGAAGACAATGTTGTTATGGAATAAAATGCTCAGTATGAAATCACCAACAAAACCCTTATCTTGTTTCAATGATCAGCCAAAAGTTGTATTTGAAGTGATTTGAGAGTTTTTTATGGGAAACTGGGATATGATAAAGAAATGGAAAAAAGAAAAAAAATTAGTTTCCCTCCTCCTTAAGGAAGAGGAAATCAAATTGGTTGGGTCGGGTGGGTATTGACCCGATTTTGAAAGTCATGGGCTTTTGAAATTGGGCTTTTAACAAAATAAGCTTATGTTTTGTTTTATCACACCAACAAATAATAAAAAAAACTTTTATATAAACAAAACAATTTATAATGAGTTAATTTTTTTTTTTTATTTTTATGAATTTTTCAAATTTTATATTTGGTTTTTCTAATATAAACAATGAGTTTCTCTTCAAATAGTGCAAATACACAAACTCCCCCTAGATTCATGAATTATCCTTTTTCTCCCCCTCAAACATTGCATGATATTTAAGCACATTGCACATAAGCATAGCATCAATGTTTGTCAGATAATAAATGAAATAGAAAGAGATGAAGGATTTGTACAAAACATGCAGAGGCAAGTAAGCGCATTGGTAATGAGCACTTATTTGAGATTGTTTCTTGAAAAGAAACTCATTACAGGATCATGTGTTGAACAGTATCCGAAATTTGGAGTACTAAACACAGACCTTTATTACCTGCAAAACACAATTAAGGTTTTCTAGGTACCCACCTTTGAATGGGTCCTTTTGGGTTAGTGGAATCATTCAAAGTGTACAGATGAGGTTTTCGAACAAGAGGTTTATTCTTAAGATTCATCACAATCCCATTGTAATCAACAATCAAAGGTTTAGAAATCACAGCAGAAGATTTAGAATTTCTTACAGACCATGGTTTAGCTGAATTACCCAAATTTGAATCAAATTTCTTATCAGGAACTTTCTTCTTGTAATCATTAGCTATCCAACTTCTTCTAACTGGTGATTTATCAGACACTTGTGTTTTAGCATAGCTAGTAGATTTTATCAATGATGATTTAAAAATCCACTTATGGTTACTAGCTAAGCTCTTCTCTCCTTTATCAGATAACTTCTTAGATTCAGTTCGAGGAGTTAAAAACACATTCTGATTTTTGCTTTGCTTGGTGGAGGTTTTGATATTCTGTTTCTTTTGAGTTGCAACAGTGAACCAACCATACTGATCTCTATAACTAGTTATACCATTAGATGTATCTTTTATCAACAAATCTTGGCTAGTTTTAGACATCTTAGTAAGACAACTAGATTGAGAGATAGCTTTAGAAGCAGAGGTTCTAGAAACAGATGAAATATCAACTTTAAGCTTTGAGTTAGTAGAAATTGCTTTCTTACCTTTGACGGCTGGGGCATGCTGACCTTTGAGTGTATAAAATGAAGTTGGAGCAAACTTAGATTTAGATTCCTTGTTTGATTTAGGCTTTCTGGGTGAGAGTTTTTCAAGCTCTTTTTCAACTTCTGGTGCAAAAACATGATCAGTTTCCATAAACTTATCAAATTCTTCAACAGAAAGATCTGGAAAAGTAAATTGTAATTCTTTTGATTGAACTTCTGGTTTAAAACAGTTTTGTTAGTCAATTTTTCAATCAATGCTTTTGCTTTAGCCTTAAGATCAGTAGGGATCTCAATCTTTTGCTCTAAGTTCATTTTATTTTGGTCAACAGGGGTGATTACAGGAGTATTAAAAGAAAGTATTTTCTTGACAGAAGCAAGATGTTTAGCTTTTAAAGCTTGAACTTTCTCTTCAACATGAAAGAATGATGATAGCATTGAGGTTGACATATCATGAATCTCTTGAGGAGAGATGCTATGACCCTGCATATCTTTGTTAAAATTCTCACTCTCATTGGATGGAGTGGAGCAATCAACAGAAGTTTGATTATGTTCCATTTGAGTCGGGGTGGTCTCACTTACCTTTGAAGATTGATTTTGAGTTTTCAGATGTTCAATGACTTGGTGTTGAGACTCAATCTGTTGTTTTAAACCTTCAATTTCTTTTTCCAATATGGTAGTTGGAATGTAAAATCTTTCTGAGATTGGTTTTGAACAATCTTGTTGAGACTCATTTTCAGGAATTGAAATGCTGTCTATTTCTTCTAACTCATAGATGGATCTTTTATGAGTTTTCTTGTATGTATCATTAATAGCAACATAATCAATCTGAAAACTGTTTGGTTTTTGTCTTTCAACATCATCTGACTCAAAGTCATCCTCATATGGTCTGATGAACTCTTGAATCATGCCAAATCTAAGACATTTTCCATCATAAAGTGGACCAAGGTCTTCTTTTTGGACTTTTTCTAAATGTGCTGGATTCTCATAACCCAAACCAAGAAGAAGTTCTGATCTATCAATCTTCGATTTATTGTAATAAGCAGTGAAATTCAGAAGAGGATTTTGTTCAATTTTATAGATTTTTTCTTGATAAAACAAAATGTTTGTTTTCAAATCCTCAACTTGTTTTTGAAGAGTCTCAATTTTAACTCCTTTGAGAAAACAAGTACTGTTTAGATCAGAAATCTGTCTTTCATGTTTTTCACAGTTGGGTCTAAAATCTTTCATTTTATTTGTGAGAAACTTAACATCAGCTTGTCTTGCATTTGCTCTTATCCATTCATTGGTTTTCTCAAGCTTTAAGGTCTCATGGTTTGCTTGAGTGAATGGACAGTCTTTTCAAGGTCTTGACATTTGTTGGTCAAATGAGCATTGGGTAAAACAACTTGAGAACTGTTACTTGACAAATGCATTTCTTTTAAGAATCATAGTTCACTTTGAGAGCTTCATGAGCTATTGAGAGTTCTGAAAAATCTTCATTAAGTTTATCAAACTCTTGTTTAGCCATTTTCAAATTGTTTTTCAAAGTAAGATTTTGCTTTGTCAAGGAATCAGCAGTTGTTTGGACAGACAAGTAATCATCTTTGGAGATGAATTCTACCTCACTTGTTGTTGTTTGTGAAGTATTTTGTGAAAGATTGGTTGTTGAAGTGACAGATGTCATTAAGCATGTGAGATCTTCAGAATCAGCATCAATATCCCCGAATAGCCATGGTTTCATCTTTTGTTGTTTGGCTAAGAAATCTTTCTGAATCAACAATCAAAGGTTTAGAAATCACAGCAGAAGATTTAGAATTTCTTACAGACCATGGTTTAGCTGAATTACCCAAATTTGAATCAAATTTCTTATCAGGAACTTTCTTCTTGTAATCATTAGCTATCCAACTTCTTCTAACTGGTGATTTATCAGACACTTGTGTTTTAGCATAGCTAGTAGATTTTATCAATGATGATTTAAAAATCCACTTATGGTTACTAGCTAAGCTCTTCTCTCCTTTATCAGATAACTTCTTAGATTCAGTTCGAGGAGTTAAAAACACATTCTGATTTTTGCTTTGCTTGGTGGAGGTTTTGATATTCTGTTTCTTTTGAGTTGCAACAGTGAACCAACCATACTGATCTCTATAACTAGTTATACCATTAGATGTATCTTTTATCAACAAATCTTGGCTAGTTTTAGACATCTTAGTAAGACAACTAGATTGAGAGATAGCTTTAGAAGCAGAGGTTCTAGAAACAGATGAAATATCAACTTTAAGCTTTGAGTTAGTAGAAATTGCTTTCTTACCTTTGACGGCTGGGGCATGCTGACCTTTGGGTGAATAAAATGAAGTTGGAGCAAACTTAGATTTAGATTCCTTCTTTTGTTTAGGCTTTTTGGGTGAGAGTTTTTCAAGCTCTTTTCAACTTCTGGTGCAAAAACATGATCAGTTTTCAAAAACTTATCAAATCTCC
>CM067173.1:119820969-119832617 GCA_034093135.1 Erigeron breviscapus
AGACTGATGATTTCAGCAGCAGCTTCACTTTTAGACCTCAGAAAGATCACCCAACAATATCTGGAGAATTCATCTACGATCACCAGGGTGTATCTTTTACCAGCACGAGTCTGAATGTTCACTGGACCAAAGAGGTCCATATGAAGCATATGAAGAGGTTCAGATATGCTGAAATTCTGTCTGGTCTTGAAACTGGTATGTTTCTGCTTACCCATCTCACATCCTGGACATGGCCTTTCCTTTTTGAAGGAAACTGAAGGTATCCCATCTGCAAGTTGTTTTCTGGACAACTTATTAGATGTTAGGTCCAGATTTACTGGACTCGCTCCAGACTCGACTACTGGATCCTTACTGAAGATCTGTCCAGAAACGTGTTCTACTGGACCTACTCCAGACTTGGAATCTGGAGTCCCTCTGAAGATTTGTCCAGAAATAATGGAAGACCAGTGAGCAAATACTTGTATAGGAAATCTGGAGTTATCTCCAGATTAGCTCACTGGACTTCACCCCAGTCCAGATCTACTCTACTGAAGACGTTCTCACTAAGATGCAGCTGAATAACACTTCTTAAGATATTACAATTAAGAATATGAAGCGTGATCTGGGTCAGAGATAGATCGTAAGCTGTGTCAGCTTAGTCTGACCCAGATCAGAGTACAAGAACCAAAAGATTACTAAGTGTTTATAGGTCAGATTTGTCATCATTAAATTTACAATTAACATTGGGACTCAACAATCTCCCCCTATTTGATGATGACAAAATCCAACTACACTTTTTAACGATCAGTTTACAAAGAATCAAATGAAAGTAAGTCTAACAGCTTGTGACCCTTTGAATCTTTTGGGTTCTTTTCAATCTGATATGAAATTCTAACAAGACAACTGAATTTGTACAACTACTTGTATATTAGAGAAATACAAAGTGTTACAATAAGACTCTATTCCCCAATTAACTCTACAGTTTCTTGTTTAACTTCAAAAGATGGAGCAATTGTCACATCTACCTGCCTATCTAGTCCTTCATTTATAAGGAACTGCTCATACCCATTACCTTGTTCACTGAAAGTAACACAAAATCTGTACAAGGTAAAAAGGTGCATAGTTGGTACCTCTTTCAGCTCAGCAGTCCTTTGGAATACAAGTCTCCCTCTTGTATCCACAAAATACATACCATGTTTGGGTAAAGGGGAATTTAAACCCCGGTAAGCTTTTATAATCACCCAAAGGATTATTACAAGTAGTTTAGGTACAAGTGGATTGACAGAGTGTCAACCAATTTAAAAGAAAATGCCCTCATAGGCCCCCTCATAGTAAATAAAGGAGACCCATGATGCAGGAAATGAACCAGCTAGGTGACTGAACAGACTCAGATCACCCAACTATATCAAGAACACATGAATCTATCAAATGAACCTAAGACTAGCAATCTAATTAACAAGAATGTAAATAAAGCTAGTCTATATATCACTCTTCATGAACTGGGCAGTCTCTCCTGTATCTGACTCAACCTCCTCTATATCCGCTGGATCTGTTGATAATGTTATGCCTGGATCAGGATCCTGCTGAAGTATAGTAGGGGCAGATGGCTTGCGAACATCATCATTGTTTAAGGCACATAGTGCCTCAAACGAGTTACCAGTAGTAATAACTGGTGCAGAAGTAGAAGGAAAATCCTTCAGAGAATCAGCACGTGAACCGGAATGTGTATCTGGAGTGACCCTTATAGTCTGTGATGGATCAGTAGATGCTGAGGTGTCTGGAGCACTCATCGGAGCTTTGCCAAATGAGTTGGCAGGCCTCTCTGGTCTCTTAGGGACATACTGTAACTTGGGCTTAGGAATCTGAAATCCCGATACACCTTGGCCCTTCTTGGCCCTTCTACGTCTCTTCTTAGGCTATTGAAAGCCCTGTTTATCCTGTGAACCCTACATACCATGTTCAGGTTCAGTAATGTGCATTCCACTTCTTGCATTTTCCACACCAGCAGGAAGAGACATATTAAGATGACTTAGAATTCTGTCTAGAGCATCAGTAGATAATAGCCCAAGAAACTCTGAAGGATTCAAATTTCTGAGGAAGTCTGTGTGATCACCTTCAGGAGCTTGAGCTAACATTTCTTCTCCTCTTCTTCTTGAGTGGCTCTTCTGACTCATCTTCATCATCCAAATCATATGCTTTTGGTCTTGGAAGGCCAGTGATATCAATCTTGTATTTCACAATTGCAGCCAACTTTTTCTCAATGGCTTCCAAGACAGTCTCTTTGTGGATTCCAGGCATACCAGTGATGAGGTCATGTAACTCAACCCATTCTGTATAACCTAGATCAAGCAATTTTTCAAGATCATAGGTTTCCCAGTTATCTTCAAAACCTCTCCTTGACAGCCTTATGCTTGGAATGCTTTTTCCTTTTCGCCTTTTCATAATAACCTGGTGGATTGGTTCTGGATGCCTTCTATAATGTATATTTTCAGTCACTTGCCTTTTCTCCAAGGCATCAAACCAACTATGGGCTTTCACACTCTGCCCCACATCCTTAACCTTCTGAGATGGTTTTGAATGAACCACCATTTTCCTCTTTTCTTTACCTTTGCTCACAACTTTCTTTTTAGAACCAATGGCTGCAAGATCTTCTTCATCTTCTTTGTTTAATTGTTCTTGAACAGCCTTGGCAATTTCAGAATCAGACTTAGTTGCAGCAATTCTTTTTCTTTCTAGTCTGTCCTCCTTAATCATTTTGTATGCCACCTCAACTGTTACCCCAAGCTGTGGAGCAGTTTTAGTTGCAGTCTCCCAATCCTTCTCTTTCTCAGTCAAGATCTTCACACCACTTGACCCAGCTTCAGTTGTTCTCTTTTTGATCATGAACTGGGACAGAGTGGCTGTGTCTTCACTTGATGGAGATTCATCAATTTGTACTTTGGGACCTGGGTCAGCTTGAGTTGGCACAGATTGTACAGGCTCAGCTTTGGAGAACTTCCTTTTCTTTTCAACCTTCTTTCCTTTTTCAACTTTCTTTTCTTTTTCAACAACAACTTCCTCCCTTATATCTCCCATATCACTAACAGTCTCCCCCTTGGTGGTATCACTCTCCTTTTCAGTTTCTACATTCTCTTTTCTAACAGTTTTACCAGACTCAGACTCTGGTCTTTTTATCTCTTCCACATTCTCCTTCTCACTTTCCACATTAGAACCATATACAACCACTCTTCTATCTTTTTGAGCCTCCTCAGCTCTAGCCTTATCCTGTCTCACTTTCAACCTTCTAAATAATCTTCAATATCTCTATCAACTTGAGCTTTTTGTCTTTCAATTTCAGCTTCACTCATAGCACTCCTCTTCTTAGTAGTCTTCTCCCCCTTTTTGTCATCATCAGCAGGGAAAGAACTCACTGGGGTTGCAAGGAAGCCTTGGAGTGTACTATTGATCAAGTCAATTTTGATATTGGTGAGACCAAAGTATATTGAACACAGAACAGTTGTAGAGGGGGGTGAATACAACTTTTCACAATCTTTACAAACTTTTAAACCCAAAAGTTTTAAGATTCAAACAAGGAATATTAAGACAGTAAGTAAAGTGCAGGAATCATTAAAATAGTAAAGCAGAAAACATTCTTGAACACAGATTGTTATTTTTCAAATGTAATCCTTTATTAAGAAATAATCTATACAAAGAATTACAGGGTTGTTGCGGAATAAAGATAGCCTATAGATATCTAAACAACCCTATGAAATGACAAACAACAATCAATTAGTTTCAGCTCAAGAGAATCAGCCCAAGCTGATCTCGTACAGACCAAGTTGTGTGTAAGAGCAGAGAAACTAGTGTGAAGAATGATTCTCAGGAAATGCCACACATATGCAATCCATGAATGAAGCTTTTATAGGCACAAGCACTCATTCATTAGGTGTCCGTTGCAGCTACGTATTCTTCAATCAGTTGTTGAGGAGGGAATAATCAATCGTGCCTCTTCATGGTACTTGTGGTCCCCCACGTACTGACGCACATTCTTTCATCCACCAATAGGAGTATGGACACGCATATGTAAACAACCACCAACCTGGATCCTAGGAATCTTCCTAGTCACGTCATTTGTCCTTATCTTCAATCCAGGTTGTTATCTTCACTTAATTGTCAGACACAGATTGGGCCGTTTGTCAAGGCACCAATCTGCCTAAGTGTTTCCAAGCTGACTGCTAATCCCAAGCTGTCTTCCACTAACATCTTGGTCTTCTATCTTCAATCCTCCTCTTCGACTTGGACTGAATGCTAATACAATTTGATGCAGCTTGAATAACACTTGCTTCCATAAGATATTACAATTAAGGAATATGAAGCGTGATCTGGGTCAGAGATAGATCGTAAGCTGTATCAGCTTAGTCTGACCCAGATCAGAGTACAAGAACCAAAAGATTACTAAGTGTTTATAGGTCAGATTTGTCATCATTAAATTTACAATTAACATTGGGACTCAACAATCTATGTAATTCCATGTCGTGCTGTACTTTTCATGACACCTCATGTTTCCGCCAACGGTGGGGTGTTACAACCACATATTATATATATACACACACACACACACACACACACACATATATATATATATATATATATATACATATATATATATATATGGTAGAGATCCAGAGAGAAGGTTGTTAAGGAGAGAAGGGAGAGAAGGTTCGTTTTTCTTTAGCTTGTTTTTTTGATTTTTTTTCTTTTTTCACTTTTTTCATTCTTTTTTAATTATTCAATCCATAGAAAAATTTAAAATAATAAATAAAAATAAAAAATTTCTAACCCGAGTTAGTGAGTTATACATGTAAAGGTACGGTACGGGCTTCGCCCTTAAGGATATTAATAAGGGGTAGCTGGTGGGAGTGATAGGTCATAAAGGGTGATAGGTCATAGGGGGTGATCGGTGATGGAGTGATCTACCTAACGGGCTTCGCCCTTAGCTATCATGGCTCCGCCATAGACTGAGAGGCTTCGCCTATAGCTTACGGGCTACGCCCTTTGAAAAAAAAATATTTTTAAAAATTTTTATATGGAATTAGTTAATTAAAGAGAGAATGAAAAAAGTGAAAAAAGAAAAAAAGTTCAAAAAAACAAGTTAAAAAAAATCAAAAAACGAACTTGGTGAAAAGTGTAAATTTGTGATGGAAAACCAATAAGTGTAAATTATTTTTGATTTCTTGATTAAAATTATTGGGTAAAAAATGTAAATTTGTGATGTAAAATCAAAAAGTGTAAATTAAATTTAAAGAAGTTTTTATTTGTATAATTATAAAGTATAAGTATTAATATTGTCATTTAATAAAGATGAAATAATTAAATTTGATCTAATGTTCTAAATCAAAGTGGAATCATCCAAGGGTTCCTATTTGTTTAGGATGAATTTAGGACCTTGTTATATATATATATTTTTTTAATTAATTGAATATATATATATATATCTTATATCTAATATTCTATCATTGAAAATGAATCGTTGATTGACAATGATGAATCAATTGAGGTTGGTAGCTCGTGGGTAAATTTATTGACCTTGAGATGCATTACCAACATTCGTATCTCACTTCTTACATTTATAAGTGGTGTATTATTAAGGGTTGGATGTGGTGTATTATTAAGGGTTGGATGAGTTTCAAAATTTTTGGGTTCTATTAGAAGATTTGTTTTTGTCTTTCTATATATTTTGTACTATTAGTTTATATCTTAATTTTGATTATAAATGTCATAGTGCTCAATGAAAAAGTATTTATTTGTACATTAAATCATCTTAGCATTAACTTGACATATTTTGCATCATGGTACTAATTAATACATATTATATCTCTTCTGTCTATATTTGTCAATTTACAATATCATAAAATGATAACATGTTAAGTTATTAATTATATATATGTCTACTCGCGTATTACACGGGACAATAATCTAGTTTCCTTTATAAGGGAGTAAAAATAAAGATAAAAGATGGCATATGTTTTGTGGAATTGCGGTCTTAGATCTACGTACAAGCGTAGATCGATTATGTAATATGAGTCTAATAGGATTAAAGTAGGGTTCGGTCTGGGTCGGTTTCTGACTAAAACTGAAACCAAAGCGACATAATTCGGTTTTTGAAAACTAAAAGTATTGGGTTATGGATTTTTCGGTTTGGGTCTATTTCGGTTGGATTTTAGTTACCAAGAGTGTGTTTGAGCCAACGTGGGGTTGAAAAAATTTAAAGTTTATACCATATGGTTATACAACAATTTGAGTAACTTTTTCAAATAATGTTGGTATAGAAACACTACAATAATGATAATAACTCAATCGAAAATAAGTTGAAATGTCAGGTATATTAGATGAAGGGCTGAAAATATCAAGTAAGCATTTAATGGGGACTGGTTTGGAAAAAAAAATGGGAATATAAGTTGTTGATCGGGTGAAAATTAGGGTTTTTATTTCCAAATCATCGACCGACCGACCATGGAACATAAGAATGGTTCCAAATCATCATCAGAAGAGAAGCAGCAGCCGCTGACGTTAGGTTATACTTGTTCGGACGATTTGAAGGTGAAATTGGATATGAAATGTTTCTATGAAGCTAAATTCATTTATGGCCGTTTGGACGAGATAGATATGCGCCTAAATGAGGAGGAGGATGAGGGGGAGGAGGATCCATATAAAAAACCCAGAGATATCAGCTTTATTGGACGAGTGACCAGCCCAAGTTACGTCGCTGTATTGGTTAATATATAATGTGTTGGACGTTTCAACATCATGAGAACCCATCAACATGACGACGACGTCGATCTCCTTGCAAGGAAGTTGATGGAATTCGATTCCCAATTTATCCAAGTTCTCGTAGAAAGACCCAACCTTCTTGTTCTACTTTTCAATGTACGCCGCCTTTTTTTCCCTTTGTTTTTTCTAGTTTCCTTTTATATACCACATCACCTTCTATATATCATTCATCACATCTGTATATATATATATATACAACAACAACAACAATACTCGAATCCCGTAATGATCGGTAAGATCCGGATCCGGGGTATGAGGGAGGTAGACCTTACCCATACTCAACGGTAGAGAGGCTGCTTCCAGATCCACCGTAGTGGGAGGGACCTCCGGCCCAGGGTATTACCCTTGAAAAAATAGTCTCGACGGCTAGCCGAAGCAAAAGCCGAAAGAGAAGAAGGGATCTCGATCTCTAGAGAGAACTCTCTATATAAGATAGAGATCAAATGAGAAGGTACCTTAGTGAGACAAGGGAGAGAAAGTTCAAATAAACAAGCTAAAAAAAATAAAAAACGTACCTTATCTCCCTTCTCTCCTTAAGGTACTTTCTCATTTGATCTTTATCATATATATATATATATATCATATATATATATATTTGTAAACACACACACAATAAACTAAGTTGGAGTGGGTGTTTGTATTTTTAGACCAACTTTGACTATGCTTTATCAAGGAATATACCTTAAGAACATTTAACAACTTATAAAGAAAGTCACATTAGGTAAAGACGTTCAGATTAGGTAAAGACGTTTCTTTCTGCTTATTCTTGGGTAGATTATAATGTAGCTGTTGACATAGTTAAGATGCTCGGATTTGAGAAAGCAGGTATGAAGTTGTATAAAATAACCCTTTGTGAATATGAGTGATGCTTATATGCCTGGTGTGACTTGCAATTCTTGAGATAATTAACATACAAGTTGTCCTTAAGTTTGATTGTTATGTTCTTGAGATAGAATAAGATTTTTCCAAAAATGTTGGTTAAAGAAATAGTATAATGTTCTTATTATCTTATCTATTTGTGATTACTTGAATGGATAAGTTTATAATGCATGCAGTGAAGCTAATACCGACTCTTTCCGACCTCGATTATCCAGCCATTACAAATAGCAATACTTACGGTTGGAACTTCTGGTGGTGCCCAGTCATTTGTTGCAAATGGAAAATGTTAACAGTTTTAGATTATGGCTCTTCACTAATATTTGTTTAAGGTTTTAACTAGAAGGTAGCAAGATCTGTTATGGGTCCGCCACTACGGTGATTGTTGCACTTTCGCCATCACATATGCTCCAACTCACGCCTTCTCTTGACGTAAATAGATTTGCATTTTATTGTCAGTCTTTCAATGGTAAATTTTCCTGCACATTGTACCGCCTTTTAATGGTAAATTTTCCTCCAGTGTACGATTTTTCAATATATAACACTTCCTACTGATGGTGTAAACCCATGAATTATCTTTTTAATCACAATGCCGACTCTCCTCTTTTATTGACCTATGAACACATCAAAACAACCAGCAACCAATTTTCATAATAGCATCACGACAATGGCTGCAAAACATGATCACATCTTATCTATCTATACAGATAATAAATAAATAGGGAGGGGTTAAGTGGGGATCCCAGTGTACACATGGTTTGTCAAGGTAGATTTCACTTAAGCAATGACTCATTTCAACTTTAGCCCTTTCATTTTAACTCTTTTTTTTTAATGAATATGTTTATGTATCGTCAGCTCCTTTATTGTTTAATTTGCCTCACAATTTTCTCTTCTCATATCAGGCTGCTGTCCAGTTGAGGATCGAAAGCCTCATCAACCTGGTGCTTAATACTATCCATGGTAGGGGGCTTACTGATGCTATCTTCAACATGCCTGCTATTAAGGATTCTGAATTCCCATTCTACAATCGCTATACTTGGGATGTTGCTGCAGTTGCTAAGATTGAGGACGATAGCTGCTAAGAAGCACGATATGGGCTACAGAAGATGACATATGCGTTGCAGCCGCTCTTAGTATAATGAGATGTCTGCTTGTTCTTATAATAACGACTAATCGTTTTTAATCTAGCATGGAACTATGTATGTTGGAAGTATGTTTGTTTTCAAACTATGTATTTTGTGTGTGTCAATGTCATTTCTATCTCCTTCAAACACCGTTTAATGATATTAATGTCGTTTACAGCTCTTGTTCTTTTGTAAAAAAATGAGATGATCATCATTAGAAATGATATCAAGCCTTCCTGATCATTTAATTCTGCATCGTCATTGCCCTTTAGTTTATTTTCCATGCAGCCTTACAATTCCTCACTATAGCTCTTAAACTTTAAGTTTAGTAGCCTGAGTTTAATACACTTCAAATTAAATTGTGGGTAAACTTAGACCCTTTGATTTGTTTTCCTTTTAGAGATTTTCTTTTTATACATTATATCTATGTAATCAAGTATTCATAACTGATAAAGTTACAAACTTGTAGTAAATAGATGGATTGCTGAGTTGATTGCCAGTGCCACTGCATGATGAAACAAAAGGATGAAAGGTGTGTGCGCCTTTGCAAATATCTTCCTAGTAGTTACCGAACTAATTTACTCTGTTATTATTAATAGTTGTCTTTTGGAGACAATTGTATCCTGAAGTCTTTGTGATAGAGTTCTATATTAGGTTATAAGTTTACATTATGACATGTAACACTGTGACAGGTCAAACTTCTAATATCTGGAAAGTAATTCCACTTGACCCTCATTGCTAGACGATCTCACCATTATGCTGGGACCAGGTTCTGACATTCTTCATTTCAGATCCATTTTTCTGGCTGCTATGAATCTATGTTTTTGATGACAATGCACATTTTACCATTTGATTTATGGTTAATCTTTGGAAAGTATCAAAGTATAGCTTGAAATCTATAGTATGTGTCCAACTTTAAATAGGTCAATTGCGTGTATTCAGCTTTATATTAACATTTTATGTGTACGGATATACGTGACATCTATTTAAGCTGCTACATCTGGTGCCTTGTCACCAGTTTCCATATTTTCCAATTGGTCAGATGCATACAATATAAATAAATGTTCAAAATTGTATGCACACACTAGACCAATAAGCTGTCTATATACTATAGTTTTTGGACTATATTTGGTTATGTTTCTGTCACTTAACCATTTGATATGTAGTTGTATGCTCTTATATGTATAAACCTGCACGGTAAGGGTTTCAGAGATGTCATGCAGAAGCAGATTGCAGTCTTCTGGGCATTTCTTGGGGTTTATAACATTATTACTGTCGTTTAATCAATTAATAGAGTGAGCTTTGGTTTTGCAAGTTAGTTTCATCACTCTTTTTCTTATCCTCTTTGTTATCTGGTTGAAAACAGGGAAACTTGTGTTGATAGTTGTACAGTTTCCATGAAATCATGAATTCTATGTACTTGTTACTTGTTTTCCTATTTTTGATGTAGATACTTGAAAGAGGGGTGAATGAGAAAGGCTGTGTTGCCAATGATGTTGAAACGGAACAGATAGCGTTTGAAGATGTTCCAGATGGATCTTCTGTTGAAGTTAGTTCCATGTTCAAAACCGAGGTTCAATACCCCTGTTCTTGTCGCAGGAAACCTCATGATTGAAAGTGAAGCCTGATATAATTTGTAAGAATAACAACACTTACACTGTCTAGTGTAAATCTTGTTCAGTTTACTAATGATTGCTTGTTCATTTAGTGTCAATTAAAGACCAGAATTAAGAAACCACCAAGCTCCACTTTCAGAATCTTTACAACAGATATGGGAATCCAGTTATTATATTGAATTTAGTTAAGGTATGTGAAAACTTCTCTATATTGTTCTAAATATAGGGGTGGCAATCGTGTCGTGTTCGGGTTGACTGGTTGCGTGTTAGCGGGTTCATATACCTTAACCTAAACACAATCCATTTAGTAATTGTGTCCAAAATTTGAACCCAAACCCAACTCAACCCATGTAACCCATATTAATCAAAACCTACATGATAAAAACCGTAAACTGAGGTGTTCTATATTTTAGATCCACACATAATGTAATATGTTAAAGGAAAAAAACCGTAAGTAAGCAAGGGTATGTTTGACAAAAGTAGTTGTAGCTTGTAATTGGAGCTGTAGAATGTAACTTTTAAGTAAAGTTGTTAGCTAAAGCTTTTAATTTTTAAATAGTTTGTTATCGTAATTGTAGTTGCAACTTAAAAAGGTATTTGTGTAACTTTTGAAGATTAAAAGTTTTATCAAAAAGCTAAAGCTCCTGAAACGCTACTTCAAGTAGCGTTTCATTTTGGAGCTTTTTCTTTCAAATAAAAGCTAAAGCTAGTTGCATCAAACAAAGCTTTTAACACTTTAGGAGCTTTTAGTTTAAATATAAGGGGCCCTTAGTAAGGGCGCGTTTAGTTGTGAAAAGTTTTTTCTAGAAATTTTGAAAACACGTTCAAAACTAAAATATGGAAAACAATTTTGAGGTTTTCAAAATTTAGATAGTGAAAAACAATAAAAAAGTGTTTTCTAATTTTCCACAGAAAAGTGGAAAACAATGTTTTTTGTTTTCATGAAAAACATTTTTGGAAAACTATGATTTAAACGCGTTTTCTGTTTTCCATGTTTTCTTGAAAAACAAAAATGGAAAACAAGGAGTGTTTTCCCCAACTAAACGCACCTTAAAACTCTTGAAAACTTATTTAAAATCTTATCCAAGCATAGCTAAAATAGATCTTTTTATCTAGAGAACAAAAATATAAGGGTTTGTTTTGCAAGTTTATCAAAAATTACAAAGGTAACTTACAGTGGGGACTGTGGGGTAGCAAAACACTGGAATAAAACCTACTTCATAATCTTAGGTTTTTCAGCTTC
>CM067173.1:119833617-120008617 GCA_034093135.1 Erigeron breviscapus
CCCAAAATGCTAAACCCTAAAGATGTGTAGGTTTAGCATTGCATTTGGATGATTTACTCTAGCTACTTGATTTACTTTTGTTACTTGAATGAAATTCAATGTAAATTTAAGTCTATGTTTTCAATGCGCAAGTTGTATACCTTGCACATGGGTAAGTTACTTATGAAGTTCAAAATAGTTGGCCAGAACTGGAAAGTTTATAACTTACACATGGGTAAGTACGACCTACACATGTGTAGGAAACACCTGGAACTGGTGAGTTGTATAACCTGCCCATGGGTAAGTACAACCTACACATGGGTAAGTTACTTATGAAGTTCAAAATAGGTAGCCAGAACTGGTAAGTTTATAACTTACACATGGGTAAGTACGACCTACACATGTGTAGGAAAGACCTGGAACTGGTGAGTTGTAGGACAAGTGGAAATCACTAAAAGGTTCATCCTACACATGTGTAGGACATCAAAGAATAATAACTTACACATGTGTAAGATGAACGTGATGAAAAAAAACGAAACTTAAAAAGTCGTCAAAAGTATATCGAGTCGCATCTCTAATGAAAGAGGACGAAATTCTAAGACTACCCATGCTTTTCTTTTCGTCTAACGATTTACGGTTTGTGAGATAAAAGTTTTTTAGTGAATTAGATAAAATTATATTAATTTAATAAAGTAAGAGAGAGAAAAAAAAAGAGTGACAAAAATACCTCTAGTGTTGGGAGGGGTTTTTTATTTTTAATCTGGTCCATCCATTTTTTTTTATCCAAGGTGGAGAGGGTTATTGAGTTCTTTTTTTTATGGGTTCTCAAATAACTCCTCCTCTATTCTTTATCTTTATATATACTAAAAGACAACTGACCTAATAGCTTATTAACCAATCATAGCTTTCGATTTTATCAAATTGAAAATTGATGATGTCATTATTAATTTAATTATAAATTAAAAATCCTAATAATCATTATCCAAATATATTAATATATTATATTTATATTAATGTTTGTAGAAGAAATCTCACTAATTTACACTTTTTTTGTTTTTCATCAATAATTTACATTTTTTACCCTGACCTAATAGCTTATTAACCAATCATAGTTTTTGATTTTATCAAATTGGAAATTGATGATGTCATTATTAATTTAATTATAAATTAAAAATCCTAATAATCATTATCCAAATATATTAATATATTATATTTATATTAATGTTTGTAGAAAAAATCTCACTAATTTACACTTTTTTTGTTTTTCATCAATAATTTACATTTTTTACCCTTACTAAATACTTAATTTATAATTATTTTAATCTACACTTTTTTTGTTTTCAATCACAAATTTACACTTTTTAACCATTAATTCCAATATAATAGATAATGAATAATAACTGATATATATCCAATAGAATAATAGCAAATATATAATCAATAAAATAATAGCTATTATATATTTTAATTATACGTTCTATCATATAAATATAAAATTAGTTCTATCATATAAATATAAAATTAATTACTAAAAAATAAATAAAATCTAACGTAAATATATTAAGATTTTATAAGTAATTGTACTATTATCCTTTTTTTGAAGTATTGATAGATGAACATGTAATCCATTTCCATTAATATATTATTCATAACATGTATTTATCTTAAAATTTGACTGTAAATTTATTTATTAACAGGGCAAAAAAATATACCGCTTAATCCATTTCCGAACTTTGAACATCTACTTGAAGAAGGAGCGTTCCGATTAATCTCAAACTTTCAAGTAAAATCCATCCACTCAATGTTTCTGCTAGCTAAACATGCATGTAAGCTCAACTTTTTGGATGAAACATCTATCTTTATTTTTAATTACGTTCTTAACATCTTTCAGAATTATTTTTTGGCTATTTTTCTTTTGAGTCAATAAGACTTTTTAGCTTGCATATATATAGTTACACTTTGATAATAATCTAATCTTTATAACAATGTAAACCCGTGTATTTGACACGGGTCTAAAATCTAGTACTTACTCATATTGATTTATTAATTATGTTTTTATTATTCATTTACTCAAATTTACATTTATATACAAAATTTCCTTAAATTAAGATAAATTATGTTTTTTTTATAATTTTTAATTATGAAATATAATAATGTTTTTATTTAATTTATTGGAATATTATCTTTTATATTTTGCACGAGTGTTATGGTATCATTTTATTACATAAGTTTTTAACATCGTCACGACACATCGCAAAAGTTGTGTATCGTCTTCACATAGCCGCATGCTACCATCAAGTTATTATATAAGCAGACAAAATCTAATGTAAAGAATGTGGATATTAACGTTTTATTATGTAAAAACAAAACAAATGACAAGGCATATGATTCCCCATAACATATATGATTATGATCTTTTGACTTCTATTTGCGCTTTCTTATATTTATTCTTTATATAAAATATAAAGTTGTATTTTATTTAGTCATTTTTATACAGATAACTTTTGTCAAACTCCCAAAAAGGGTTCTGATAAACCATATAAAATAAATATAATTATTTAAGTTCCCCCTTTTCTTTATCCTATGCAATATTCTATATTATTTTCTATGGTAGAGCATCAGCATCTCTTTGTAGCCACTGCCAATAACAATTCATAAATTGAGATTTGAGAATAAATTCGAACAAATGTTCTTATTATTTCACGCAAGTTGTGATACGGATATATTATGAGGTGGTGTATCCCATTTGAAAAGGGGCTCTTAATTATATTTATCTTCTTTTGTTAAAATATATCTCAACACAATATAAAATTGTTTATTACTCTACATACTAAAGAATGTATTTGGGGAAAAACAAAGTAGAATTAGATAACCACATTGTAAATCTACATGAACAATGTTGTTCATTTTTGTCCAACAGTTTTTTTTTTTTGAACGGCAAATTTGGGCTCAGCGGCATGCCTCTTCATATACCCAACTCCAATTCCAGAGGAAACCCATGCTGGGAAAACCCCTGTCTCCATCCTGGGAGCATTTTGCTCACACCAGAATTTGAACCCAAGACCTCTCAGTCTCAGGCTCTACCATATACCAATCCATCTATTGATGATTGGTTTGTCCAACATTTGTTGCTTCATGAAGGACAAGTCATTACGTGTTAGTGACAAAGCAAAGGGTGTGACAATGAATAAGACATTTGAATAAGACATCTATATACCCACTGAATGTTCGAAAAAAATATATCATCGGTATGTATGTTTGATACCGGCACATATAAGGTACGGGTATATGGGATTTTGCTCATGCTTACGGTACGAATATCAGTAGATGTTGCAACGGATTTTGTATATGAAATAAAAAGGCAAAGAAGCTCGAGTATAGATTACTATTACCCAATAATAAAATACTTTCTTTTTTGTATATATGGAAAAACTCTAGAAAGGAGAGGTAGTTATAAATGACATATTGATTGCTACATAAGCTACAATAGAAAAATAAGGCTTTAGGTCATTGCCTTTCACTCACTTTAATGCACCTTCGGCTCTAATAGATGTGAGGTGACACCCCACAACGATACACAACAAATACACATTATTTTCTACATAGTGTATATAAATATGTAAACCATTGGGTAGACTTGCCGTCACTTTTCAGGAGAGATTTTAGGTTCGAGTCTTGTCAAAGACAAACTTGAGATAATCAAGAGATTATTAAGTGGTTGAGATTCACCTGGACATTAGCCTGACTGGATGATTAATGGGTACCAAATGGTACATGAAATCAGGGGGTTCCCATCCAATTACCTTTTTTTAGATATCACATTGTATTGTTGTGTATATTAATTTATATTTTTTTTAAAGGTGTGGAATACTCGTAGTGGAGGGTCTAGCAATAGCAAATGTTGTCTTAACCGGGTCTGCGTTAGAGAGCTCGCTCACCTCCAATACCTAGTAGGAGGAGAAACCTCCAACTAAACCGCCCGAAGGCACGACATTTAATTGGGATAAAACCCTGTCTCATCTACAGGACTCAAACCTGCTTCACTGGAGGACTTTGTGTGAATTCCTTGAAATGTCTTTCCCATGTTTCGAACTCGAAACCTCCAACATGTAAAGTTGATGCTCAACCACTGAGTTATAATGAGAACTACTGGTTAATTTATATAGTGATGATATCATGCCATCTAATCGATGAGATCAAACTGAGCTTTAATGAGCTATTCAATTTCAAACTCGTTTAAGTCAAGTTCAAGCTCGTTTAAGTCGAGTTCAAGGATAGTAGTTTCAAACGCGAGTTGAACTTTAACACAAACTTCCTACTTGATTTGTTTAAGGAGTCGAGCTTGATAAACTAACATTTGGCTCGGCTTGTTCAAAAGTTCGCTTAGTATTTCAAATCGAACAAACTACTTGATTAACGAGTTACATGAGCTCAACGAGCTTAGCTTGAGGAAGTTTTATAAAATTTTTAACTACAAGTCTAGTTTATTCATATCATATATGAATTTTCCGAGCTCAATAAATTAGACGAGCTTATTGAGTTCAAGACTTTGAGATATAGCTAAAAAATGAGAAACAACATAAACAAACAATCTCAAACGGTTGGTGTACATATTATCGTCTCTAACTAAATATTCAAGTTCGAGTTCTAACGCATTTTTAAGGTTGTTCGAAGTTGAGTTGACAAATTGTTAAATGATACAAGCCTAGAATCATATATGGCTCTGCTCGACTCGGCTCCACTCGACACAACTCAACTCCTATTCATACCGTGTTGGCGTGTTCTACATCTATATTCTATAGTTCCTAGGTCCTTTTTATTTTTTATTTTTGGTATACATTCACGGTTTCTGTTAGTTAAGAAAAGCAACAAATAAAAAAATAACCAAAATTCAACCCACCTGTTTTTTCTCCAAAACTAACCAACCTTTCTCCATCATTTGATCAAAAACCCTACTTTTCCCATTAAAGTTCCAATCTTTTTAGTTTATATTTTGTCTCTGCAAATGGGCATTTCTCTATAGAAGACTTTTTATCCATGTTTATATATATTAATATTAGTAATAAAGTTTATAGAAGGAATCCACCTTTTTGTAAGATAAATAAATAAAGAAAACTGCATAAAAAAAAGGAGGATTGAGTTTGCTTCATTTATCAGCAAAATTCATTTCCTTGATAAAAAAGATTTCCTTTCTTGATAAAAGAAAAAAAAGATTAAATCTTTTTCACTTTTGGATAAATTTTTATCTATAATTTTTCCGGGTATTTCACTAATTGTAATCTAGATTACATTCATTAAATTTTCTTGAATAAAAATCCAATCTTTTTACATATATATTTTTTGGATTGGTTTTAATTGAATAATAATTGAGGTTTTGAGCTCAATGGCTGCTGGTCCTGAAGTTACTAGTGAATCAAAAGTGGATGTTAATGTTGATGTTACTGAAGAATCTTTATCACCAAAAAAAACAGAGGTTTTTGAGAGTGATAATATCAATGTTAATACTGGAACTGATAATTCAAATGATAATGATGATGATATTGTGAATTCTGATGATACAAAATCATCATCAGATATGAAATTGCAAAAAGAAATAGTTGATATGTTTTCAAATTTGAAGTTGAATCCAATGGCCAAAGAATTCTTTCCATCTTCATATCAAAAGGGTGGTGGTGATCAAACTGAGATTGGCCTTAATTACTTTGCTCCTGCATTTTATGTCAATTCTCATGGAGATGCAATTGATGGTTACCCGAATAATCCTAGAGTATGTTACTTTGTTTTTTTTTTCCCTTTCATGGTTTGTAGAAGTACTTAATTATGCTGTTTGTTTGATATTATGATAATTTAGATTTTTGTAGGAATATATAATATAAAATGTAAATTGATGAGGTTTTGTTCAGGTTATCTAGAATTGGCTAGTGCCTCGACTCAGATGTACGTGACATAACGGTGTAGCTCTGTAGGGTTGTTATGCATAGATGAATATTTTGTTTTTTGTTATTTTTTGTGAAAGATATTTGTGGTTTTAAATTTTAGATTTTTCAAGGTTTCTAATGTTTAGTATTGTGGAACAAACTCTCTTTAAAGTTTAAACAATAAAACAAGAACACAATTGCTTGGTTTTCGCCTCTTAGTTTGATGTTAAATGTGATTTGTAAGGTGCAATGTTATTGGTATATGTGATTATTGAGGAAATAAAGTTTTGTTTCTTGGCATGTTAACGGATAATAGATTTATGTTTTCGTGCTCCTAAAACTTCAGTAAATATTTGCTTCATGATCTTGATCATTGTTTTCAACCAGATAAATATCCAGATTGTATGCTCAAACGAACAAGATTATCTAAAAATTTAGGTCAATTACATTACCTTACATCTATAATCTGTTGAATGATCTTGTATCAGTAGATCGAATTTTCGTTTAGTTGTTCAACACAACACTTGAATTCAGTTTTGATTCTTTTTACTATATCAGAGGAGAAACAACTATAGCCAGGGTAGAAGGCGGTTGAATGGGAGAGCTTTCAAAGCTCAAAGAGAAGATAGCATCAAGAGAACCGTATATGTTTCTGACATTGATCATAATGTGAGTAAGAATACTAATTGTTGTTTATTTGTCAGTCAATGAAACTTTTCTAGAATATATGTGTTTTTGTTCCTGTGATGATCTTTTCCCCCTATTTCTAGGTAACTGAAGAGCGACTGGCTGCTCTGTTTAGTGCCTATGGACAAGTAAGTGATTGGTTTGTATATGTAGTGCATGATTATTACTTTATGTTCTATACATTATTTAAGTTCATGTTTTGTATGTTATTATGAAGGTTCTGGACTGTCGAATTTGTGGTGATCCACATTCACGTCTCCGTTTTGCATTTGTTGAGTTTGCTGATGAGAGTAAGTTGCACATTGAAGCTTCAAGTTTTATATTTTTTTCTAATTAAAAACAGAATTTAGCAAAGTTTACATGCTTCTATGAATGGTGGCAGATTCTGCTAGAGCAGCTCTTAACCTTTGTGGCATAATGTTGGGCTTTTCTCAAGTTAAGGTCTTGCCTTCAAAAACCGCAATCCTTCCTGTGAATCCAACCTTCCTTCCCAGGGTAAAGAATCACTCTTACGATATCTTTTACAATAACAAGGCAGCAAACTGGGCGGGTTTTACAGGTTAGGTAACTGGTTAAAATGGACTGGCTTAAAGAGGATAATGTTTTTCTACGGGTTGGGTGGGGTTATCACTGGAATACTTTTTGTCCATATTTTATAATTAATAGATGGATGAATTATGCTTGCATAAACTAGTTATTACATTAATAATCCAAAGTTTTTGAAATAAGAGGTCGCATGCATTTAAAGTAGAATATGGGTTCAATTTGTTTGATTCGTTCTAAACATTTGACCCGTTTTAATGTCCAGTTTTCCTGATTTGACCTGTTGACTCATTTGAGTTAAAGCACAGCCAAATCGACATGTAATCATTTGCTACCTATATGAATCAAATGGGTTGAATTTGCCACCTCTAACTCTTTAAGAATTAGGTCAACAAAGATGCCCTTATTTACTTGAAAACATTTACTTACATTGATGATTTGATATTCAGTCGGAGGATGAGAAAGAGATGTGCGCACGGACGGTCTATTGTACAAATATTGACAAAAAGGTTGAAGCTTTTTTCAAATTCTCCGTTCTTTTACGTATTTCCTTATATAAGATGAGTACTTCCCTCCTACAGCAGATGACCGATCACCGATGAGTTCATTTCTGCAAAAAATAAAAAATATACATAATAGTAATAACACTCATAATAATTATAATAAAATATTTTTATAAGGATTGTTTTGTTTCAGGTTTCTCAAGCTGAAGTCAAGGTTTTCTTTGAATCAAGATGTGGCGAGGTAAGGAAATTGAATTTTGTCATGTATAAGCTCTGTATTATCTGAAAGTTTTATATATGTTTTACTTGTTGTGAAGGTTTCCCGTATCAGGCTTTTGGGAGATCATGTTCATTCAACCCGCATTGCTTTTGTTGAGTTTGTGATGGTAAGTTGTAGTTTTCTGCTCATCTATACATAACCAAAGGGGAACCCGGTCAAATGAGTTGAAAGTCTTCCTAAATGTATTTAAATTTACAAAACCTCTTAGATAGCTGTATTGAACTTCTACTCTATTTTGACAGTATTATTTAGCACAGTACTTTTTTATAAACTATTATTTTAAGTAGCTCCTTTACCCAATTTTTTTTTTAAATGAGCAAAAAATGTTTACGGTCCGGCTTATCTAAGCCATTTATGACCTTATCATAGAAAGGTTTGAGTTGTTATTGTAATAGTATTGTTCTGTAATTATTGTTAGCTGCTGATGATTTATTACAACAAGGATAAAGGGTGTGTGAGGTCAATCCAAACCGACCCATCCGTTTTCCACCATGTTAATCAGTCAGACTTCTGTATTGACCCGTATGTATTGCCTATCCTGCCCATGTTGCCCCTCATCTTGATCCATTTATTTCTCACTCACATCTACACATATCTAGTAATTTTCCACCATGGGACTATAACTCACAACCTTTTAGTTGACGGTCACCTTGGATACCTCTAACCACTTGGCCGCTGGACCTCATCATCATTCTGTCTTTCCTTTTTTGTTCACTTGTTTGAGGTATTGCTCTTTAGTAACCTCTCTCCTGAAATGTTTTTTAGCCTCGAGTGTAGCTTTATTCTTCCCGAACCCTTCTATTCTGCCATTTTGGTAGGTGAAATAGTGTAAGTTCTTATCAGGATCATAATCACGAGATCTCTATGAATACATGTGTGCGGAATCCACAATAATTCATTGATAATGAGGCAGCAAAATACACACATAATGTTACAGAATTGAGATATTACAACTGAATAGAACATGGAATAAGTATACAAATGAGGCTGAATCATGAGGTAGGTAGAACCTCATGATTCCCCGGTAGACCTACATTATGTGTTCGTCGACATGTCTAAACCTAGGACCTTTACATGTATTTATAATGACATGACACAAACCCTAATCTGCACGGGCTGGGCTTCTTCACGATATGGGCTTCATGCACTTACGACCTCGCAATCCCTGTGCAGGTTGTATTCTGCATGTCAATTACGATCTCTCAAATGCACGAGGTCGTATTTCAGCCCTTAACAGAATTCATATAGCAACGACCATAAATTGTGCACCAAAACATGCACTTACAAATAGTCCATGAACTGTTCTTATTTTTAAAATTCTTTCCTATTTTAATTGTTACAAAGCTATCTGCTTCATTTACTGCTTTCTTGTATATCTATGAGAAGGAAGATTTCTTAAACCCCTTGTAAGTCGGCACATTATGAGCAGAGCATTACATGTGCACGGGTTGCCTTACTCCTTAAGCATTAATCATGTTTGTAGTACAAATGCATACACATGTAGACACATGTTCCACAAGATTTGCATGGGGAACAGTCAGGAAGTTACTCACTAAAGTTGATTGTACTATCAATCCATTCTAGCTATCAAAAACTTAATGTTACGACTTTCTCCTGATGCCGATCTCTCTAGTAAATTGATTTTGCACGACTCGGTAATGGCCAAATTGTATTGATGAAGCGCAGTGTGTGTGCAATATCAATTTCAGTTATAAGTAAACCATGTGAAAGATGTGAATTTTCAGTGTGTTCAATTTTTTAAAATGCTTTTTCATCTAAATTTGCAGGCTGAAAGTGCAATTATAGCATTGGATTGCTGTGGCCAGACATTGGGAAGCCAACCAATCAGGTAAAAATTCATTATTGGTTTTTTAATTATAAATAATTTTTTGATAAACATATTTGCTTAACAATTATAATCTCATAATTCTTGAAGGGTGAGTCCTTCCAAAACGCCAGTTAGGCCTCGAGTGGTCCGTACTCTTCCAACCAACTAACCATCCTAATCAGACATCCATATGCACCCATTAATCACTGGAGGCTTTGTTCCCGTGAAGTGGTGATGAAACTTTATGTCTCTTTTTTTTTGTTCCCTTCGCTATATAGTAGTTATGAGCCAAACATTGCAGCTTCATTTTTGAAGCTTTAGAGTGGGAAGACAATCCCTTTATCGAGAACATGTTTTATCTTTCTTTTTGGTTTCCTTCCATCATGTTTGATTGCAGAATGCAATCTACAGACTATGAGCACGGTAGTGTTGCTCGTCAAGATTATTATTACGAGTTTAAGTTACTGTCTGCTTTTGTTATTTGTATCATGTTCTTTTATTTTCGCGTGAAATTTTTTTGTTTGACGCTTTTTTCTTGAAACATATTTGATTTTAAGTTTATTTTGAACTGCAAATTCACATATTCTTTACAAGTGTTCCAGTTGGAATTCGAATTCATAACTATCAGGTTGGTCTGGCAATTCCATCTCGAATTTTTTTGACTTCTTAACTATTTGATCTTGTTAGAATTTTCATGTTTTTTTGCTCAAAATTTCAACACCAACCATTTTTATGACACATTGAATTTGAAAAATTCGTGATAACATTTTGGAAAGTCACATATGAAAATACTAATACCTTAGGATGTAGTCATCTTCAGTCATACCTCTATCTATAGAGGAAAAATAATATCGCTATACTAATATCTTTTCTTAAAAAATTATATTTGGAATTTTAACTATTTAAAGTTTTTCTCTCAAACGAATCCAAATTAGTCAACGGTGTAGATAGATGCTTAGAGTTTAGCTAGCTAATCTTTGGACTCCCAAAAACCCTTTTAATAATCCACTCTTACAAATATAAGAAGTGAGATTTGAACTCTGATGTAATTTTTCAACACGTAAGACTTTAACAATGGGTTATCAACCAATTGATTTAAGGACTTATTGGTACTAAGCCTAAACAGAAAACATGAACAAGAGTTTGAATGAAATCCTAAAATAATAAATCCACTCTTACTAAGCATGTTATTTATAATTTAGTAACTTTGAGATGCAACAATAATAAATCTAGCTTTTAAACACATGGCTGGTATATATATAAAAAAAACTTAATAATGGAACTATAGAATTCGAGATACCATAGTGACATTCAATTGAGCAGTATGCGAAGCTCGAACTACACATGTCTGAGATGAAACTCAGAACTCTCAAAAACCCTCCTAATAATCCACTCTCACAAACGTGGGAAGTGAGATTCGAACCCTGGTGGATTTCACCAAGGTCTAAAAACTTACCAATGCGCCACCAACCCATTCGCTTAATGACTTATTGGTACTACGCCTAAACAGAAAACATGAACAAAACGGTGTGGATAGATGCTTAGAGTTTGAATGAAATCCTAAAATACATACACTTGCATGTTATTTATAATTTAGTTGACTTTGAGATGCAACAATAATAGATCTAGCTGTTAAACAAATGGCCGATATATATAAAAAAAACTGAATAATGGAACTATAAATAAGGACTTATTGGTACTAAGCCTAAACAGAAAACATGAACAAACAAATGATGGTGAAAGTTGTGTTGTATATGCTGTTGGTGATCGCCTTGGTCGCAGCCCCTCGAGCACAAGGACAATGCATGACGTATTTCCTAGAAGGTGCCCCGTGTTCCAATGGAGCTGATGAAGAATGTTGCAACCTTCTTAAGGAAATGACAGATCCTTGGAATGGACATGTCGAAAGCATTTGGTGTGTGTGTCAAGGGCTTCAACTGGGCGGAATCCCTGTCACCCGGCTTAACGAGTGTGGTGTGGTTGATGGATCAGACCCCTACTGTTGATC
Organism: Erigeron breviscapus; assembly: GCA_034093135.1. Taxonomy (NCBI): domain Eukaryota; kingdom Viridiplantae; phylum Streptophyta; class Magnoliopsida; order Asterales; family Asteraceae; genus Erigeron; species Erigeron breviscapus. Next base: position 119,845,364 of record CM067173.1, read on the forward strand.
TTGTTTTACCAGCCTTAATGTCTTCCATCTCATGATAGTATATTGAATATGTTGTGTTTGCATTAACAAGATACTAGACGGAGGCATAATTACATATCAAGTTGTATCACTTTTATACTTTTTAATTTAATGAAATAAAAAACACATTAATAAACTAAAGTAGCATTAGCGCAATTGCAGGTCCGTCCTGTGAAATTTAGAAGTCGTGCAGGGTAATATAAATTTGGCTCTCCATGACTCCAAACTCTTAAATATATATTTAAGACTTAAAAACAGTAAGTATATGTTAAAGTATGAAAACAGCCGTAACAAAGTTCTTTTAACTAAATCTACTCTATGATTAGTGACATTCTTATAATATTCTCGGAAGCAAAATTTTGATCAATTCGTTCACAATCAGCAAAAATAAAGATGACTTGTTAAGACCTTTATATATTAATATACTAGTCCTAATACCCGTACGATGTACGGTAGCTATATAGATTGTATCATAAAGAAATTCGAATATGCCTCATACATGATTCGTGAGTATGAAATAAATTGTGGTTAAAGTAAATCGATGATCGAAAGCTAAATTATAATAAACAGTAATGATAAATATAGTATATGTTTAGTTAGAGTTTTGAATTTACCTTAAATTTTTAGAACCACATCAAAATCAGAACTTGTAAGCATAGTGGATGATGACAAATAGCCTTGTGATTTCGGATCGTAAACTCAAATTTTTGAAGTCTTCATGTTAATAACTTATTATAATTAATATAAGTAATAGGAGTTGAAGAATTGAGAAAGAAAAAGAGACAATTTATTAATGAGAAAACGATCAATCAAATAAGGTTATAATGTCTTTTGTATTAATAAGCCAAGAGTTAGAGTTTAATTCTAAGTCTAATAAGGAAATTAAATTTATATACAACTAAAAAAGCTAATTTAACAAAATAAATAAATTAAAAGGACACGTATCGATCAAGGATTACGCCACGTGTCGTTTCAATAACATGTCAATCATGTTTTAGTTTATTGGTAGATAAGGAAATTGAAATTAAAATTAGAATATAGACTAAAATAGACACGTGTCGTTTAAATTTCGTGCCACGTGTCAATCAAAGGATGCTATAATCCTGTTTTAGTTTATTGGTAGACTTGATTAGGGACCCGTGTTAACACACGGGCACCTTAAACTAATCACTATGCAAGTATTATCATATTTAGTTAAAACTAATATAGTCAAAAACAAAAATTCTTTTAAACAAATTGGTTAGAAGAAGAAATGAAATGAGTTATAACATAAAATAACTAAGTAATCTTAGATTTGATAACGAAAGAAATCGTATATTTAAACAAAAATTAAACATAACCAAATTTTATGTCTTAAAATTTGTTATTTTGATAATAATACTAAAAAATAATAATTCATGGATGTTGCTAAAATATATATGTTATTCAAGAGATTTGTATTTTGTTTAGTTAAAATAAACTACATTATGTCCGTGTTAACACACGGATTTCTTAAGCTAACTACTATAATTATATCTACATGAAAACATGAATTAAATAATAGTTATGAAAGTTTTGACTAATAATGGGTAACATATATTGTGATGGTTTCATGTAACATAATTTTTTTATTGATATTATGTTGAATATTTCGTGGTTTTTAGATCCAATTATATTTTATTAGTTTCAATAACCGACTATTAATTTTATTTTATTATTTTTATATCTTCCCATTAAACATACCTTTAGTGAATTATTTATAATTGCAAAAGATAAAAAATAAAATAAAAAACCTATACAAAACTATGAAATATTAAACCTTTTAATTATCAAATTTAGTTTTATAAAAGGGTAAATTACATTTTTAGTCCCTGAACTTGGCACGTTTTTCACTTTTAGTCACTAAACTTCAAAAATTGCAAATTATACACTAAACTTGCCACTTTTTTTCACTTTTGGTCACCGCGTCAACTTTGTTACCTTTCCTCCGTTAACTTGCCCAGATTCGTTAGTTTTTTTTTTCACTTTTCGTCCTTTCCATTTATTCCATTATTAAAAGTGATAATCGGCCTAACTTCAGGTCTTAGATATTGTTTTGTTCGATTAGTGAAAATACATATTCATTTGTGAGGGGTTTTGAAACAGTTTTTTTATGTTTACAGTTTACTACTTTATTGATTATAAAATAGTTTGATTAGATGAAATAATTGATTTTCTTTTTGAACGACGATGAAATAATTGTTAACTGAAATTTTTATTTATAAAGTTAGATTTTTTTTAGTGCCTCTATTTGAATTTTTTAGTCTTCTTATTTCTACTTTAACCGTAAATATTTTTGTTTGTGTTATATAAATTTATATAGTTTTCCTTAATTCATTTTATTAACTATTGCTAAACTATAATAAAAATAAGATATTGTAACGGTTATCCGGAGTAACGTGTTCTAGATTTTTTTTCTCTGAATAATCGATAACGCCTTATGATTTAACCGTAAATATTTTTGTTTGTGTTATATAAATTTGTAATAAATCATATAAATGGATTGAGTTTTGAATGTACTTTTCATTGATTATCACTTTTAATAATGGAATAAATGAAAAGACGAAAATTGAAAAAAAAACTAACGAATCTGGGCAAGTTAACGGGAAGGAAAGGTAACAAAGTTGACGCGGTGACCAAAAGTGAAAAAAAAGTGGCAAGTTTAGTGTATAATTTCCAATTTTTGAAGTTTAGTGACTAAAAGTGAAAAACGTGCCAAGTTCAGGAACCAAAAGTGTAATTTTCCCTTTATAAAATAACCTTTGCATCCAATTTGGTCATAACTTTTTGTAATTCATATTAAAGAAATATAACATTTTAAATAATATAAACATGTAGGGGGTTGGCTAAGATAGTTAGATATTAAAGTTAAAAAGTATGTTAGTCGTTAAATAGAATTGAACAAAGGGCAATTTAAATTTTTTTATAGATGTTTAGAAGACAATTTTATATATATCGTTTAATCCAAATATTGGAAGATAACTAACAATATGTTATATTTTGAATAATAATAATATAATCATATCAGAAGTTAGTTAAGAAAATTAATTATTGAAGTTAAATATAAAGGGTTAAATTGCAATTAGTAAATAAAAGCTAAGGATGTAAATTTAAATAAAGAATAAATTAGAATGGAGAAATAGACTAATTTATTGCCATGTCAGTGATTAAAAAAGAGCCCTCCCTCCTTTAATAGGTAGGGAGATAGGGGGTCATATTAATACCACAACTTTCAATAAACGTATCATCAATTTTATAACATAATCTACAATTGTTTTATGCATACTTGTAATAAGTTTATCAAAAATTGTGATAATTAACTTTATTAATTACCTGATATATATGATTTGCCGTACAAACTACAAAGAGCTGACTTCTTTTATATGTTTTTGCTTATAAATATCTGCTTGTTATCATGTCATAACTGAAAGAGTTAATTACTGAAATGGTACCTCATGTTTGACCCATATTACTGGTTTTATACCTTTCCTTTCGAAATTACGCTGATCATACCCCATGTATTCAATTCTCCACTCGCACCATACTTTTGCCCAACGCCGTCATGAAGCCGTTAAAACCCCCCTCACGTGACTTGCACGTGAGGGGTAAAAATGTAATTTCGCACCTGCAGCTGCTTTTAAATACTAATTTACGTTCCAAAACAACCAGATTTTCTCCCAAAATTCATTTCCCCCCTTTTTCATACTTTCCCACCAAAAAATTAGGGTTTTTCGCCCTAAATCGAATCCAACACAGCATGGTGATTTGTTGGTGTGGAAGGAAGGCAATAGTTCGTACTTCATGGACTGACATTAATCCTGGACGTCGATTCTACTGCTGTCCACAACAGGTACCAATTTTTGCCCTAAATTATTTTCCAATTATTTTCTTTAATTTTCGAATTAATTGCTTTGGTAGCAGGGGTCAAGTTGTAGGTTCATAGGATGGGTTGATCCTGCTATGTGCCCTCGATCAGTGGATATCATCCCTGGTTTATTGGGTTCGAAGAATGCGGTGGATGCCAAGTTAAAAGCAAGTGAAAATCAAGTTTCAAGATTGAAGCTTTATTTGCTAGTTAGTTGGATCTTTTTTGTAGTTGTGATCTTTGTAGTATGCCACTGAAGTTTTTCAAGTTTTTTTTGTGGCTATCTTTGAAGCAAGTGAAAATCAGTTGTTGTTGTTGTAGTTTTTGAAGTATTTTTAAGTTAGTATCTGTATCTTTTGCTTGTAATTTCATGAATATTAATGAATGATGGCGTTTTAGTATATTGCTCTGTTCTTTGTTTATTATCTTTTGGTATATACATGTAAGGAAAGAACAACAATTAAACACAAAAAATAAGAAATAAAAACAAGCAGTAACATTAAACAACACAATAGCAGTATTCTTAACAACACAATAAAGGAAAGAGTTAACAACACAATAGCATAGTCTTAACAACACAACAACACAATAACACATAGAACTAGTTTCAAACAAGAAATAAAAACACCCAAATGCAGTTCAAAAGACATAAAAACATAAGCTTATTCTAACACCATGGCTTGATCTTTGGTTGATCCAGGACCTGGACTTTTTTGGCAAGCTTATTCTTCAAAATTCTTTCACTTTTGCCTCTAACCTTCTTGCCACCATTTACACCATATCTGTAAACTTTCCCTTGACTGCTACCACCCACTTGATTTTGACTTTGAGTTTGTTTACCCATTTGACTTTGAGGTTGACTGTTGCTAGTTACTTTAGGTTGTCTTTTAGCTTGAGGTTGAGGTTGACTGCTGCTAGTTGCTTTAGGTTGTCTTTTAGCTTGAGGTTGAGGTTGACTGCTGCTTCCTTGAACTTGTGGTTGACTGCTGCTTGGTTGAGCTTGAGGTTGACTGCTGCTGCTACCTTGACCAACACATGTTCTTGCATTGTGGCCCTTGTTACCACACTTCCTGCACTTACCAAGCTGCATTTTCTTTGTCATCTTCCCATCTTTAACCAAATCATCACTACTAGAAAAAACACCTTTAATGACACCGAATGCGTGTCATAAAAGGGGTCAGATGACACGCTTTTTGGTGTCATAAATCGACCCGTCATAAATTTTTATGACACGCATTTTCAGCGTCATAAATTTATGACACGCTTTTATGACACCCTTTTACGACACACATTTTATGACATTATTTTATGACACCGTATTTGCGTGTCATGGTTCAATTTTTTTTAAAAAAAATATTTTTTATAAAATTATTAATATCCACACATTAAATAACAGTTAATCTAGCTCATAATACAAATAAATACACAAATAGCAAAAGAGCGCATTTCATATATATCAAAACAATGCGTTTCAAGTTGGGACCTTGTAAATGCAATAAAAAGGAAACCCTCAGAAATAACTTCATAAAAGGCCTAACACATAAAAGCTTAGTTGAATCACATTTGTCTCTAATTTCATGTATGTAGAATCTCATAAGTAGAACATTAATAGAAATCTTCAAAGATGTTTCACAGACGACAACGAGAACAAAAATAAAGGCTCTTTCTAGTACCAAACAACTTGCCAAATTCAGCAGATTTGCCACTTGTGTTATGCTATAATCTACTTGGTCTTTTTTGCAGCCAACTGACTCTCAGGCTGCACAAGCACAATCCAGAATGGTTGGGAGTAGTTAGCAAAAAATATTGATGTCAAGTACTTGTAATAAATAAAATGAAAGTAAAGATCAATTAAAACCATAACCTACCTCTTTCTTGACGGGTTCTTCCTTCTCAGATAGAGTCAGCTCAATATGACAAGGAGAAGGCATGTAAGCTGCAAAATAAAACAGATTAAATATTAGACAGACACATTGGCCCATAGTAATCAAAAAAAGATATATACCTGCAACCCGTAGGAGCCATTTGACTCATAACCCTTTTCAATACGAGTATTTGATTTGGCCGATTAGACCAGTTAGAGATAAAATACAAACTAAATCAACCCATTCAAAACTAAATACAAGAATTATATTCTTTTTGACTAAAACATTCACCTTTTTCCTCAATTAATATCACAAATTGATACATATCAGCATGAATAAAAAGACCATACTATATCATTTTTCCCTTCCTATCCAACTCAAGAACATAAGAAAAAACTAAAGCATGTTAATTTTTTCCTTTCAGCTCAAAATGTGTAAAATTATGGGTTTAACAGTCTCCAAAGTTGAAACTAATAGCTTCTGTTCAAACTTAATAACTTCAAGTCCTTAACTTAAAATTTGCGCTCTCCCGGCACTTTTATGAAGAACAGGAAAAATATATACATAATTACATATGAAAACAAGATGAATTCCAAAGCTGGGAAAACTGTGACAGCATATAATAAATCAGATAGATTATAAACAAGATTATCAAGCATTAAATTAAACCTATTTAACTGAACGGCAGAAAAAGACTCCATGCTCTGATTACTTAAATATCATACTTTAGCCTATCTAGTAAAGTATTCAACACAAGAAAGTCAAATTAATCTAAACACACCCAAACAATATTTCCTGATGCAATACTAAATGTGCTATAATGAATTAAAAGAAAAAAGTATGAACAGGACTAACCTCATGCTCAACGGCTTCACCAATATGTAAAGCAGCCTGAACCACTCTAGCACCACCTTGACCACCACCAGTCATCAACAAACTCATCAACTTATGCATCGTAATAATCGTCATCATATCAGCAGGCAGTTGATCAAACTTTGGAGCATAAGGAGACTTGGGTGATGATGGGAAGTCATCAAAACCAGAGGCATCTGATTTACCACCCTGCAGGTAATGTTTTGAATTATATTAATACATTATATGGAGAGGTAATTGAGCTGCAATGCTAGTTAATATAACCATGACAAACGAACCTTTCCTTTACATAGATCTGCAGATGACTCCATCTTTTCACAAATTTGTGCTTTAGCACAAAAGTAACCACAATTTTCTGATTCATTTTCATCGTGCAAAAAGACAACCCTTGCGCCTGCAGACAATTAGAAAAACAGAACATATATGGCTTCAATTGTTGGCCAGAAAGCTTACACGATAATCAATCAATATGAAATGCAATAAACTAATCATTAACTAACTACTATCCTATATGTTTAATTCTACTTCAATTTCCATACCTTGTGCGCCTGCCCTGCTCTTAGCTCCACACAAGCTTCAACAAACATCTACTGAATCAATATCCTAACACAATAATACTTCAATTTCAAAATGTTCATTATAAATACACATATAGATATAGATATATAGATATAGAAATAGAGATAGATAGATACATACTTGACGATACAGGGCTTCAAGTGTTTCTTGACTGGCGCTTTCAATAGGGCCAACAAATAAACAAGAAGGTCCTTCAACTCCTAATGATCTAGATGACGAAGACCTTCGGTCGCCGCCTTTAATGGAAAGTCCGTTATTGGTGCTGATTTTGAATATGGAATTGGACTTTAGATAGCTCCACCACTGTTGACCCGATTACGTGATTTACACTTTGTATGGTCTGCAGACATTATATTTATTATAACGAGTTTTCTTCCAGTTGATCAACACCTAGCAGTGGATATAGTGATATACTACACTCATAGAACTTCCAGTTGATCCAGATGGTGCAGGTCCAGGTGGCAGAGAAGAAATCCTAATGGGAACTACCCGCACATCGTAACCAATTTTGCTCTGAGGCAAAGTTCTATGGGCAGCTTGATTATTTGAAACTCAAAGCTGCTGATGCAGCCGCTTGGTGCTCCCCATCACGTGCCTCTCTTTGGTCAATACCTGACACCAACACCGAACCTGCAGACCATACAAAGTGTAAATCCTTGTTTTATAGCAATTCAAAATCATTATGTTTATTTTGATTAAAGTCAACTTTAACCATTTACTTGTGTGATCAATAATTAAAAACTAGATCAATACCCGGTCGTTGACCGGGTAAAAAACAAAAAATATCAAACTTTCATTTATAAAACGTAACATAAAACAATGCAAACTCACACATAACATAAGATAGTTGAAAAAGAATTAGAATTGAGATGTTAAAACGAATATATTGACGTTGCAAAAACTTCATGATAAAGAATAGAAAGAGCATAGTCTTAAATCCACAAACTGCCTGCACATGCAATGATGGCCAAATTAGGCGACTGGTGGGTGGAGCACATGATCCTGTGAGGTATCAACCGCAGCAGGTGGCATGAACTGCCACATGGCCATTCCTGGGTAACTCATGACCGGAACCAACTTGTTACCCATAGGTTGAGCTCGAGCAGCGGCAGCTGCTACAGCGTACGCATCAGGGATTGCAGGTGGAGCCATGAAGGTAGGTTGCGGGTGGTTCATGGTGTTTACTTGTTGCTCAAGCTTCTCTTCATTTTTCTCAGTCTACACAAGTCAGCCAAAAGCAACTTGAAAACACGAGAAACGAATTGCCAGATTCCCGAAAACTAGAGGCCGCCATTTCGACCCATTTACTTATAACTTGCAAATGGGTCAAATCCAGTTATATTTAACCTCTAAAAGATTATTAATATTAGCTAATTAGCATGAAAAATAACAGGTTATATTGCTCAAAGGGGGCGTATTTAGAAAACTTTAATGCACAACTCCTTACAAATCAGTGTGTTTTATATTAGTAATTCAAGTTCTGTGAGATAAAAATTTCAGGCCAACTTGCCTATTTTACCGTTTACCAAAAATACTTGTTATGAATTTTGACCCGTTACCCAATGTGCATACTTCATCACCTCTACCCAATACAGAAGATCGGAAAAAAAAGGATTACCTTCAGCTCCTTAATTTTCTCCTGAAGATCTGTGTTACAATCTTTCAGCTTCTGAGCTTCTTTCCGTAATTGAGTCACCATTCGGACAGCATCAACCAAAATAACAGCCTTATCAATTTTAGGGGGCCTCTCAGGCTCAAGAATGGAAGCCAATTCAACAAACCTAAAACACACACCATAACACTAAAGTGGCAACAAACGAGATATGTAATTGGAAAGACCCGGTGATAGAAAACAGCATACTTGTCATTTAGCTTATCCCTCCTTAATTTCTCTCGGCACACTTTGCTACTTGTAGCATTGCAAGATTCAGACCTTCCCCTGTTGAACATAAGTCAAGGTGTAATGACAGAATCAAAACACAGGACGATACTAAAGGAATATCAAGATAAATCAGTTTTTAATGTATGTATAAACAGAGTCTGTTCAGATTATACAGAGGTCAAATAGCCGACTCTAGATAATCAGTTTCATACTAGCTACAGCCAAACGCTACAAGGCAAGCACAAAGTGAACTATTCTAAGTAAAAAAGAATTCCCAAAGTGTAAAATAAAATCAATCAATAACCCTTTATTTACCTAATTTGAGAACTTTCACTTCACCACACAAGACATGCCGCTTATTTTAGCAAGAATGCTCTTTTTAGTCATTTTACGTATTTTATTTCTCGACAATAACTAAAGATTATCAAACACTCAGCTGATCATTTGAGTATAACAACACAAACACATTCAACCACTACACAAGACTATATCCTAAAGTTTGCTTTTCTACAGCTTACTAATCTGATATCGGAATTTGCACAATCATAAATATCACCTTTAAAGAACACGAAAAATCAAACATCCAAGCACACCAATACACAACCATAAACCTTGTTTACATATCTAACCAAAAGCACACCAATACACAACCATAGATACATACATACATATATATATATATACAAGGCATAAAAACTTAAAGAAACATCGAAAAATTACCGCTTTTTGGATCTGGAATCATTATGTCCATCGGAATCCACAATAGAGCCATCAAATTCGAGACTAGAACCAAAACAGTGAAAAGCCAATGGTAAAAATGGTAGCACTAGCAATATATACATATATATATATATATATATGTATGTATAGCAGTAACTAATACATTACAGTGCTATAATGTCGACCAAGAACCCCTTTAGAAAAGATCCAATGGCAAAGAACCAGCAGCGGAATTTAATCAATCGACCAGCAGCAAACACGATCACTAAACCCGATTTTCAAGACAGAAACCCTAGATCCGATGAAACCCTAAAAAAAATCCCAAAAATAAGAAAGAAACCCTAGAATCGCCGATCCCTAATTCTCACAATCAAAACCATGAAAGATTTCTCAGATTTAGCAACAAATTCAATCATCACAAATAAAACCAAAAGAAATAGCCAAAGATTTTGGAACCCTTCGATTTTCGGGGCTTCGATTTTAAGGCTTCGATTGTAGCAGCAAAGAGGATTTTGTAGCAGTAAAGATTATTGTATTTTTGGATTTATTGTATTTTTGTAGCAGAAAGAGGATTTTGGATTTTTGGATTTGTAGCAGAAAGGGGATTCGGGGATATACAACATCTCGAACTGGTCGATCATATGGATAAACTTTAAAAGATTTAAAAAAAATAAGACGACACTTAGCATGACACGCAAACAAAGTGTATCCCGTGTTACACTACACTTTTTTATGACACTAAAAATTGCGTGTTATAAACCCTTCAGATTATACAAATTATGACAGTATTTTTATGACACACGTTTTTGCTTGTCATTAAAATGCGTGTGTCATAATTTAGGTGTCATTAAAGGCTATTTTTCTAGTAGTGCATCCATCTCATATACACCCCTCTTTCTCTTCTTTCTTGGTCTGCCTGCTTGCTTATGATGAACAGGAGGTGTTAGAGTGGTTGGGCATCTAGACTTAGGCCAGATGGTGTTGCCTGTTACAGGACTAACTTTGAAGCTATAAGCATGCTTCCATGTATCCAACCAATAGCACCTATGAGCCCATGATTCTGGTATACCAGGCTTCATTTGATTTTTCCTCATATTATAGATAGCAGCCACAACATGCTTGCATGGAAGTCCTGTCTATTCCCATTTTCGACAAGTACAAGTCATTGTGGTGGTATTCACAATAACTTGTTCACCCCAAGGTCCATGAATTTGGTATTTGTCACCACCATTCCAGATTGTTTTGCAAGCATGTGCCTCTTTCATTATCACATTCATTAACTCAGTTGCAGCAGGTGTAAGTGGACCTTTACTTTTCTCAATGACCTTCTGTACAGTCACAATTCTCTTCATAAAATACTCCCTAATGAAATCTATGCATGCAATAATAGGCTTGTCTCTGGCCTTCACTAACTGTTTGTTTAAAACCTCACAAAGATTGTTCAACAACATGTCTGACTTACACCTTCCTGTCATTTTTAAGTATATAAATGTGTGACATTTTGCCCTAAATACTTAAAGGTAAATGCATATAAAGGAAAGCATATTTACATACCAGAAAAGTGTGACCTTGCCCAGTGCTTGGGTGGAATTTTACTCAACCAGTTAAAGGCATCCACATTAAGGTTTTTCATTTCTTGCATATGGTTTTCAAACTGCTGGACTGTGGTTGCCACTGCACATCTCCATAGAATGTCTTTATAAGCCTTTCCTCTCCAATATAGTTTCATGTTTTCATGAATGTGTTTGAGGCAATATCTATGTTCAGCAGATGGAAATACATTGCTAACTGCTTGAATTAGACCCTGTTTATAAAGTCAAGTTTAATATACAGTTTAAGGAAATAATACAGTTTAATATAAAGGAAAGAGTAAAGGAAATACCTTTTGTCTGTCTGATATGAATGTGAAATTACATCTTTCATCCAAGTCAAGATCTGGTCCCAAACATCTAAGAAACCATGTCCAAGATTCTCTATTCTCTGTTTCAACAATAGCATATGCTATAGGGTATATCCCATTATTTGAATCAAGACCCACAGCTGTTAGAACCTGTCCTGGGAAAGGACCTTTCATAAATGCACCATCTAAGCCTACCAAATCCCTCAAACAGGCTTTGAACCCATGTTTAAGTGCTCCCAAACAGACATATATCCTCCTGAATTGTCTTGTTGGCTCATCTGCATTATTCACTGGCTCAACATCAAGAGTAACAGTTGTACCTGGATTTTGCAGCATCAATTCTTCACAATAATCCCTAAGCATTTCATACTGTTTATGGAAATCCCCCTGTAGATCTATTGCAGCTCTTTTTTTGGCTCTGAAAACCTTCATCCAAGAAACACTTAGCTCTAATTTTGCTTCTAATTGCTCTTGGAGTACCTTTGTAGGAATTTCAGGATTTCTGCCTATTTGATCTTTAATCTGGTTTGACATATACCTAAAGGTACAATGTTTTATCTCTCTTGATTGCAAACATTCATGTTTGTCTATAAATGTTTTGACCTGCCATGTTTCTGTTCCTGGTATTTTACTACAATAAATTGACCAAGGGCATTGATAATTGTGTTGTCTCCCACTACCAGATTCCTTATCCTTTTTGACCTTGGAATTTGACTTGGGCCCACTATCTTCAGTGTCCATAACTTTCTTTCCTTTATCCTTAGGCCCAACAGGCTGTTCCCCCTTCTCATCTGGCCCAATATTACTTTCACCCTTCTCAACAGGCCCAAAAACCTCATCATCTTCACCAAAAACTGGCATTATACCTTCACAAATAGCCTTGACCCTCCTTTTATCATTGTATGTAATCTTAATGCATCTTCTACTCTCTACTGCATATTTTCTTATCAGTTCTTTGATCTCTGCAGAAGTACCAAATGTCTGTGTGGCATAGAAAGGAGCATGTTCAACAGAACCACCAGCTGCTACTTGTTGCTTCCTAAACCTTCTCAACTTATTATCTCTAATCCTTTCAATATCATCACCACCAGAATCAGTATCACTATCAAAAACCTCATTGTCTATCACAGGCACCTCTTCATCATCTTGCATTGTGCCCTGACACTGGTTATTCAATCCAACATAATCAACTTGTTCATCCAAATTTAACCTATAATTAGTCATATCTACATCCACATCTTTAACCACATTATCCTCTTCAACTAAAACATCCTCATCATCTTCAACTTGTACATTATCCTTCACCACATTCTCTTCCACATTAACCTCTGCCTCATTATCATCTAAGACAGTATCATTAATCACATTCTCCTCTACCACATTAACCTCTACCTCATTATCATCTAAGACAGTCTCATTAACCACATTATCATTAACCACAGTATCATTAATCACATTATCCTTAACCAATTTTGCATTCTAAGTAGCAGCCTGCTCTAAACTTAATCTTCTAGCATTTGTTTTGGTTCTAACTACTGGATAATGTGTAACAAATAAAGTGACCATATTACATTCACCATCTAACAGCTTTCTCATAAAGTTTATATCAAAATCAGATAAAATACTCATCAATCCTAAACCCAACTCACAATGAGGTCTTTGAAATTGAATTTCTTTAATAGTTTTTAAATCATACCCCATTTCTTGTAACATTGTGTTCAATTCAATGAATGATAGACAATCACTATCAACATAATCTACATATGTGGACTTACCCTGATAATATAATCTCCCATCATTGGCATGCTTAAACTGACCCCCATGGCGAATTCTCATTGTAAACATGCTAGGGTTCCCATCTGCAAGTTATAAGTAACAAAAACTGATTAAAAATTACTGATTAATTTAAAACAGTACTAATTAAATTAAAAATACTGATAAAGTTAACAAATTTATTAGAAAATTAAAAAATAAAATAAAACAGAGTATCTTCAAAAATACCCAAAATAATTAGGGTTTTTAAGGATGAATCTTACCGTACAGCCTGTCAAGATCATAATCATCGACATCTTTGGGTCGTATTTTCCAAGCCATTAAACTACCTGATCGGTTGAATCGTGTGTTATTAGGATTAGGTTTTCTTTTTTGGTATGAAATGTGTAAATGAAGATGAAATTGGGGTATAAAAAGAGTTTCCAAAGCAGCTGCAGGTGCGAAATTACATTTTTACCCCTCACGTGCAAGTCACGTGAGGGGGGTTTTAACGGCTTCATGACGGCGTTGGGCAAAAGTATGGTGCGAGTGGAGAATTGAATACATGGGGTATGATCAGCGTAATTTCGAAAGGAAAGGTATGAAACCAGTAATATGGGCCAAACGTGAGGTACCATTTCAGTAATTAACTCTAACTGAAATAGTCCAATAATCCAACGGCCCGCCGAGTGGGCTTTAAGAATTTTGGACTTCTATAATTATTTGTTCCACATGTGGTGTGGGCCTAGACATGCCCAAAAACCGCTTTTTGGAGAAACCGGTTCCAAGTCGGTCAACGCGATCAAAAACCGGTTTTGATCAAACCGGAACCGGTTTTAGTAAAAAGGTTGACCCTTTTTTTCGGGTTTTTCCCTAAAAACCGAAACCGAACTGATATGAAACCCGTAAAAACCGATTCTAAAAACCGGAACCGGAACCGGCGGTTTTTCCAAAACTGTAACCGGTTTGGGAAAAACCGGTTTTTCCAGGTTCGGTTTTTCGAAAACGTTTCTCTCAAAATCGGCTTTTTTTTGGGCATGTGTAGGTGTGGTTGTCCATGTGGTTTGAGTGATACAAATTTAAGATTAATTTATTTTATTTATAATTTTTCGATAGATAATCATGACACTCGAAACTGTTACGTCTCGTTATAAAATATGGTAAAACTACTCTATTTCAATATTTCTTACATATGTAACATCTGGATTTAACCACAATAGGCCTAATACTTCTTATCTATGTACATTTTCAATCATACTTTTTTACAAAAAAAATTGAGAAAAAACATGGTTGTATAATTTGTTGTGAAACTTGTATTGTGTGGTGTATGAAAGTACTTTTGCGACCTAAGTTTAGGTTAACAAAACAAACTTATCACCTATCTTTTCTAAGATCTAAATTAATCGCTAAACAAATCAGAACAGACAAACTTGCCATCAAATGAGCAAGTTTGCATCCCACGTTTTCCATATATGATGTATGAAACGTAAACCACCGTAATAAATTGATCATAACAAGGTTTCTTTTACGACAAATTATCTCATTCAAATTCTTACACATAAACTACGTACTCTGAATGTCTAGGATTGAACCCAATTAAATTACCTCAAATACCCCACCTGCATAATTGTGGGAAGAAAATCTCGAATCCGGGTTGATCAGTGAACTCAACACAAATATTAGACGAGCCATCAACCCATTAGTTAAACCAAAGAATCAATTTGTCTTTATTTGCGTTATTAAATTAAAAGTATTATTAAAAGTCCATATCTCCAAGGAATCTAAACTTTTTTGAACTTTCGAAGGAATCTAAATTGGTTAGCGGTGTGAATAAATGCTTAGAGCTTGAAATTATTTTCGGTATAATTTAGCTAACTTTAAGCAACAATAATAAATGTAGCTATTAAACAAATGGATATATTATACTCCTTCCGTCCCATTTTAATTGTCCTATTTTGACTGGTCAAGTCTTTTTCTTCCGGCTTTGACCGTAAATATATATGTTTGTGTTATATATTAGTTGATGAAAGTTGTATCAATAAAAAGTCCATTTAAAACTCAATCAATTCATATATGTTATATCAAATGTTATATAACACAAACAAAAATATTTACGGTCAAAGTTGAAAGAAAAAGACTCAAAAAGTCAAACCAGGACACTTAATATGAGACGGGGAGTATAAAAACAAAAGGTCCATGAACTGTTCTAGTATTTTAAAATTCTTTCTTATTTTTCATTCTTACAAAGTTATCTGCTTCATTTAATTACTGATGTCTTGTATATCTATGAGAAAGAAGATTCCTTAAACCCCTTGTAAGTCGGCACGTGCGCGGGATGCCTAATTAAGCATTGATTAATCATGTTTGTAGTACAAATTATGCATACACATGCAGACCCATGTTCCACGACGAGCTTTGCATGGGGAACAGTCAGGAAGTTACTCATATTAAAATCGATTGTACTATCAATCCTGATGCCGATTTCTCGAGTAAATTGATTTTGCACGACCCTCGGTACGTAATGGCGAGAGATTGTATCAATGAAGCGAAGTGTGTATGCAGTATCAATTACGAGTACTATAAGTAAACCATGTGAATTGAAAGATGTGAAATTTCAGTGTGTTCAAATTATTTAATTCTGTTTGATCTAAATTTGCAGGCCGAAAGTGCAACTATATATAGCATTGGATTGCTGTGGCTGCAGGGCCAGACTCTGGGAAGCCAACCAATCAGGTAAACATTCATTCATTACCGGTTTTTAATTATAAATTTTAGATAAAACGATTTTGCGTAACAATTATATAAATCATAATTCTTGAAGGCCGGTGAGTCTAGGACCCTAGTTGATGCGCACAATACACTAACACCTCAACAATGGAGACCAACCCCATTGACGAAGCCAATGAATCAAGTTGTCATTATTTGCGGTATTAATTAAAACCATTAAAAGTTCATGTCTCATCAAACGAATCTATAAATTAGTCAACTGCGTGGATATATATATGCTAATTTAGAGTTTGAATGAAATCCTAAAATATACAGTATACACTTGCACGTTATTTTTATAATTTAGTTGCCTTTGAGATGCAGCAATATATAAGTAACTAGGTGAAACTCGTGCGTTGCACCGGTTTTTTTTAGTTTCTAACATAATTCATTGTAGATGACACGCAATAAAAATAATGTTACCAAAAATGTATTTCCTTCGTTGCACGGATTATTTTATTTCTTGCTGATTCTTTGTGAACCACATACAATACAAAAAGTCTTATATAACTTGAAATAAATAGTTATCTCTCTCTCTCTCTCTATATATATAGGCTTTAAGTAAAATAAAATAAGTATTAAAGTAAAACAAATAAAACAATAGGTTTTTTTCACTGAAGATCACCTTGCATCATGAAAATCATCGTGCATCAATTGATTCGTGAATCAATTTAACCATGATCTAAGGGTCAAGATCTTGTCTTATTTGTTTTACTTTAATACTTGTTTTACAAATTACAATACCCAACACCTATATATATATACAAAGATATCATGTAGTATTAAGTAGATATTTGTAAACATTCAAGTAAATACTAAAAAGTGACTGTTAATAGTCCGATTTTGGGCTCTGACTTGTTTGGCATAGTCCCGATTTAGCAAGTCCAATTATACCGACTTCACAAGTTTAACTGATGACCATACGTCTATAAAAAACATATGTTTCATTTGAAAAATTCACCAAAACACAATACCATAAAGTGACACGATTACCCCAAACACTACACCACAGTAAGCATATTATAAAGTTAACATGTGAAATAATTCCTTAAAGGAAGACCATACTCAATGACCATTGAAGGTTTCACCTGTAATTTTGCAAGAAACAAAAGCTAGTCACAATCTACCTATCTATTAAAAACTACAAAACAATTACTTTCATATCCTATAAAAAAGTTTAAAGAAAGGGGGAGAAAACGTGACCTTATGAACCCAAGTATCAACCCTTTCATGGCCATGACCCAACAAAAACACAATTGAAGACATTTTGACTTGAACCAGATATAGCAACACGACCAACAAATGGCAGCAACAAAACGCACCAACAGTTATAGCAACCCTTTCATGGCCATAATCTATATCAGCGGACAAAAACACGACCAACAATGGCAGTAGCAAAAGGCACAAACAGATAACAACCATCTTAAAATATCATGAAAGAATCTGGAGATTTTAACAGAATATGACCAGCAACCTTCGATATAACATGTACCCGACCCGCAGCAAACTCAGTAATATGCAAAATATCAACAGTAACACATAAGCTTTGGTCTCTTTAATACATTTGAAGCAACTTGACACAAAAATATCATATAATTTAACTTTATATACACCTTTACAAACTATACATGAAAAATTAGTCTTATATTTTCCACCTTTAAAAATGGGTACCCATGCTAGAAACTCCACCCAATTGCTTGAATTCTTAAAACATTGATTTGTTGTTTCATCAATCAACCGACCTAACATGAATCAAACGATAATATTACATGAATCTCAATATTGTATCTCTACCCTTATGTTGAAATATAAATATAACTACAACTCTAAAAGGAAGCTAAAAGATGAAGCGGTAAAAGACCATATTTTGTCCTTCGACCATGCCCTTTGGGCTGCTTCTCCTAAAAAAACAGAGTTGTAAGTTGTAACTAAAACAGGACGCAAATATACATTTATATGGTTGTGAAAACCTTACCCAATTATCTTCAACAAAAATAGAGTATAATAATATACTTTCTACACAATACACATATCTGATAAACTTACTATTCAAAAATACAAACAATATTGACCGCCCCCTACGCGTTTTGATCCAAACCCATTTGACACACTACCCATCGAGTCTGTGTCACCTCGTCTAATCCTAAATGAATATGGGTGTGATTAATAACGAAACATACACAAGAAATAAAGAAATAGAACTGACCATCCTAAAAAGCATAGAGTTAATAGTTCTTGCGCCATAGACACTGCCACAGCTTTGGATTTTTGATGTAGTATGATCCAACTTCCAATAACAATAACCAACCTTGTTCGCTCCAACGATGTTAGAATCTGGCTCTGCATATGGTTCGTTATACCAAAAGATCAGCTCTCATATGTAGTAGTTCTTTTCATACAATCTCAAAAATCGTTTTATTATTAAAAAAATAGTATAGCATTATTTATTTATAATAACTATAAAGATCAAAATTTGCCATAAAATGTGGGTCAAAACTATCTGTCAACCGACCTCTCAATTAACAGATTGTCATATATAATAGTTGACATTTGATACAACCACTGAGTTGGTTTACAATTTATACTACATGCCAATAATAAGGTTTCACCTATATTCCATTTAGGTGGATGTTTACATTTATATCACTAACACTATGTGATATGATCATAGTCGGTAACCATTGAGAATAGTTGCAGTTGAAACAATTTGCAATATTAGACTGACCTTACATCACGAGCATTGACGAAAATGCACAAGTTCATTTGAGAACAGATAAAAACCAAGGAAAGATTTATACTGCACTTGTATATGTTGACATAGGGACTGTGATCCCTTAAGGAAGACCTTAATAAAAAAATAAGGCCTCTTCTTTGTCTTCAAGTAAAATATAGTGGTAGTTTTTTTTCTGTACCATCGAACCTGCCAATAAAGAGGGATCACTGTCGGCAATTGCGGCACAACCATCAACGCAAAATCCTAAAATGAAAACCATTATCTCAGACACAACGAAGTTCATAACTATTAACAACCTTTGAGTGATATATTCACATGCTAACCAAGCTAAAAAGGCACAGTTGGAACACCATTTGATTACCGGTAAATTTAACATCATCTGCTGAACTCTTACATTTTACAGAGCCTAGATTTTAGAAGTTTCAAATGAAGGTTCCTTTAACCCAATTTATTTCAATTTCGGCTTTTTTCGAATCACTTGTCTAAGATCTCCGTAAAGACATACCAATGTTAAGAAATGCACAAGTGCTTAAAACAAATTTATTAATTAGATACTAAGTTTTTTTTACACATGTCCAAACATCAATGTTAATGGTACAAACATATGTATGCACTATGACTGATGACTCGTCAACTCGCCTTAAAATAGAATTATTAGATACAAATTGAAACTAAGAAACATAAGGGGAGTATGCAAAGCTTATCATGAAAAATATCATAATAGAACTAAGAGTCTATTCAATAATATTAACTGAAGTCATTAGTATATATAAAAAAAATTTGAATACTGAAATCTTGATAAATATATTGATTGTATCCATCTAATTTTTAACCCTAAATTCCTAAAATTTAGGTATTTAAGGTATCATCAGCAACAAATTTGATGGAAAGAATATGGGGATATCTGTTTTCTTTGATGAAGGCACGAACGTGAGGGGATAAATTAGAAATCTGATTCTTCTATCAGCAGCAAGGAATGACATTTTATCAAATTTGGGTTTCCAACTCACAAACAAAACCAAGCTTGGTTCAAGTGGTAGATGCGCTGCACATGAATTTGGAGGTCATGGGTTCGAACCCACCTCCGGATTTTTTTATTAAAAGCTAATTTATGGCTTATATATGCTCAAGTGGACACTCCACATCAGATAAGTTGCCTACGTGGTTGCTGACTTGTCACTTGGATCGTTCTGGTGACGCCATGTAGGAAAATGCTGACGTGGCGGGCTAGGAGAGCGCCAAGCGAGCACTTTATGATAGCTTTATATATATATACTAGCTAATCAACCCGGGTTTAACCCGGGCCGTTTAAATAAATTTTAAAATAATATATATAACATTGTGTGTATTTTTTGTTCACAGAGAGTACGGTACCTTATTTATGTCACTGATAAAGAAAATACAAATATTGAAATATACAATGGTTTTCACGCGTTACTTATGAATTATGATGGGCATGAACATCATTCATAATTAATATCTCAATTATAAAACCCTACACTATACAACAATTCATACTATACTATCAAACTATCAATATTGACTATTATTATACTATCAATATCTCCCGCTGTCGAATCAGGACACGAAGTTTCCAGCGAAATTCATCTTTCAAAAAAAAACTATACTATCAATACCGACTATTACTATACTAATACCACACTTCAGATGAAAAGATACACTACCTAACACAATTCGAACCACACATAATAAACATCACCACCTGTGCAAATAACCAGTAGCATAATACTTGTACTCTCATGATTCGCAATCCTTTTATACTGGCAACCAAAATTTGCATATCAAACACCTCTCCATAGCTGTTACTGCCTTCAACACAATTTGGTTTAACCACGGTACAAGGCTTACACATACAGAAAGTATATCTATTTGTCAAAGCAACCAAAATTACATTTCCCCATTTAGCTCTTAGCTCATAAGCCCTACAATGGTTATACATTCACTATCATTCGAGGTAAGGTGAACAACGCTACCAGCAGTAGAAGCAACAATAACACAGGGATAGTAAGTGACCATGGGGTCAACGTGGGTAACTTTCAATGCATTACAAAACGGGTTGGGTAAAGCAACAATTTTGTTTTGTGATTATCTACTCCAAGTGTTCAGCTAATGACATCCTCTATTGCAGCCTTCTTCCAATTTTTATATGCAGCAATGGATAAGCTGCTTATACAACACCATTATAGTCATTTTGTATCTACCTTTGAGTTAAAGGATCATGACTAATTTTACCACAGTTGCTATTTTAATTAAGAGTTAATTACAGAAATCGTTCCTGTCGTCGACCCTCACTTGCAGCTTTCATCCCTAGGTTTCATAAATTACAGTTTTAGTCCAAATAAGTTTGTCTCGTCAACAGTTTTGGTCCAAGTTCCAAACGGACGTTTAATTATCCATCACGTGACCTGCACGTGATGGGTATTTTAGTCTTTTTAATACCACAAGGACTAAAAGTGTAATTAACTTTTCTAATAATAAATTATTTTAATAAAAATATATATACATACGTTGCTGCTGCTGTAAGGGTTATAATATTTTCCCCCATATATGTGTATATATACATACATTTACCAACATATTTCATATATAGATCTATATAATTTCCCAAATTTATATGCTTTTTCAGATTTCATATTACCATTATCTCTAATATTTTTCAACAAATCTAAACCCAAATTAGTGCTTACAAATCAAATCCACCAACATCAACCAACTTTACAACATGACAAAAATCAGAAAAAAAAACGAAAAAAAAAAACAAAGAGGTAAAAAAAGGTCGGTACGATTTCTAGTCTTGATGATGAAAATTTTTATAATAAACTCACTCATGGTCAAGTATATATATATTTTCAATCAAGAAAACAATTGATGCTCACCAATGCATATACTTAATTTGTGCAGAATGTTTGTTGATTCTTGCAAGCGACTTCGTATCATGAAAGAGTCAGATGCTATTGGACTTGGTAAGCAACTTCGTTACGAAACCAAATTATTAAATATCTACCTCCTAGTCTCCTACATATTAAAAGTATGGATACGGGTCTTCTTCAATTCGGATCCGGATCTTCTATGGTTTTCGGATCTAGAATATTTTTTTAGATCTGGAGTTGGTGATGGGTTTTATTTCATATGTGTTCAAACTTGATACTGAAGCTGCGAATGATGACGGGGATATGCAGCATTCGATTCTTTATATATATTCTTTTATATAGATGTAGTATAATTGGGAAATAAACCAGTTTGTTGACTCTTCATATATGGTAACATTTCAAAGTGTGATTGATTGATTGATTGGTGTTAGATCTTGAATAAAGGGGTTTATATTGTATATGTATATATTTGAAGATATAGATCTGCTTCATATGTATACAGATTTTACTATGTATTATATATTTATAATAGATATAAATTGTATGTATAAATATATTGACGATAATAAGAGATAGGAAAAAACATATATGTTGTTGACTTATTTTTGATTTGTTGCTGATGAGGATGAATTGATGGACCGATGATGATTGATTTCTTTATGATATAGATATAGAATACAGATGAAGAAGAAGATAGATGTAATTATCTGACCAAAATACCCATCATCTGAAAGTCACATGATGGGGTTCTTAACGTCCGTTAGTCATTTGGACCAAAAGTGTTGACGGAGCAAAGTTTTTTGGACTAAAACTGTCATTTATTAAACTTAGGGACGAAAGCTGCAAGTAGAGGTCCACGACAAGGACGATTTCTGTAATTAACTCTTTAATTAATAACCCACAAAGTCACAAATAAGAACATAAAAGCAATGTTTATTTTAATTAAAACTAAAATCCCTTAATATAGATAATAAAGGTAGCGATTAATATAACCACAAAGGAAAAAAACAACAAACTAAAAAAGACAAGCAACAATCTTTAATAAACAATATTATATAAAGAAAAAAAATTACCAGAATTGATCGTTAGGATTGAACAACCTATTGATAACATATGAATGTTATAGAAATACTATAAGTCCATGAATCACCATCCATAGTTCTTCCTTAATTATAAGTATAATAATTTATGTAATTATGAAATAGAGATTAAAAAATAAGAATCCTAATAAGCTGGTTGAAAAAGTTCTCCTTATATTAAAATGGCGATTGGAATTTGAGATTTGAAAAAAGCTATTTTATTTTGTTATATTTTGTGAAAATTAGAATTAGATAAGGTTTTGAGGGGAAGCTATCTAAGAAAAGAGCATAGGCTGCCACCTGGCATAATTTTAAAGGATTTACTTTTAAGGATCCTCTTTTATTAAGAAAGTAGATATATAGATAAATAAATGTATAGTAGCATGCCATTAAGCAAATGGATATATAAAAAACTGAAAAATGAAGCTACAAATAAGGACTTATTGGTACCAAGCCTAAACAGAAAACATGAACAAACAAATGATGGTAAAAGTTGTGTTGTATATGCTGTTGGTGATCGCCTTGGTCGCAGCCCCTCGAGCACAAGGACAGCGCGTGACGTCTTTCCTAGAAGGTGCCCCGTGTTCCAATGGAGCTGATGAAGAATGTTGCAACCTTCTTAAGGAAATGACAGACCCTTGGAATGGACATGTCGAAACCGATTTGTGTGTTTGTATGGGGCTTCAAGCGGGCGGAATCCCTGGCAGCCGCCTTAACGAGTGTGGCGTGGTTGAGGGATCAGATCCCATCTGTTGATCTTGTTTTACTAGCCTTATTGTCTTCCGTCTCATGATAGTATATATATATTGAATTAATATATGTTGTGTTTGCATTATTTTTCTTGAATAAGATATATACTAGACGGAGGCATGATTACATATCAAGTTGTATTACTTCTTAATGAAATAAAAAACACATTATTAAACTGAAGTAGCATTAGCGTAATTGCAGGTATATCCCGTGAATTTTATGTTAACAATTGATATAGAAAATATAGAAGAATTATTATTATTAGATAGAAGATAATAAGGCTTTGAATAGCCTTTAAAGAGAACAACTAAACCAGAGGACTACATTGTGTTTTTGATTGTTTTTTTTCCTACTTACATAATAATGAATATATATACACATAGGATTGTTTGACTTTTGCTTGGCACCTAAGTTTCATTCCACCGCCTCTTTTCCTTTGGACTTCGACTCATAAATCTTTTTCCCTCTTCAGTCCATGTTGGGTCTTCTAGTCTCCTGGTTGCTCACGCCCAACAATAACAATGTTGGGCTCTTCATATTTCTTCTATTTGATCCACACTTTCTAACACTCCCCCTCAAGTTGAATAGTGGGATTTCCAATATTCAACTTGAATTGATTTCGATTTTGACTTTGGTTTTGAGTTTGACTTGAGCTACCGCGTTCAGACATGGAAGACTTTGATTGATTATTGATCTACCGTCTTCTTCAGACATGGTAGTTTTTGATTTGAGCTACCGCCTTCTTCAGACATGGTAGTTTTTGATTTGAGCTACCGCCTTCTTCAGACATGGTAGACTTGATTTGAGATACCGTCTTCAACATGGTAGTCTCACAATTTTGTTTGTGAGATACCGCCTTTGGACATGGTATCTTTTGGTTTGAGCTGCCGCCTTTAGACATGGCAGCCGTTGATTTTGAGCTGCCGCCTTCCTCATGGTAGCCTCCTTTTGTTTTATTGCTGAGCTACCGCCTTCGTGCATGGTAGCCTTTGGTTTAATTGACTGTCATAAAAAACATCGACATCCTTAAGTGGAGTATTATCATCTCCAAGTGAAGGGGTTGGTTGAACAACTGACCACCGACCATTACTGAATCGATTGAAGATTTGAAGATGCGGGTTCAAATCTTCGAACCCGACTTTTTCTTGCGGCTTCTGCTTTCTTTCTCCCCTTCGTTTTTTTTCTCTCGACCGAACACCTTCCAAAACCAACACCACCTGTAAATAATTTGACCTAGTATTAATTATAACCTAGTTCTAATTAATGTTAAGCTGTTTGTGATGTCAAACGAATGTGCTGCTTCTTGCGGCCGTCCAACCAATCAAAAGAAACAACCTCACGAAAAGCAAAACCAAAGTGTTTTGGGATCTTTGTCTTTTGCGGAAAAATTTCTTGAAATGGTCATATTTCGAATGTCTTTTGTCAAATAAGTTTTGAGAAAAAAAAATTATGTAACCAGTTAATCCGGTAGTGCCACTACCGGACTCGCTAATCCTAGGCGAAACCGGTAGTGGCAAAACCGGTGTCAAGATCAAAGACCGAGACCGGTATTGGCACTACCGGTCTCGCAGGTGTACAGTAGCAGCAGCAGGAGCATGGCAGAGGCAGCAGGTTGAGTTGACAAGGCACTTTGAGTCCGGGGATCCCACTTCCGGTCTCGAGCTCATGACAAAAATCACATGCAAAAGTTTTAATAGTTGTCATAATAGTCCTGGTTTGTATTGGTTCTAAAACTTATATATGCATGCATTTTTATGATAGATAGTCACGCATACAATACAAACAAACATTATTTTCAAAAGCAAACATATATTTCAATCATCAAAAACTTTCATTTACAATACAAAATGGCATCTCTTAACATTACCTGTGTACCAAGAAATCCAGAATTGTTGTGGCGGCAAACTGAAGATACCCATCGTGCATACAATATTTTCCATGACCGCCAAGTGAGTGAGCCAAGATGTAGAAAAGGTGATGGAGGAATCATGTTCACACTATTTAAGATGAAGAAAAGCAAAGCCATCTGTGAGAAGGTCATGACGCATATCAGGAATGCTGGGTTTGAGGGTGTATTGATGCCAGTTTTCGTGGACCCCGTATACCACCTTCCTCCACTTACTACCTCGAGATTGTACGGATGGTCAACACATATGGCCATACATTGGGGCGTTGATACATTGGGAGGAGGTGGAACCTCATCTAGCACAGAGAGTTGCTAGACAGTTTGGAATGATACAAACCATTCCAAATGAAGTTGGTTTGTTGGAACCAAGACAGTGGCTTGACCTTCGTAGACTCCTTAAGGGGAGAAGACCTGTGGTTGACTGGGGAAAAAGAAACAGTAAATATGTCGACGAATGGGACAACCGACATCAACGGCTCCACCTAGGAGATGAGGGGTCCACCACTGAGGTGGGCTATATGCGGTGGTATCATGACCGTACCGTGTTGCTCATCGGTAAACCAGGTCAGCCCCAACGTGAAGGCGAATACCCTGCCTGGGGGGTTAATCAACAGTTGTATGTAAGTATTTTTTAAAAAAAATAAAAGTTGTTAATAATTTTTTAAAATTTGTTACTAATATTTTATGGTGCACAGCAACAGGGATTGTTGGAGGTTGACGACCGAGCTCGTCATTTACAAGAGACCAATCCGGAAAACAGCCAGATGTTTGGGGATTTTAGGACAATACCGAGGGAGGTATTTTCATACAGTCGTCAGGATGAACGTATGGATTATAGTTCACAAAATTTCATGTTTCCTGAGTCGCAAAATTTTCATGTTTCCTGTGTTTAGGCCGTCACCAAACTCGGGTTTTCAAAACTAAAACCCGAGTAATTCATAGGTCGGTGCCTCAAGTTCTGTGTAACACCCCAAGATTTTAAAATAAATAAATTAACCCCTTTTTGTAGTTTTAACATTAAAATAATTTCCTAGTATTTAATTTTGAGTTATGGGGTCAATTTAGTTGGAACTTTAACGGATAGCGGGTATTTTCTCACTAAAAGTAGACAGGGGTCGTGGCACCCCCATAATGTGCCAGCCACCTCCCTAAGTCCTTACTCACCATTCCATTATCAAGAGTTCTCTTTTCTTGAATCTTCTGGTAAATTCCATTCCACTCAATACATTCATTTCCTTAATCTATCAAGAGTTCTCCATAGCAAACTAAAAATAATAATCCGTATTAGTGAAGAATTGAATTTGGAGAAATTGAGAGTAAGTGGTGGTGGTGGTCGAAATTAGCAAGAAGAAAAGGGGGAAGTAATTGTGAATTGGAAACCCTAATCTTTTATAATCCTTTTCTTCAAGGTAATGATTTCCCTATAACTTAATTTTGATTTCTTTAAGAATTAGGGTTCTAGAGAGATTTCAATTTGGGGGTTTTGCTAGAAGTGACTTATTATATGATTTTCCCCAAATTCTTGTATTTTATAGTTTGTTATTGAGTTGCATGATGAATTTAATTATGATTTTTGAATGATTGACATTGAAACTTGGATTATGAAAGAATGGTGATTTTTGCTAGTTGAATGGAAGGATGATGAATTTGATGAGTTGAATTCATCTAAGTGAATTTTTGAAAGAAATGCAACTCAATAGCAAAATAAGATGATTTTGGCTTAGGAATGTTAGTGAATTGTTAGTATGACTAGTTGAGCTAGCCAAGAGAATGAATATGACCTTTTATGCATGTTGTGATAATTGATAGGTTCAAAACAATAACGTGTGTTCTTGTGGCCACCATGGGCTTGGTTGTTCGTCATTAAGGTGAGTACATTTATATACGATTATATACATATTGGGTCAATCACATGAAAGACGGGGAGGGAGACCATAGTTATGCGAAGGAAAGACCATATGGGGAGTATGGCATGTGATGGAAAGACCATATGGGGAGTATGGCATGTAATGTAAGACCATACGGGGAGTATGGCATGCGTTGTAAGACCACACGGGGAGTATGGCATGTAATGTAAGACCATATGGGGAGTATGGCATGTAATGTAAGACCATACGGGGAGTATGGCATGCGTTGTAAGACCACACGGGGAGTATGGCATGTAATGTAAGACCATATGGGGAGTATGGCGTGTAATGTAAGACCATACGGGGAGTATGGCATGCGATGTAAGACCACACGGGGAGTATGGCATGTAATGTAAGACCATACGGGGAGTATGGCATGTGTTGTAAGACCACACGGGGAGTATGGCATGTGATGTAAGACCATATGGGGAGTATGGCATGTAATGTAAGACCATATGGGGAGTATGGCATGTAATGTACCATACGGGGAGTATGGCATGTAATGTAAGACCATACGGGGAGTATGGCATGTGATGTAAGACCATACGGGGAGTATGGCATGTAATGTAAGACCATATGGGGAGTATGGCATGTAATGTACCATATGGGGAGTATGGCATGTAATGTAAGACCATATGGGGAGTATGGCATGTAATGTACCATACGGGGAGTATGGCATGTAATGTAAGACCATACGGGGAGTATGGCATGTAATGTAAGACCACACGGGGAGTATGGCATGTAATGTAAGACCATATGGGGAGTATGGCGTGTAATGTAAGACCATATGGGGAGTATGGCATGTAATGTAAGACCATATGGGGAGTATGGCATGTAATGTAAGACCATACGGGGAGTATGGCATGTAATGTAAGACCATATGGGGAGTATGGCGTGTAATGTAAGACCATACGGGGAGTATGGCGTGTAATGTAAGACCATATGGGGAGTATGGCGTGTAATGTAAGACCATATGGGGAGTATGGCATGTAATGTAAGACCATATGGGGAGTATGGCATGTAATGTACCATACGGGGAGTATGGCATGTAATGTAAGACCATACGGGGAGTATGGCATGTAATGTAAGACCATACGGGGAGTATGGCATGCGTTGTAAGACCACACGGGGAGTATGGCATGTAATGTAAGACCATATGGGGAGTATGGCATGTAATGTAAGACCATACGGGGAGTATGGCATGTGTTGTAAGACCACACGGGGAGTATGGCATGTAATGTAAGACCATATGGGGAGTATGGCATGTAATGTACCATACGGGGAGTATGGCATGTAATGTAAGACCATACGGGGAGTATGGCATGTAATGTAAGACCATATGGGGAGTATGGCATGTAATGTACCATACGGGGAGTATGGCATGTAATGTAAGACCATACGGGGAGTATGGCATGTAATGTAAGACCATATGGGGAGTATGGCATGTAATGTACCATATGGGGAGTATGGCATGTGATGAAAGACCATATGGGGAGTATGGCATGTAATGTAAGACCATATGGGGAGTATGGCATGTAATGTAAGACCATACGGGGAGTATGGCATGCGTTGTAAGACCACACGGGGAGTATGGCATGTAATGTAAGACCACACGGGGAGTATGGCATGTAATGTAAGACCATATGGGGAGTATGGCATGTAATGTAAGACCATACGGGGAGTATGGCATGCGTTGTAAGACCACACGGGGAGTATGGCATGTAATGTAAGACCATATGGGGAGTATGGCGTGTAATGTAAGACCATACGGGGAGTATGGCATGCGTTGTAAGACCACACGGGGAGTATGGCATGTAAAGTAAGACCACACGGGGAGTATGGCATGTAATGTAAGACCATACGGGGAGTATGGCATGCGTTGTAAGACCACACGGGGAGTATGGCATGTAATGTAAGACCATATGGGGAGTATGGCATGTAATGTAAGACCATACGGGGAGTATGGCATGTGTTGTAAGACCACACGGGGAGTATGGCATGTAATGTAAGACCATATGGGGAGTATGGCGTGTAATGTAAGACCATACGGGGAGTATGGCATGTAATGTAAGACCATACGGGGAGTATGGCATGCGTTGTAAGACCACACGGGGAGTATGGCATGTAATGTAAGACCATATGGGGAGTATGGCATGTAATGTAAGACCATATGGGGAGTATGGCATGTAATGTAAGACCATATGGGGAGTATGGCATGTAATGTAAGACCATACGGGGAGTATGGCATGCGTTGTAAGACCACACGGGGAGTATGGCATGTAATGTAAGACCATATGGGGAGTATGGCATGTAATGTAAGACCATACGGGGAGTATGGCATGCGTTGTAAGACCACACGGGGAGTATGGCATGTAATGTAAGACCATATGGGGAGTATGGCATGTAATGTAAGACCATATGGGGAGTATGGCGTGTAATGTAAGACCATACGGGGAGTATGGCATGCGATGTAAGACCATACGGGTAGTATGGCATGTAATGTAAGACCATATGGGGAGTATGACATGTAATGTAAGACCATACGGGGAGTATGGCATGCGTTGTAAGACCACACGGGGAGTATGGCATGTAATGTAAGACCATATGGGGAGTATGGCATGTAATGTAAGACCATACGGGGAGTATGGCATGTAATGTAAGACCATACGGGGAGTATGGCATGTAATGTAAGACCATACGGGGAGTATGGCATGTGATGTAAGACCATATGGGGAGTATGGCATGTAATGTAAGACCATATGGGGAGTATGGCATGTAATGTACCATACGGGGAGTATGGCATGTAATGTAAGACCATACGGGGAGTATGGCATGTGATGTAAGACCATACGGGGAGTATGGCATGTAATGTAAGACCATATGGGGAGTATGGCATGTAATGTACCATACGGGGAGTATGGCATGTAATGTAAGACCATACGGGGAGTATGGCATGTAATGTAAGACCATACGGGGAGTATGGCATGTAATGTAAGACCATACGGGGAGTATGGCATGTGTTGTAAGACCACACGGGGAGTATGGCATGTAATGTAAGACCATATGGGGAGTATGACATGTAATGTAAGACCATACGGGGAGTATGGCATGCGTTGTAAGACCACACGGGGAGTATGGCATGTAATGTAAGACCATATGGGGAGTATGGCATGTAATGTAAGACCATACGGGGAGTATGGCATGCGTTGTAAGACCACACGGGGAGTATGGCATGTAATGTAAGACCATATGGGGAGTATGGCATGTAATGTAAGACCATACGGGGAGTATGGCATGTGTTGTAAGACCACATGGGGAGTATGGCATGTAATGTAAGACCATATGGGGAGTATGGCATGTAATGTAAGACCATACGGGGAGTATGGCATGTAATGTAAGACCATATGGGGAGTATGGCATGTAATGTACCATACGGGGAGTATGGCATGTAATGTAAGACCATACGGGGAGTATGGCATGTAATGTAAGACCACACGGGGAGTATGGCATGTAATGTAAGACCATATGGGGAGTATGGCGTGTAATGTAAGACCATACGGGGAGTATGGCATGCGTTGTAAGACCACACGGGGAGTATGGCATGTAATGTAAGACCATATGGGGAGTATGGCATGTAATGTAAGACCATATGGGGAGTATGGCGTGTAATGTAAGACCATACGGGGAGTATGGCATGCGTATGTAAAAAATAAAAAATAAAAAATAAAAAATTGTCGTTTCTTTTATATATCGAGTCCAGTCGTTTCATTCTGGCACCCAACATATCCCTCAGAACCCGGGTTTTTTTACTCCGAGTAATTTATTTGACAATCTGTTCAATGTCCCCCCCTCTCAATTTTTTGCACCAGATTACCAGTTTTCTGGTCCACCGGCACGAAACTACTCTCCTTATCCAATGCAACCTTTCGACATTCCAAGTTCTTCTCAATACCCAGTTACAAATCTGGGAAATGACGAAGAACAACAAGAAGAAGAACAACGAGAAGAAGAAGTGGGTCCGCGAAGAAGTCGCAGAGTTCCTCCTGGACCACCAGGATGTGGAACGGGTGGCCATAGATAGATTATATTATGTATTATCTTGTATGTTTTGATTAATAAATATATGTTTGTCAATAAAGTTAATATTTGTTTTTTTTAGATAATATATATTAATGGATCATAAACTAACATGAAAATAGTACATATTAAATTAAAATCACATTAACAAATCATAATTTTACATGAAAACAGTAAAAACATCATCAAGCTGACATAATACGATATTAAAAAAACTACATAAACTTTTTATTGGAAACCGTCTTCAGCTAGAAATCGATAATATGTCGCACAGTCGATTTTTTTGTCAACCAACTTTAGCAGTTTCTCAAGTTCAGAAGTTATTTCGTCGATACTTGGTAATGTCGTTTCAAGATATTCGCTATGCTGCTCTTCACTTATAATGATTTCTCTGCCCCTTTTCCTTATTTCTTTGATTTTCTTCTTATGTTCGAGCTTTCTTTGTTCCATAAGAAGCTTACAATCATTAATTTTGTGGTAAAGTTCATACCCGTCGTCTATATCCTCTTTACATTGCGCTTTCAATGCATGAAATGTTACCATACGAGGTGATGATGGGTCAGATGACGACGACGAAGAAGCCATTATCTGTTTTTAAAAAATTATAACTGGACTTGTATACAAATTGTTTGAAGTTTATAAGTGAAGTTAGGTATAGAAATTTAGATGTGTGCTTTTCTTTTATATTAACACATATCACATATATACGACTTTTTTAAATTTGTCGTCACCTTCGAGACCGGTATTGGGATAACCGGTTTCGAAGTGACTTGTCACATCACCCTGCTCGTACACTGCTGCTCCTACTGTGCGTCTGAAAAGGTTCTGTGCAACATGCGAGACCGGTGGTGCCAATACCGGTCTCGGTCTTTGATCTTGACACCGGTTTTGCCACTACCGGTTTCGCCTAGGATTAGCGAGTCCGGTAGTGGCACTACCGGATTAACTGGTTACATAATTATTTTTTTTCTCGAAACTTATTTGACAAAAGACATCCGAAATATGACCATTTCAAGAAATTTTTCGTCTTTTGCGGCTACCAACCTCCACCGACCACGTACACCCCCTTCTACCGATCTCCTTTTAATTCTCTCGTACGAATTATGATAGATAGAATAATAGGTGTTCGTGTTTTTTTTTCCCGACGATTGATTGATTTTTTTAATTATAGTTATTTATTAGGGTTTTGTGGCTTTGATACCATGTTAACAATTGATATAGAAAATATAGAAGAATTATTATTATTAGATAGAAGATAATAAGGCTTTGAATAGCCTTTAAAGAGAACAACTAAACCAGAGGACTACATTGTGTTTTTGATTGTTTTTTTTCCTACTTACATAATAATGAATATATATACACATAGGATTGTTTGACTTTTGCTTGACACCTAAGTTTCATTCCACCGCCTTTTTTCTTTGGACTTCGGCTCATAAATCTTTTTCCCTCTTCAGCCCATGTTGGGTCTTCTAGTCTCCTGGTTGCTCACGCCCAACAATAACAATGTTGGGCTCTTCATATTTCTTCTATTTGATCCACACTTTCTAACATTTACTAGAGTCCAAGGCACAATAAATTAGGCTTTCCAAACTCTAAAATATATATTTAAAAAATTTCACTAATATTAAAATCCAATAAGTATATGTAAAAGTGTTAAAATAACCATAGCAAAGTTGTTTTAACTAAATCTATTCTTTAATTGATTAGTGACATTCTTATAATATTATTGAAAGCAAAATTTTGATCAATTCGTTCTCAATGACTTGTTCAATGTTCAGACCTCATATATATGATTTGGATTATTGGACTATTTCAATTATGACTATTGACATGATAAAAAAATGTAAATGTAACATCCGTCTCAATACCTCTACGATGTATGAGGGAGACTATCTAAATGATAAAAAAGGACCCCCGATTTTGCATGGGATGAGGATTGAATACTTAATCCAACCATACTACTTATCATTGGCATGATAACAAAATATATAAACAAAAACATAAGAAGTCAGCTCTTTGTACGGCCCCCAAAGTTGGCCAACTGGGCTTTAAGAATTTTGGGCTTTGGAATAAACGGGCTGTAACTTTTTGTTCCATATATGGTACAAATTTAGCATTAATTTTATAAATTTATGAAAAATTTTAGTTAGACAAAGTGACAAAAAAGATGTTTAGAAGTAAAGTTTATAAATTCATGTATACCAATCAAAATAATGAGAGATAATGAAAAAAGAAATATGAAATATAGTTCTATTAGTTTTGATTGGAAGACATAAGTTTGTAAACTTTGTTTGTAAATATTTGTGTGTCAATCATGACACCCAAAACTGTTACGCCTCGATATAAGAAATGAATATTTCTTATCTATTTCGTACATATGTAATATTTGGATATTGTCAAGTGCCCATGGATTTATTTTTGGTTGCACCTTTTAAATGTCTATTCTGAAAAATATAATTTCCATCTTTAATTATCTGTCACAAGGAAAATTTGTTATATTCACTTGAAAAGTAAAATAATCATTTTGTAAACTAAGAAAATAGTCACTATACATATTTCAAATCTTATACTTGTGAGAGAGAAATAGAAAGTAACATGGTTAAAATAAAAATGAAAATCTCCAGAATCATGAACAATGCCTCGGCTAATGAGGTAGATGAGGATACTTGTATTGTTGGGCCATGGTCCCATTCGCTTATTCACAAATGCTATGGTGTGTGCAACTGTGCACACTTACAAGTTACGATCCATGCGATTCACATAGTGTTCTAGGACTGTTCACAACGCATCTTTTTTTTTGGCATATTCATCGACCCCCACACATCAAGGTCTCAAAGTATTGTCGTTAGGAGGTGTGTTGGCCGATGTATTGGGGCAGGTTTGGTCGTTTGGAAGTGACCATGGCGAGCTAGAAGCGTGTTAAGTTTTTTGCCTTTTTTTTCCTTTAATTTTCCTCACGCCTAGCTTTTAGTTATAAATAAAACCGAAAAAATTCTAAGCGTTCAGGCAACAACGGCTATGATGTACATTGCCATTTTAATCAATTTAACTACAACAGTGCTAATACTTTTATATCTATACATACATTTCCAATCATACTTCTATCTTTATATACAGAGAAAAAATAATATTGTTATATGATATTTCTTATCTTTTAAAATAGCAAATAGAGTTCGGGTGAATTCTATTTTATGTATTGGCATAGCTGTAAGCTTGTTGTGAAACTTGTATTGTATGGTGTATTAACTATTAAGTACTTTTGTGATGTAAATTTCTAAATTGGTTAGTGGTGTGAATAGATGCTTATAGCGTTTGAATAAATTTCTAAAATATATACACTTGCATGTTATTTATACTTTAGCTAATTTTAAGCAACAATAATAAATATAGCCGTTAAGCAAATGGATATATAAAAACTGAATAATGGAGCTACACATAATTAAGGGTTTATTGGTACCAAGCCCAAACAGAAAACTTGAACAAACAAATGCTCGTGAAAGTTGTGTTCGATATGCTGTTTGGTGATTGCCTTGGTTGCAGCGCCTCGAGCACAAGGACAGTGCATGAAGTATTTCTCTGAAGGTGTCACGTGTAGCAATGGAGCTGATAAAGAATGCTGCAGGTATGCAACCTTCTCAAGGAACTAACACATTTCTTCATCAGCTCCATTCCTAAGAAATACGTCATGCATTGCCCTTGTGCTCGAGGGGCTGCAACCAACGCGATATGATCACCAACAACATACAGAACACAACTTTCGCCATCATGTTTTTGTTCAAGTAATTCTGTTTGGGCATGGTAGTTGGTTTCAATTAATAAGTCTTTATGTATAGATCCATTAGGAGGTGCCTTATGTCGTTCGTCCCCCTCTCAGGGACGAGTCAACACCGTGGGGTTGGACTCGTCCCTGGTTCGTCCAAGGTACACTCGTGCGTGGCCGGACGAGTTCTATTGCGTGATTTTCTTTTTTTTTAAGTTT
Organism: Erigeron breviscapus; assembly: GCA_034093135.1. NCBI lineage: Eukaryota > Viridiplantae > Streptophyta > Magnoliopsida > Asterales > Asteraceae > Erigeron > Erigeron breviscapus. The sequence continues at coordinate 119,880,925 of CM067173.1, forward strand.
TAGCCCCCTTCTTAATATATATATGTGTGTATGTATATATATTATATATTCTTAATATATATATGTGTGTATGTGGGTTTGAGGATATATGTGTTTTTGTGTGTGAAGTTAACTACAAATTTTCCGGCGGCCGGAAAATACAAAGAAGAAGAAGGCGTGGGGCTAGGGGAAAAAAAAGAAGACAAACAGTATTAATTTAGAGTAAACGACACGGATCGTCCCTGTGGTTTACCCAAATAGTCACGTTTCGTCCTTACTAATCAAAAACCTCACTGGTAGTCCTTTATAGGAGGATAAGGTTCACGTTTAGTCCTTTGACTTGTTGACCGTTATCTCTCCTCCGTTAACTCCCTCACGTGCCTCACACGTGAGGGTATTTTGGTCATTTCCACCATAAAGGACTATTAGTGATACTTTCTTCTTCTTCTTTCCTCTTTCTTTTTCTTCTTCATAAACAAACATAATTATCTTTTGAAGCAACAATAAAAATAGTTACATACATATCCTATTTACCCAGATTCATTAATATATCTACAAGTATTAATTTTTATATCTGATTCAATAATATCAATGAGGAATAAAAATCATTATCAAGAACAAAAGCAACAACAATATACATACAAACACATACAACTCCAAACAAATATAACTCCATATCTATATCAATATCAACATATCTATATATAAACTCAACCTCTGAAATGTATATAAAAACACAGATCTATACATGACCACAACTAAAAATGGGGAAAAAAGAATACGAGATCACATGAATAAGAATAAAAACACACTTTATATCCAAAAATTAAATAGTAAAAACAACCATGTTAATCACCTGATAATAACTTCCACTCCCATCATCAATTTGAAAAAGAATCCCATGTATTTGAAAGGAGATATAGAAATGAAAAATGAATGTGATTGTTTGTCATTTCCAAGATGTCATCCTCTGTATCTACACTTCCTTCTTTTTTCTTTCTAATTTATTAAAAAAACAAACAATGGAAAAAAGGAAGAGGGGCTACTTACTTTGGATTTAGTGGCTGGAATTATTAATGTGTGGTATGTGGGTTAATATTTTGAAAGCTGCTTTAGATTTAGGAATATAAATTTTAATACAGAGATCAGGGGGTTGAAGATGAAGAGATATAGATATCAGGTGATGAAGTAATTGTATTTGGTTTTAGGTTTTTTAGATTGAAGATGAAAGAAAGTGGTGATGGTGTTAATAATTAACTTGAATTTGTATGTATATATTTCCCAGACCATCAAATGTCCACTTAAACTATCATTTATGGTCCTTTAGCTTTGGAAAAGACCCAAGTACCCCTCACATGGAAGACACGTGAGGGGGTTAACAGAGGAGAGATGACGGTCAACAAGTCAAAGGACTAAACGTGAACCTTATCCTCCTATAAAGGACTGCCAGTGAGGTTTTTGATTAGTAAGGACGAAACGTGACTATTTGGGTAAACCACAGGGACGATTCGTGTCGTTTTAACCCTATACTTTTTATTTAGTTTTAAAACTACCCCTATAGTATTTTCTATATTATTATTATTATTATTTTATTATTATTATTATTGTTATTCCTATTATTATTATTATTATGAAAAATAATTATGTAATTTTTTATTTCAATTAATTGGTTTAATGAATTGTGTGTTTTATTTAGTTTTTGTTAAATATTGGGGGATTGAAAGTGTAAAGTTGGATAAAGTGTATAATTAAATAAAAGGTGGGTCCAAGACTAGTCCCGGGTATAAGGTTGGATTTAGGAGGATTAGTCCTTGGATGGTTTTTTGACGCTGATTAGGATTAGTCCTCCTGTAAATAAGTACTGGTATAAGGTTGCCCCTTAGTCTATCTTTATATATCCATAGAATCCATTAGTCTATTTTTATGTATCAGATCGATCCCTACTGTTGAAATTGTTTACTATGTCTTCCGTTTCATGATTTAGTATATTGAATTGATCATGTTGTGTTGCATTATTTTTTAATATGTTAATTACTAGACGGAAAGTTGTGTTGCATAAATTATATACGGTATTCTTGAATATGTTACCTTGAATAAAAAGTTCAAAATTATTAGTCTTTGTTTTCAATCGAAAATAAAAGTGTAATCAAAATACATATAATATACCTTTTCCATTTTCTTTGAACAAATTCATTGTATTGATCTTGATCTACAAAATTTAGTATTACAAATTCATTGTTGTTTTTCTTCAATATTTTGGCCGAATAAGCTATGAAAATTAATAATTTGACCAATATTTGTGTCGAGGGAAAAAGCGTAATACAACAATGTGGTGCATGACAATATGAGATATATTTTCTACCTTTTGCTTAACTTTGACGGATAATGTGTTGTGTTAAAAAGTGAAATTTGGCTTAGGTCATTCTTTCTACATATAATTATATGGATTATTACCTATCGATGTAATTAATTATGATCAAATGTCTATATTATGTAAGGATCTTGTAAAATGTCTATGTCATGTAATGAATTTTTAAATCTTGGTTAGGCCTATCACAATAGGCTCATCGACACCCCGTCGATGGGGTCGTCGATGAGGAACCTATTGTGAGCAACTCGTCGATGGCCCTTGTCGTCCGGAGGTGTCGATGGGTCGAAGGGGTTGGACGAGAAAGAGAGAGAGAGGAGGTGGGCCAGCTGTGGTTTTTTTCTTTTTCTTTTAATATGTTTTCTAGTTTATTTATGTATATAATTGTATTGTATATATATATTATGTGTGTTGTGTATGTGTGTGTGTGTGCAGGAAGAAGACTCAATTACAAGGAAGAAGACTCAATTTTTAGAAATTAACACTTTTAGTCCCTATTATTTTACATATGGTTTTTATATATTTAAAAAAATTTCAGTTTAGTCCCTGAAGTATTAACTTATTATAATTTAGTTTTAAAGTTTTTCAAAAGTTTTAAATATAACTATATTATGTTAAAGTTAATATAATAGTTTTAATTATTAATAAAAATAACTTATTTAATTTTGGTTAATAAAATAAAAGTTGTGGAAGAGGTGTTATTGTTAGTGAGTGTGGAAGAGGTGGATGAGGTGAGGAAAAACTGATATGGCAGTGTGGAAGATGTGTGGAAGAGGTGTGGATGAGGATGCTATTGGGATAGGCCTTATTAAATATACCCGTGTAGATGTGGCAACCATATAAAATGTCACGTGTAAGTTATTGATTGGTCGAGTACATCCAATAAGCGGGATTTGAAGGTTTATTAATTAGATGACATAAATATTTTACGAGATCTTTACATACCATAGACATTTGATCATAGTTAGGTACATTTATAGGTAATAATCCCATAATCATATTACTGGTTAACTTTTTTGTATACAAATGAAAATAGAAATATGAAGATTCTAGATTCTAGAATGTTTTTATATAATTTTCATGAATGATTCTAGATTCTAGAATGTTGTTAATCAATTAAGCCGTTTGGCTCAACCAAATGGGTAAAGTTTTTCTCATAGTCTCGAAGGAGGTTAGTGGGTCAATGTATCGTTGCATGAAATATACTCCGTAATAAAATAGTATTTGCATACTTTTTAGTTTTTACTCACTAAATTTTTATAATATAAAGTGGCAAAGGTCATAGTTTCAGACTACTTTGGGTACGTGATATCTTTTCCTTTCAATGATATGAGTCAAAGATTTTTTAATTAAAGCCAGTTGTACCAATTGCAAAATTACGAAGAACAAACAAACAAACAAAAGAGTGGACACTTATGGCCCATCGATCGGTAAGCTAAACGGAGAAAATAATGAAAACTAATTATGCCAAAAAAAAAGAGTTAAAACCTAGCCTTGAACACATATTAAAAAGACATAAACATAATTTGTGATAAACATTGAATAATTGTGATTTTCTTATTGATCGTCCTTCACAAAATACAATCCATATATATAGCTAAAGAAACCACCTAACACTCCTAGAAAAGAGGAAGCCTCAATCAATAATAATAACAACTAACAATAAAGAGATAATAATAAATCTTTTCTGTTAATATTCCCCCTCAGCTCGAGCGTTCATAGGCAGTGACGTTCAAGCTGGACCTGAATGTTTCAAATAGATATCTCGGTAACCCCTTTGTGAAGATGTCTGCATATTGTTGAGAAGAGGGGACGTGGAGTACCCTAATATGGCCAAGCCGCACCTTCTCACGAACGAAGTGAATATCCATCTCTACATGCTTTGTGCGTTGATGCTGAACGGGATTACCTGACAAGTAAACTGCAGAAACATTGTCACAAAAGACTATCGTAGCCTTGTGAGTTGGAGTACACAACTCAAGAAGAAGATTCCGAATCCATGTAGCTTCAGCGACCGCATTTGCCACCCCCTGTACTCGGCTTCTGCACTAGACCGAGAGATAGTCGCTTGACGTTTGGATGACCATGAAATGAGGTTGTCACCAAGAAAAATGCAATAGCCTGAGGTCGAGCGCCGTGTGTCGGGGCAGCCCCCCCAATCAGCATCCGAGTATGCAACCAAGGAGTTATGTGTGGAGGCTGATAGATGCAAACCAAGATCAATAGTTCCATGAATGTATCGAAGAACCCGTTTCATGAAAGCAAGATGAGTTTCACGTGGAGCATGCATGAATAGGCAAAGTTGCTGAACTGCATATGACAGGTCTGGTCGAGTGATGGTGAGGTATTGTAGAGCCCCGGCAAGACTTCGATATAGTGTGCCATCTGGTAAGGGGTTTCCATCTGAGGCACTGAGTTTGGAGTTGGTATCTACAGGTGTATGACAAGGTTTGCAATTGGTCATGTTGGCTCGATGAAGGATGTCTCTAGCATATTGTGTCTGAGCCAGGAACAACGAGTGATGATCACGAGTGACAGTAATGCCGAGAAAGTGATGAAGTGACCCCAAGTCAGACATTGCAAATTCAGCAGAGAGCTTTCCAATGAATCGTTGCAGAAGATCAGGATGACTTGCTGTGAGCACAATATCGTCCACGTACAATAAAAGATAGGCAAGTTGGCAACCATGTTGATAAATAAAGAGTGATGTGTCACACATGCTATTATGAAATCCCAAAGAAGTGATGAATGTGGAGAACCGAGTATACCAAGCTCGCGGTGCTTGTTTCAGACCGTATAATGATTTATTGAGCCGACAGACATGATGTGGATATTTAGGATCGACAAACCCGGGAGGTTGATGCATGTAAACAGTCTCCAGTAAATGGCCATTAAGAAAAGCATTTTTCACATCCAATTGATGTATCGGCCATGATCGAGATACCGCTAAGGATAACACAGTTCGGATTGTAGCAGGTTTGACAACGGGGTTGAAGGTGTCATTGCAATCTATGCCAACAGTTTGAGATTTTCCATTACAAACGAGCCGTGCTTTGTAGCGCTCCAAGGTTCCATCAGCTTTGAATTTATGGCGAAACAACCACATGGAGCGAATAACTGGGTTGTTGTCTGGTCTTGGTACTAACGTCCACGTTTGATTAACCTGCAAAGCACTAAATTCATCATTCATGGCGCGAAGCCAGTTAGGGTCCGATAGGGCTTTGATAGGGGAGGTGGGGATTGGCGATATATTGGAATGGATGGCAAGGTTGTAACGCGGGTTGGGTTTTGAGACGCCAACCTTGGATCGTGTTTGCATAGAGTGGGTATTTGTAGGCGGTGGTGGGTTGGGTGATTCAGCTTGTGGCTGTTGATGTGTTGGATTTGTTGTTTCAACTGGTGTTGCATCTGGTTGGGACGGAGCAACCGGGGAGGTATTTGTGTTTGGGTTTGGTGTAGTGGTTTCAACAGAGGGGTAGGATGTGGGAAATAAATGAGGGATAAGTGGAGTAGGGTCATCAAGGAAAGTATAGGATGACGTGGGACATAGGTCAAGAAAGGGATACGTGTTTTCATCAAATATCACGTGACGTGAAATATGAACACGTCCCGTGATCGGATCATAACACCTATAGCCGCGGAAGTTGGGCGGGTATCCTAGAAAAACACACTTGGCGGATCTGGGTAATAGCTTATTTGATTGGGTAGAGGACATGTTAGGGTAGCAGGCACATCCAAAAGTGCGGATGTGATCGTAGGTGGGATGGCGAAGATAAAGAGAGAAAGCGGGGGTTTGATAATTTAGGCGTTGTATGGGTAAAATATTGTGAAGGTAGGCTGCAGTGTGAAGTGCTTCGACCCAAAATTGGGGTGGGAGGCAAGCCCGAACAAGGAGAGCACGTATGACGTCATTTAAGCGACGAAGCATGCGTTCGGAACGTCCATTTTGTTGAGGCGTTTGAGGGCAAGCAAATCGAAACAAGAGGTCGTTTTGTTCAGCAAATGTTTTGAAGTTGTTGTTATCAAATTCTCCTCCTAAGTCGCATTGAAAGGTTTTGATGGGAAGGGAAAATTGGGTTTGGATTAGTTTATGAAATTTGATGAAGGTGTGAAATGTGTCAGATTTGTATTTGAGTGGGTACACCCACACGTAATTTGTGTAATTATCAATTAACACCATATAGTATTTGTAACCAGAATTGCTAACAATTGGTGAAGTCCACAAATCACAGTGAATTATATCAAACGGTTTATAAGTACTAGAAGCAGATTCCAAAAATGTCAAACGTTTACTTTTTGACAATTGACAAGAAGAACAAAAGGATAAATCAACATCTTTATTGTAAGAAATATTAAAAGTGCGAGATAAATGATGAAGCACAGCTGCTCCGGGATGCCCGAGGCGATCGTGCCAAGGAGGATGATTGGTGGAAGAAAGCAATGTGAACGCTGGCTTGGTAAACGGGTAAAGATCTCCACTGCTATTATGGCGGAAAAGGAGGCGTCCATCCTTGAGGTCCTTCAAGGAAAAACCAAATGGATCAAACTCAACTGAAACCTGATTATCAGTAGTGAATTTACGAACAGATAAAAGATTTTTGATGACACATGGTGAGTGAACAATATTGTTAAGTTTGTAAGTTCGGTTAGGAAGGGTGTATAAGCCATTGCCGGAACCCATAACAGGTAAACGCTGACCATTACCGACAAAAATAGGGCTTTGAGGTAATAAAGATGGAGTTAAAATTGTACCTGAATTCGATGTGACGTGAGATGTCGCTCCAGAGTCCATGTTCCATTGTGGGTCATGATAATCGAGGTTCAAGTTGGAGAGTGCCATCCCAATGTCAGACGGGCATAGAGCATTTCCAGGTGCAGAAGTAAATCCAGGAGGAGGGGCCTGATAGTGTTGTTGAGCGACATGGACCTGTTGCGGATTAGAGGGATAGGGCGGAGGTGTGTAGTGGGCTGGATGGGATGGGTATGGTATGGGTGGTGGTGTCCATGATGCACCAGAAGATGTCAAGGTAGGTTGTGGGTAGGGATGGGTTTGGGCTGGATAGGATCTATTTTGGTAGTGCTGTTGGTTTTGGTAGTTGGACCCCCCAGATCCAGAGCCACGACCACCCGAAGATGAGGCATCACGGTTTCCTTGGCGACCTCCCCTAGCATTATAGCCACGTCCACGAGCGGCTTTAACAGGGTCATAGTTCTTTCCCCGATATCCATTGGGATATGGAGAGCGGGTTGAGTCGTTTTGTGTGGGTGCCGAAGTGGGAGGGGTAGAGTGAAGGAGAGCCATGTCACGGGTATGATTAGATCTGGCTGCTTGGCGTGATTGTTCATCTTCAATCATGTTTCGAGCAATCTCCCACTTTGGTTTTTCACGATTAATGATGGCTGCAATGGTATCAAATTCAACTAGAAGACCGCGTACCATTTGAATGACAAGACGACTATCGCTAACAGGTTGGTCGACATCACGTAGTTGCTCAGCAAGATCTTGCAACGTTTGACAATAATCATCAAAGGAGGAACATGACTGTAGTGTGGTATTGGTAAACTTTGTCTCGAGGGTGACTGCTCGGGCTTGTTTGTTATTGACAAAGATTTCCTGGATTTTGAGCCATGCATCTCTAGCCGTGAGATCATTGCCGAGAACACGAAGTAACAAATCGTCGGACAGAGTGCTATAGATCCATTGTAGTATGAGGGCATCTAGTTCGGACCATGCTGGGAACGTTGGATCAGTTTCATCGGGTGGGTTGGTTCCGTCAATATGATGAAGAACTTTGTAGGCACGAACATGAAGTTTGAAGAGTTTGACCCAAGACGAATAGGTTACTTTCTTACCGTCAAGGGTTCTGATTTTGTTGTTTATGTTTGTGACTGTATAAGCTGGGTGAAGGGGCTGTTTTTCTAAAAGAGTTTTGTAACAACCCTCAATTTCCGACTAGGACAATTTACTTAGACTTATCTAGGTATCTATCCCTAGAGGTTTATTAAGAGAATTGGCCTTCTAGACATTTCGGCATGGTGATAATTGCCCTCTAGTTCAATAAAGTATTGTAGGTGACTAGCTATCTTAAAAAAAAATGCCATGAATAATAACTATAATCATTCAACACAATCTCAAGCTATAAACTAGTTCTAATTGAACTTGACAAAAGGTCAACGAACCAAAAACTTTAGTTCGAGAAGTTAAGTTATATAAATAATAATGTGAGTCTCACAAGTTGAGATAACAATCAAAATTCTTAAAAATGTCCAACAAATTGAATCCTCAAGCCAACTAAATTACATTTGGTCATGAAAATACCATGAGCATCTTAAAAATGATTAAAACTCCTTAAGCACATGAAAATGCTTGAACAATAATAAGTATATATGTACGAGTCTAATATAAATACAAGATTATGAATAAATGGATTAAGTAACAACTTTTAAAATACGAATATATGCATATATATGTACATATACACGACACACATACATGTACATATACTAAGACAACTAATCAATTTATATGAACAAGCAAATACATGTTACACCTATAAAACAAATACCCACTTAAAATATATATACATATACATACTTACATACACCCTTTTTATAAATAAAAAAAAAAGAAAAAAGATAGAAACCCTACCCTTAACCATTGCCCCCCCCCTCACACACACTCTTCACCAAATTACAACACATACACACACACAACACATTTTCTCTCTCAAAAATTCTGCACTTCCCCTTCCTTTTCTTCCTCCATTTTGGCTCAAATAATCAAGAAAAACAAGAACAAAAATCAATCTAAACTATATTAATAATAAAGGTTAAGCAAGGGTTGTTTCAAGATAAGATTAAGGGTTGTTTCAAGATAAGATTAAGGGTTGTTTCAAGCTTGGATTAAGGGTTATTAGGAGCCTAAATAGGTCCGAAAATTCTGCCCATTTTTCACCTTCAAAACCAAGTTCTTCAAGGGTATAAATCTTCATCTCTTTACTAGATCTATATTGTTCTTGTTAATGTTCAAAGGTTTTATCAAAAGTTTATGTTTTCTTCTTGTTTTCTTTGTAATATACACTTGATGAAGGCAAGTTGATAGGATCTTTCTCCTCATGCATATGCATGTCGAAATCTATGAGAAAGATCCAAGGATTCAACAAGTTTAAGACCCAAAAGTGTTGTTATAGATTAGTAGCTTTTAAAGTGATTTTCCTTTTCATAGATCTATATGTTTTTGTATATTTTGAAGAATATATTTCTGAGATTTTTCATTAAAAAGATGTTTTTATGTTGTTGAAAGTTAGATCTATAAAGATTGGTATTGAAAAGTGTTGATTTGAATGAATACATGTTAGATCTAAGAAAGTTGAATCTTGTTGTTGGATTATGAGATGGATGAACTTGTACTAAGTGAAAAATATGTTAAAAGAGGTATAATAATCTGGAAATTTGATGTTAAGAGATATAAAAATAAAGTATTAATCTTGTAAATGATGAACTCGTGTGTTAATAAAGCAAGAATGGTCATTGGTGAGTTGTTTGGACCCAAATACCTTCTGACAGAATCATTCTCCTGTCTTTGGACGGCTAAACTGAACATGTGAGGGCCGTTTCAAGAAAAACTTTCAAAATAAAAGTTGTAGATAAAAGAGTTAAGATTAACCTCCAACTGGAATCACTCAAACACACTAAACCAAACCAAAGATATGATTTTTCTACCAAAAGTGGTCAAAACTGGATTTTTGTCTTAATGTTGAGTCAACTTTGACGATTTTTAATTCCTTAACTAATAGGTTTCAGAAGTTTAAACTTGGTGTGAACTGAGTTCAAAGTGTCCCTAACTTAAAATAAAATTGGGAGATTTTTCTTAAATGTCCATCATAGAAATCTTTTATAAAATATCTTGAGTCGCACAGCAGCTCTTGTTCTGACCAGTTTTGGTTTGGAAATTTTTAGAGGTAGTAAACAATGTCTAAAAATTTAGAAAAAATTCACATAAATATAGGACACATATATGTCTCTGTATAAAAACCACAAATGTCCAAATAATTCAACTCAACCAAGAATGACTACTCAACATTTTATGAAAATAAGTGTTAAAACAGAAAATTCCAAGTAAAAGTTCTTCACAACAAAATAAGCTAAAAGTCACTAGATTGCAACTCTAACCAACTCCAACAATATCGTAACAAAAAGTATTATAAACCTACTGAGAATATGTCAAATAAAAGTTATAAAACTTAACTTGGTTATTAAATGGCAAAGACAAGCCTACAAATCACTAATTCGGTTCATATAAGCACTAACCGAAAGCTTTAATTTGCACACATCACACCACCACCACTATCACGACTTAAGGCACCAAAATATAATGAAAATTATGTAAATAATGAAATAAGGATGAAAATCCATTTTGACGCATTTGAATTGCTTGGAAAATGAGGCAAAAATCACTATTTCGGTAAACGATTTATAAGCTTAGAATCCTCAAATTGAGCGAGACACAAGAGAGGTTGAATTGATATGATTTTTCCCATGATAAAAGTTTCCTAAAAGGCCTGAGATTTTTAGCCAAAAAGTTGTGTGGTGATTTCTAAGAATTTCTATTAATTATTAAATTTAAATGATAATTAAAAAGGTAAATAAATAAATTATATAAATCATGAAATTGGTTAAATAATCACAACCAATGATGAAAGTGACTAAAACCTACTGGAGTAAAATCATTTTAAGTTAAAGAACAAATGTCATATAATTTAGAAATAATTAAGTAAGTGAAAATCACTAATTAATAACTATTTTTTTAAATTAATAAGAAAATTTACATAAATAAATATATATATCACAATATTCTAAGTTAAAAAGCATAATAATCAGAATATAACCCAAATATAATTAGCCACAATTTATAAAGGCAAGTGAGGTACTTAAAAGTATTTTTAAAGAATTATTTGGTTAATAAATCAAGAAAATGAATAAATAATTAATTAAATAATATTAAATTAAATACATAGTCATAAATCAGGAAGTATTCATAAATACTAATATTATGAAGTTACTAATGTCAAATATTATAATCAAGCAAAGCACACAATGGGAACCATGATAATCAAAGGCAAGCTACCGAAATTCTAACAACTTATAACTACATGTATAATGAAAGTGACCCTTTTATACCAACACTCTCTACAACCAAAAAGATGCAAATATTAACAATATACTTGGATCCCAAAATTTATGACAACATAACGAAAGTAACATTTCTTAGTGATGGCTTAAGATAGGAACTTACGTATATTAGTCCTATCGTAGGGATAGTCTTGGCTCGAAATGTGATTGAGGAATATGACGGATATTTGATCAAGGAAGCGATAGATGGGAAATACCCATTTTGGATAAGTGAATATAATATGCGGCATATCAAGGTGAGTCATAGCCCCCTTTCAAACTCTTTTATATGCTTTACTTGCGGGGTGAAAAGCATGATTAATTAAAATGACTTTCTCTTACGAAATGATTTATTGAAATAATGATAATGATATGGGAATTACATTGTATGTTCAACGTGTTATATGTTATACGATGAGCTTGAGTTCTGTCAAACTGAGATACTTCAGTACACTACTATTAACTCCGATAGTGGAGGCCTGTAGTTAGAGGGTTGCGCAACTAGAGTCGTCCACTCACCCACTAAATAGGTAACGGTGGAATGTTTGGTCTGCCTTGGTGGCCACCTTCATTGCCAGTCCGACCCGAGCGGTGCTCTAACTATCTTTATATATTATTAGTCGTCTCCATGGCACGACCCCAATTGTGATTAAAGCACTTGATTGACAGCTTGTGCTCTGAAATGAAATATTATGTTGTTTGGGACATGTAAAATGGTCATAGTAGTGGCTCAAGCATATACTCATCGAATTATGCCTTTTGGCGGAATGGAAATTATTATTGCTGTGGATGGAACTTATTGATTGAACATACGGTTTGGGTATTGGACCTTATATGGAATTTTGAAGGTTGTTGAATTTGGTAATATTGAAGTATTGATGACCAAATGGTTTTGGTATGATAAATGATTAACCGATTGATATATTTTTCTCTCACGATAAATGTGACAAATGAGAACGTTATAATTTACCATGGATTTCTCAACTATTTTGAAATGGATATGTAACGAGATTTACTTGTAAACCTATGCACTCACCAACTACGTTTTCGTAGTTGACACTTTTTCTTCATGCTTTTCAGGAATTAGCATAAGCTTTGAGGAATTATATGCATCATGTTTGTTTGCATTGCACTTTGGAGTCAAAGATCAAACCTTGTGACGGGCAATGGAATCCGCCTTGATCATTGTAGTATATCATCTCATGTATTTGTTATGTGTTTCGTGGACTCAATATCCAAGTATGGTAGACGTATTGTACTTGGGAATTGGTTCACATGCTCGTGCATTGTAAAATTATTTTTATCAACTAAAGCTATGGTGAATGCTATCTATTATCCTTTGTTTTGAATACTCGACTTTCTGTACATCTCATCATTCCGCCGTGGTTGGGGTGTTACAAGTTTGGCTACTGGAGGGAGGGGGTTCATTGTTGGGAGGGGTGTCACCGTCGACCATGGTGAAAAATACAGAATAGAAAAAAAAAATTAGGTTTTTGTTTTGGCTCTGATTACCATGATAAACATTGAATAATTGTGATTTTCTTGAAGATTTATTATTATCTCTTTATTGTTAGTTGTTATTAATTTGTTGGTAAATAGTATACGTAGTAATTGTCATTTCAATTTTGAAATTGCAGTAATTAATTAGGTTTTAGAGAGGATACAAATACGATAAATATATCTTTTCCTAATTAAAGTGTTGCTATGAGTATTATTATATAACTTTCCTCATAGTACATTTCAATGTAATATAGTTTTCACAGCATTTCATACAATTACCAAACTATATGTTCGCATATATACTTTGTTTGCATTGCACTTTGGAGTCAAAGATCAAACCTTGTGACGGGCAATGGAATCCGCCTTGATCATTGTAGTATATCATCTCATGTATTTGTTATGTGTTTCGTGGACTCAATATCCAAGTATGGTAGACGTATTGTACTTGGGAATTGGTTCACATGCTCGTGCATTGTAAAATTATTTTTATCAACTAAAGCTATGGTGAATGCTATCTATTATCCTTTGTTTTGAATACTCGACTTTCTGTACATCTCATCATTCCGCCGTGGTTGGGGTGTTACAAGTTTGGCTACTGGAGGGAGGGGGTTCATTGTTGGGAGGGGTGTCACCGTCGACCATGGTGAAAAATACAGAATAGAAAAAAAAAATTAGGTTTTTGTTTTGGCTCTGATTACCATGATAAACATTGAATAATTGTGATTTTCTTGAAGATTTATTATTATCTCTTTATTGTTAGTTGTTATTAATTTGTTGGTAAATAGTATACGTAGTAATTGTCATTTCAATTTTGAAATTGCAGTAATTAATTAGGTTTTAGAGAGGATACAAATACGATAAATATATCTTTTCCTAATTAAAGTGTTGCTATGAGTATTATTATATAACTTTCCTCATAGTACATTTCAATGTAATATAGTTTTCACAGCATTTCATACAATTACCAAACTATATGTTCGCATATATACTTTGTTTGCATACATCCTTTATGCTGATCATATGACCTTTATATAGAGATTAATCCTTCATTCACTTTACTAATTAAATCTTTTTATGCTTCTATATATGCTCTATGACCTTTGAATTATTAAAGATTACGTAGAAACAAATTAACCTTAAGCTGTACAATAGTATTCCGTACATCAATAAGTATCTTTGAAATTAAGTTCATGATATGTCATAGCATTCTAACGGGATATTTCACATATACGTGGTGACATGATTAGACGTGAATGGTAATTGTGGTTAATATTGAAAGCTTAGCTTGTTGTTCGATAGTGAAATGAAAATGGGAAGGTTCCAGGGACCAACATTTGATGTCGTGTTTTGACTAAATCTATATATGTTTATATTTTGGCTTTTTGGTCCTTCTAGACTGCTTTGTTTTTCTCTATTAACGGTCAACCTCTCCCATCATGTCCTTACATTCCAAGTATAGTCCTTTCACTACATTATATGTGCATGATTTTACTTTTTATAGTTATTAGTTTGCATCTTGGTCCAGATTTTGGAATGTTAAGTTTAATAATAATTATGATTAAGGATCTGGTTCAAAAACTAAAATTTGTGACTAGTAGTTGGTAATTGGTCATGATAGGTAAAGTTTGTAATTTGATATTTTCTATCCGAAATGTGTTGGGCCACTTAGGTGGATTCAATTCTATTGATAACAAAAATGTGGTTAATTACATCATTAATTCGTGAGTGCCTAGAAAAAAAAGAAAAAAAAAGAAGCTGATCGAAGCTGTTTTCTCTAACATCTCTTTCGTTTCTTTGAGATGAACTTTGTAAACCAAAAGGAAAATGCAAGAGAAAATGATCGATAAATCCATTAATATAATGGTCAAACATGACAACATGCGTGTTAGAACAAACTTCTGTCACAAGTTTAGACTATTGGACCAAAAATGGAAAAAAGATAACAAATTGATGTAAACTGGATATGCAAAGATAACGAAAGGAAATATTTGCAAATTGACTTTACACAAGGTTCGACCCTTTGGATCCATAATTGAATTGTAAAACCTCAACGCAAAAGTCTTCCTCGACTCATTTCCTATATAAACCCACCAACAAAATTAATATATATATTCGTTGCCGTCATCTTTTTGCACTTGTACTCATTCATATAAACTCATTTTTTTCATACCTTACCACCTTTCATTCACATAAGATAATTCATCTTCATTTCTTTCTCCACAAGTCGGATTTTTGCCCAATACACTTGGCGATTTTCTCTCGCACTATAAAAGTTATGTCAAGATCGGGAAGAGGAAGCCCCGTGAAGGTGGTGATAATCAACACGGAGTATATCGAAACCGATGCCATGAGCTTTAAGTCTGTTGTTCAACGTCTCACGGGCAAAGATTCTTCTGTTGATCCATCTTCTAACAACCGGTTATCACATCACGTTGGTGGTGGTAGTGGTCGTGGTGGTGGCAATTCGCCAATATTGAAGAAAGGGATGTCGTTTAGGGACCTTGATAAGTTGCTATTGGAGCTGCCTAGCATGGATGATATTTATCAATTTTGTGCGGACAATTAATCTCGGTTTATCTATTTAGTTAATTAGCTCATTTTTTCCCTTCTTTTTAGAAATCTATAGGTAACATATACATAAAATATGCATCCATACTTGTATATGAATGTATGTATATTTCATCTCCATTTCGTATATATATACTCCGTGTATCTTTAAATCTTTATTTGTTTTTTGTAATTTTATCACTAAATTAGTAATTTCTTATATACACGCATACATATATACATATGTACACTTTGTATTAATTGGATCTTAATATATTAAATAAATATTCATCTTGTTATTCAATTCTATCATTTTCTTCATCCTTTTTCTTTTCATTTTATAATGTAAAAGGTGCATTTTGGATTAATTGTCAGTTTGTCACTACTTGGAGGTCTATAATTTGTTTATAGAGATGGTAACGTGAGTATACAAGTGTTTAATTTGACTTTACCATCCAATCGTATTTTCTTGGTATTTAGTTAATGTTAATCGAGTATATAAAAAATTCAAGAAATGAGGATGTTGCTTGTTGTACAAATCATATACGAGTATAATATTTATTATGTTTATCACAATGATCACAATCACATCACAAATATATTATATATTATCTACGACTCATAGCTAGCCAATCTTTGACACATAACTAGATTTTTTAATTATTAGTATGTCGTTTGTACGTAGTTAGATTGAAAAGGACGTGAAGAAACACTGAATTGTTTGGTGGCGGAAATGAATCAGACTGCTGTGACAACTCGTAATTAATTAACATCGGGTTAGTCCTAATCTCAATTAGACAGTCATTTGACGTGGAACTTATTAGACTTTTGGACTTTTGACTTAGCCAAAGTAGACGTATCTTGTTGACGTAGACTATTAGCTATCTAGACGAATGCCGAGTCTTTAAAATAACTTTAAATTTATATTTAAAGGTTATGTCCTGTACGAAATAAAAAGACTATCTAGACTAAATTTTTGTAAAGTTCACTTGGACGAAACTTTATTGACTTGTCTTGATTTAAAATAGGACGAAGGAAAATACCTTTATTTTACATTTTTAACCTTTTGGTCAAACGGTATTTAATCGTAAGCACTTTACCAAATTTAGGGATACAAAATATCCCCAAATGAGCCACATGGGCTGGAAAATGAAATGTGAGGCAGGGAGTAAAACACCTCCCCCCTTTCTTTCTTTTTGATCAACACAAAACACACCTCACACAAACACAAAACACACCACACATATCACCAACACTCTCGAGGATCAAACTCTCTCAATCTCTTAGCATAATCAAATCTGATTTTGGGAAAAAGAAGTAATCAATTAACAAGTATTCAGGACATCATCATCATCTTCACCATCTAAAATTATCTTCAAGAACATCAATTTTTGGTAAGTCTAAATCATCCCTTTTGCGTCTATTTATGTTTACTTACTCTTTTCTAGTCATTTCGAGCTTTTACATGGCCTAAAACCACTTGAAATGGATTTAGGGTTTAAATAGGGTTTTGGTTTGATTTGATCGTTTCGAAGGATTCGATGATGTTATGGATGAAATTATGGGTTGGGTTATGTGTATTTATGGTTAATGATGTGTAACATCCCAAAACTTAATCGTATATGTTGACTAACGTCGTTAGGTCAAATTCTAAGTCCGTGATATGTATGTGGTAAAATGTGTGTTTATATGTTTATGTGCCCTATATGTGAGATTTAATTATCTTTAATGAGTGACAATAAAGTGGACTAAATGATGTGTAAAAGGCCTATGTAGTGTGCGAAAGTGCTTTAGTGTGTTATATGTATCCCCAATAAGTGTTTTAAAGCGAAATAAAGTCAATATGAAGTCCAGGGACTAGTTTTGCCAAAGGTGTAAAGTTAAAAACGAAAATTGTGATTAGGGTAGCCTAATCTCTGATTAGTTTCAGCCATTTTCCCTAATCTTAAACACACATTAAGCCTTTCCAATTCCTTAATTGATTTCTTTAGCAAATCTTCAAGTTTTTGGTCAATAAATTGAGTGTTTTATATTGGAAATCAATCGGCCATCATTTGCTACAGGTAATCAATGATTCGTTGGCTATATTTCAGATCTAAAGATGTTTCTATTTGAATCAAATCTGATTTTAAAAGAAGTTTTGAAAGAATTAGGGTTTATTATGTGTTTTGGTCAATTGATGTTCATAATGGTGTTAAACGAGTTTATAATCGATCTTTATGATCAAGAGATGTTCAATTATGTCAAAAACATGTTTTGGGAACAGCCTAAGTCGATCGATTTCTGGAAAAAATGAAGAACATAGTCGTTTTGAATTCTGGACGAAGATAGGTTTAAATTCGTTTCCTGAAGCTTAAATTCGTTTCTGATGACTAAATTCGTTTTCTGGAAATCTAAGTTCGTTTGAAAAACGAAGTTTAACTTCGTTCAAGCCATTTTCGTTTAAAAGAAGACTAATCTCGTTTGTTAAATCCGTTGGCTAAATTCGTTTTGGAAACAAAGATTAAGTTCGTTTGAGATGTCTAAATTCGTTTGTGGATGATTAAATTCGTTTGGCAAACGAATTTAAAGTTCGTTTGTTATCTGAAAGCAGTTAAGTTCGTTTTATGGAATTAAGTTCGTAAGAACAAAACTAAATTCGTATTAAAGTCCATTTAATGTCCCAAATGACTTATATTTCATATATTAATGTACGATAGGTGTCGGGGATTACTATTAAGCACTGTTAGCTTTTGTTTGCGCGCACATACTACTACCAGGTAAGATACACTACTTTTGTCACGCTGAGGGTGCAACAAAAATGGTTTCATAAACTATAACCTCCAAAACGGTAATGTATAACCTATGTTGTGGTTGGGTTTATATGGGAGGTATTCGGGGATTAAAGATGACGATGCCTATGCTTAAAATGCTTCCCCGTAAATACGTTTATGATATGATATGTGATGATATGTTTAAACGATATGATATGTTATGATGAATGGTGGTTAATGATATGATGTAATGATGATATGTGCATGTATATGTGGCTTGTTCATCTAGAACACTAGACCTTTTTAGGTTGCCAGGACACGTGCACGTTTTAAGGGCCCTAACGTGAAAAGATGATAGATGTGGATTAGTTTAGGATTAGTGTGGAAACCTAAACTAAACGTGGTAAATGCTCGAGCTAATTAGACGTTAAGAGTTATGCATAACCCGTGCCTGACGGTGGTAATAGGTACGTATAAACCGTGCTCGTATGTGGGAGAGTACGTCGTGCTCGCATGTGGAAGAGTACGTAGTGCCCGTATGTGGGAGGGTACGTTAAAATGGTTGCTCGGGTGGCTCCTTGCAATAAGTCATATGTGGCGAGTAGTTCGGGTGGCCTGATGACCCACCTAATGTCGTGAACATAACGTGCTACTCATGGATCGACATTGTCTTTCTTTAACGGTAACTTCGGTTACAACTTAACGGTGACCTAGTCACAACTTAATGAGATGAGATGAAATGACGAAATTGATTAGGCACACTTAGGGTCATGGACTCTATGCTTATATGTGATATGGATACGTTATGTGGTGATATAAATGCCTAAATCAAATGATGTAATGTTTTAAAGTGACGTGTTTAATGGATGAAATGTTTTGCTTAAACCTGGTGTTATCTTACTTAGCTTTATAGCTAACACTTGTTTCTTCTTATGTGCTGACACCCCTCAGGTTAAGCAGTGAGATGTCGTGTGAAGCTTTGGCGAGAGATGGGTAGATGATCAGGATGGCTTTAGTTTACCCAATAACTTCGCATAGACTTAATGTTAATGATTTCCTTTATGGTACTATTGTAATGACTATGTTATGGTTGCTTTATGTTGGGCAATCTTATGGATTTCTTTTATTACTGATTTGATGCTATTAGTAACACCACTTACGTTTCTCAACTGTTTTCTTTGGTTGAGGTTTTTAATAAACTGTTTCCGCTTTATTGACGCCGTTAGGCGAAAATTTTTGGAAATCCATATTTTTACGAAACTACACATTTTATGGTATTTACGGTTAATGATGTTTAGTTATGCTTCAAATTTAGTTACAAACTCTTACAAGTTGTTTTGGGTCGAATTTGGAGTATTGGGTTGGTTCTCTGCACTTGAAGCTGCAGGTGCAGGCTGCAGAGGGTGGCCACTGCGGCGTAGTGGGCACAGCCCTTCCTCACTGCGGCGCAGTGCCAATGCACTGGTCCCTGGTTCGATTTAGCCCACTGCGGCGCAGTGAGTATGGTTCTGGCTCACTGCGGCGCAGTGGATACCTTCTGTGAAATTATGCGCGTCGATTTTTAAACATTAATAACTTTTAATCCGAAAGTCCAAATAAGTTTATTTACTTTTGGTTGGAAAAATGAAAGTTTGAAACACGTTCTCGGTTATGGCATTCTAGGGTCTATAGCTAAGTAGTTGTATGTAGGGTACTTGTCGTCGTGAGATTTGATCCTCACCATTCGTACTCATATCCTAGGTTTTGGATAGACGTGGAGACTAGACTGCTCTTATTCTCGGGCTGCTCATACTTTTAGCTCTGTGATCGCTAAGGTGAGTTTATGGCGCCCTTTTTCCTTTACTTGGGCCTGAAAGCATGTACTGTATACACGACTACTTTGTAAATGATTTGTCTTTGTCTACGCCATGATATTTGGTAAATGAAATCATTTGTCTTATATTTGCCATGTGACGGCTTTGTCTAAAAATGTGTATACATGTCTTATGAAAATCGATCTATATGTCTTGACTTGCCATGTTGTCGGCTGACTAAACTGTTCCTTGTGTTTTGACGAACTAAAATGATCCCCCCCTCATGTAGTTATATTGAGGTTAGACTTCGGTCTGAACCGTCTTGTCTTTATATTGAGGTTAGACTTCGGTCTGAACCGTCTTGTCTTTATACTGAGGTTAGACTTCGGTCTGAACCGTCTTGTCTTTATACTGAGGTTAGACTTCGGTCTGAACCGTCTTGTCTTTATACTGAGGTTAGACTTCGGTCTGAACCGTCTTGTCTTTATATTGAGGTTAGACTTCGGTCTGAACCGTCTTGTCTTTATACTGAGGTTAGACTTCGGTCTGAACCGTCTTGTCTTTATACTGAGGTTAGACTTCGGTCTGAACCGTCTTGTCTTTATATTGAGGTTAGACTTCGGTCTGAACCGTCTTGTCTTTATATTGAGGTTAGACTTCGGTCTGAACCGTCTTGTCTTTATATTGAGGTTAGACTTCGGTCTGAACCGTCTTGTCTTTATACTGAGGTTAGACTTCGGTCTGAACCGTCTTGTCTTTATACTGAGGTTAGACTTCGGTCTGAACCGTCTTGTCTTTATATTGAGGTTAGACTTCGGTCTGAACCGTCTTGTCTTTATATTGAGGTTAGACTTCGGTCTGAACCGTCTTGTCTTTATACTGAGGTTAGACTTCGGTCTGAACCGTCTTGTCTTTATATTGAGGTTAGACTTCGGTCTGAACCGTCTTGTCTTTATATTGAGGTTAGACTTCGGTCTGAACCGTCTTGTCTTTATATTGAGGTTAGACTTCGGTCTGAACCGTCTTGTCTTTATACTGAGGTTAGACTTCGGTCTGAACCGTCTTGTCTTTATATTGAGGTTAGACTTCGGTCTGAACCGTCTTGTCTTTATATTGAGGTTAGACTTCGGTCTGAACCGTCTTGTCTTTATATTGAGGTTAGACTTCGGTCTGAACCGTCTTGTCTTTATATTGAGGTTAGACTTCGGTCTGAACCGTCTTGTCTTTATATTGAGGTTAGACTTCGGTCTGAACCGTCTTGTCTTTATATTGAGGTTAGACTTCGGTCTGAACCGTCTTGTCTTTATATTGAGGTTAGACTTCGGTCTGAACCGTCTTGTCTTTATATTGAGGTTAGACTTCGGTCTGAACCGTCTTGTCTTTATATTGAGGTTAGACTTCGGTCTGAACCGTCTTGTCTTTATACTGAGGTTAGACTTCGGTCTGAACCGTCTTGTCTTTATACTGAGGTTAGACTTCGGTCTGAACCGTCTTGTCTTTATATTGAGGTTAGACTTCGGTCTGAACCGTCTTGTCTTTATATTGAGGTTAGACTTCGGTCTGAACCGTCTTGTCTTTATACTGAGGTTAGACTTCGGTCTGAACCGTCTTGTCTTTATACTGAGGTTAGACTTCGGTCTGAACCGTCTTGTCTTTATATTGAGGTTAGACTTCGGTCTGAACCGTCTTGTCTTTATATTGAGGTTAGACTTCGGTCTGAACCGTCTTGTCTTTATATTGAGGTTAGACTTCGGTCTGAACCGTCTTGTCTTTATATTGAGGTTAGACTTCGGTCTGAACCGTCTTGTCTTTATATTGAGGTTAGACTTCGGTCTGAACCGTCTTGTCTTTATATTGAGGTTAGACTTCGGTCTGAACCGTCTTGTCTTTATATTGAGGTTAGACTTCGGTCTGAACCGTCTTGTCTTTATATTGAGGTTAGACTTCGGTCTGAACCGTCTTGTCTTTATACTGAGGTTAGACTTCGGTCTGAACCGTCTTGTCTTTATATTGAGGTTAGACTTCGGTCTGAACCGTCTTGTCTTTATATTGAGGTTAGACTTCGGTCTGAACCGTCTTGTCTTTATACTGAGGTTAGACTTCGGTCTGAACCGTCTTGTCTTTATACTGAGGTTAGACTTCGGTCTGAACCGTCTTGTCTTTATATTGAGGTTAGACTTCGGTCTGAACCGTCTTGTCTTTATACTGAGGTTAGACTTCGGTCTGAACCGTCTTGTCTTTATATTGAGGTTAGACTTCGGTCTGAACCGTCTTGTCTTTATATTGAGGTTAGACTTCGGTCTGAACCGTCTTGTCTTTATACTGAGGTTAGACTTCGGTCTGAACCGTCTTGTCTTTATATTGAGGTTAGACTTCGGTCTGAACCGTCTTGTCTTTATACTGAGGTTAGACTTCGGTCTGAACCGTCTTGTCTTTATACTGAGGTTAGACTTCGGTCTGAACCGTCTTGTCTTTATATTGAGGTTAGACTTCGGTCTGAACCGTCTTGTCTTTATACTGAGGTTAGACTTCGGTCTGAACCGTCTTGTCTTTATATTGAGGTTAGACTTCGGTCTGAACCGTCTTGTCTTTATATTGAGGTTAGACTTCGGTCTGAACCGTCTTGTCTTTATATTGAGGTTAGACTTCGGTCTGAACCGTCTTGTCTTTATATTGAGGTTAGACTTCGGTCTGAACCGTCTTGTCTTTATACTGAGGTTAGACTTCGGTCTGAACCGTCTTGTCTTTATACTGAGGTTAGACTTCGGTCTGAACCGTCTTGTCTTTATACTGAGGTTAGACTTCGGTCTGAACCGTCTTGTCTTTATATTGAGGTTAGACTTCGGTCTGAACCGTCTTGTCTTTATACTGAGGTTAGACTTCGGTCTGAACCGTCTTGTTAACCCTGTATTTCCGCTACAACGGGGTGTGACAAAAATTGGTATCAGAGACAAGGTTATAGTTAATACCGAGTTTTTTTCCGCTGGAAAAACTCAATCTATAGCCATTTCGTTTCAAAAGGGAATCTAAGTCTATTTAGATTTAGGATACTTATTTCAGGAGTTATATTATTTGTCTATAATTAGACCTAACCTGATCAACTACGTCCCGATTATGTAAAATAATATAAGGCTCGAAATAAATATCTTAGATTTTGTATATACGTTATAGTTTGAGCTATATTCACAACCTACTGTAGATGTGGTGGGAAGGCTGCGGGTGACCCTATATATAAACATTGAAGGTATGTTAGGAATAGAAACTCAAATCGTATGTGTATGCATAAGGTTTATATACGTGATAGTTTGGATTATATTAACAACATATTTAAATGTGGTGGGAAGGCTGCGGGTGACCCTATATATAAGCATTTCAAATATGTTGGTAATAGAAACCCAAACCAAATGTGTGTAATCTAGACAAAGATTTCTTTAAAACTCAAATTGCGTACTGTATCATCCATTTGAGACGTACTGCCTTATCCATTTGACTTATATGGATTCTTTGACTATCTTTTCAGACTAGTCATGTTGGATGGAGTTAGCTCAAATGCTGTTGTACCTTGTACACCTCCAGTTCCTGTCATAGAAAACTCCATTCCTTGTGTTCCTGACTCTTATGAAGAGGAACCAATGGAGGAATCGGGCAATGAATCACGCCCTATCAATCTAGTGTCATCTTCCAGTGAATCTGGAGGTGAACATGTGTCTATCCATGTTCAATCATCTGTAACACCAGTATCTCCATATCAGGGGAGGACTACCGAGGGAACTCATATGCCTTATGCTCCTAGAGACCCTTATGCTCCTGGTCCTTCTGCACCAGTTCAGGGCAACTGTGGACTTGGTCTTTCATTCTTGCAGGGAGATCCGTATGCGGCGGGTCCCTCCAGAGTGCCTGTCTACAATCCAAGTGCTGTTATGCCAGTTGCATCTGCAGCTGATAGGTCGGAATATTATCGCCGACAATTGTCAAGGATGAACAATTCCCTCATCTGCACCAGAGAGAAAATAGAGAATCAAGCTCAGGCGTTGACTGGAGCTTATCATCAGGCGGCTGAGGCTATGTCTGTTGCTAGAGAAGGAAGGGAAACTATTGGGAGGTTGATCTGGATGATGTCCATCGTGGTGGTTTTGGTGGTGGCTTTGCTAG
The DNA here is from genome assembly GCA_034093135.1 of Erigeron breviscapus. Lineage (NCBI taxonomy): Eukaryota > Viridiplantae > Streptophyta > Magnoliopsida > Asterales > Asteraceae > Erigeron > Erigeron breviscapus. Next base: position 119,905,188 of record CM067173.1, read on the forward strand.
TCGTTGTTATTTGCAAGATGTAGTCTTGTAATAATCTTTCTGTATTGTAAGCCTATAACTTATAACAACTCGCACTTCTGTACTTTGAGTTGTAGTCTATCTTTTGTGGATGTATTTCCCACGTGTCTTTAAATCGTATTGCTCCGACTATGTAGTCTATAGTTGTGGATGAAGTTTCCCACATGTTTTTGGACTGTACATACCTGACTATGTAAAATTTTGAACATCAATGAAATACGATTGTCTTTTGGCTTACATACTTGCTCAGACTATGTCAACTGCTTATTCTTAGCTCTAGAATTATGACCTTCCATATTTTATTGTCTTGTCTAGTACATGAATTCTTACAAGTCAACAATTTGTGATTTGCATGGTACTGTCATCTGTCTTGCAAAGCTACTTTCTATTTAACCTATCAAGGAAATCTCTAAATGACATTTTTGTTCATATCTTAGACTTATGGCTCCTAAGACGAAAAGCAAAGTTCAGAAAAAGGCTCAAGTCAAGAAAACTGCACCAAGGAGAGTTACTAGATCAACTCCTAAATACAATACAGCTGAACAGGAAGAACCTGTAATCCAGCAAGAACCAGAAACTGCTACTGTCCAGGTGAACACTGGTCCTGGACCTACCCCAAATACTGGCGGGGATAATAATATGGCAGCATTTGTGACACAACAGTTGTTAGCTGCTATGCCTACTTTGGTCACCCAGATCACGGCAAGCTTGAATGCCAATAATAACCATCCGGCTGACAATAGCAACAATGTCGAGCCTACTGCGGAACAAGTTATCCCACGAGGTCATACTCACGGGAGTGATTTTAAGACCTTCACTTATTGCAAGCCAAAGGAATTTCATGGCACCGAAGGTCCTGTCGGTCTAATAAATTGACTGGAAAGCATTGAGGCAGTGCTCCATATCAGCCGTTGTGCCGAAGAGCACAAAGTGGAGTATGCAGCATCTCAGTTTCAAAAGCACGCTCTGTCATGGTGGAACGAACAGATAAGGACTCGTGGCCGAGAGCCGGCATATAGCATACCTTGGTTGAACTTTAAAAGGATGCTCATGGAAAAGTACTGTCCTCGTGAGGAAGTACAGAAAATGGAAGGCGAATTCTGGAATCATGGTATGATTGGACTAGACAATGAGAATACACAACTCGTTTTCATGAGTTGGCTAGACTAGTTCCTCGTATGGTAGATACGGAGGAGAAATTGATCGAGAGATACTGTTATGGCTTGTCACCTGATGTCCGAAGATTGGTAGCCGCCTTTAATCCTACGACTCTTCAAGCGGCAGTTAGTGCAACCAACCGGATGGTGATAGACTTGAAAAGAACCACTGGTTCTTCTGTTGGAACTGAAGTGGTCAAGAGAAGGAGTGATCATGCCTCAGGTAGTGGATATGGTGGCGGTGGAAATGGCAAGAGGTTTAAGACTGCCAGAAACTTTGCGGTAGTTACTCAAGACGTCACGAGGTACACTGGCGCAGATCCTAGGTGTAATAGGTGTAATCTCCATCACAGAGGAAATTGTCCTACTTGTCGCCGTTGTAAAAGGGCGGGACATCTGGAAAGGTTTTGTAGGGGCAAGGCACTAGCTCAATGCTACGAATGTGGGAGCGAAACCCATCTGCGACCTGCATGCCCAAGACTCAATCTGAACCCGAACAACAATGCAATGGTTCCAGTAAGGAACAATGCGGGGAATAATCAAGCAAGGAATCAAGGTGGACAAGGCAGAGGTCGAGTGTTTGCTTTGGATGCTGCTGATGCACGACGTGATCCCAACGTTGTGATAGGTACATTCATACTCAATAATCATTACGTATTTGTGCTATTCGACTCCGGAGCTGATAAAAGCTTTATATCCTTAGAATTCTATTCTCGGTTTAACTTAGTAGCAATCCCCATGAAAGAAACTTATATCATTGAATATGCAAACGGTCAAAAGTATATTGCTAGAGACCATTTAGTAGATTGCAATTTGACATTGTCTGGCGAAACCTTTAAAATAAATCTTATTCCCATAGAACTAAGTAGTTTTGATGTAATTGTTGGAATGGACTGGTTATCGAAGGTTAGAGCTGAAATAATGTGTTACGAGAAGATTGTTAGAATACCCCTTCAGAATGACGAAACCCTAGTAGTGCAAGGAGACAAGTCAGGGAAGGAATTGATTTTAGTGTCGGCGATAAAGGCGAATAGATACTTACAAAAAGAATACCCTGCCTTCTTGACACTAGTTGTTGAAAGGAAGCCAAAGGGTAAAGACATTCAAGACATTCCTGTAGTCAAGGATTTTCCAGAAGTATTTCCTGAAGATTTGACGGGACTTCCACCTCACAGACCAGTTGAGTTTGGAATAGACTTAGTCCCTGGAGCTGCACCTGTGGCCAAGGCACCCTATCGCCTTGCGTCGTCAGAAATGCAAGAATTATCCGAACAACTTCAAGAGTTGTTAGCTAAAGGACTAATTCGCCCAAGTTCATCACCTTGGGGAGCTCCGATTCTATTTGTCAAAAAGAAAGACGGCTTCTATGCGCATGTGTATAGATTATAGAGAATTGAACAAGTTGACTGTCAAGAACAGGTACCCTTTACCTCGTATTGACGACTTATTTGACCAACTGGAAGGTGCATCACACTTTTCCAAGATCGATCTCAGGTCTGGGTATCATCAACTCAGAGTCAGAGAGACAGACATTCCTAAAACAGCTTTCAGAACTCGTTATGGACATTATGAGTTTTTGGTTATGCCATTCGGCTTAACCAATGCACCTGCTGTGTTTATGGACTTAATGAATAGAGTATGTCGACCATATCTAGACAAGTTTGTCATCGTGTTCATTGATGACATACTAATCTACTCAAGAACTAAAGGCGAACATGAAGGTCATCTGAGGACTATTCTACAACTACTCAAGGATCAAAAGTTGTACGCTAAATTCTCAAAATGTGAATTCTGGATTAGAGAGGTACACTTCTTGGGTCATGTAGTAAATGCAGATGGAATCCATGTAGATCCATCTAAGGTCGAAGCGATAAAGAAGTGGGAAGCCCCTAAGACTCCAACAGAAATTCGTCAATTTCTTGGACTGGCTGGCTATTACAGGAGATTCATTGAGAATTTCTCTAAGGTTGCTCAACCTTTGACTTTATTAACTCAGAAGACTAAGGAGTTTATTTGGCAGGATGCCCAAGAAAAGGCCTTTCAGACGTTAAAGGATATACTGTGTAATGCTCCTATTCTAGCATTACCGAATGGCATTGAAAATTTCGTGGTATACTGTGACGCCTCACATCAGGGCATGGGATGTGTACTTATGCAGGAAGGTAAGGTCATTGCTTACGCTTCTAGACAGCTCAAGATCCACGAAAAGAACTATACAACCCACGATCTAGAACTCGGAGCGGTTGTCTTTGCATTAAAAATTTGGAGACATTATCTATATGGTACCAAGTGTACTGTATTCACGGATCACAAAAGCCTTCAGCATATCTTCGATCAGAAAATGCTGAATATGCGACAACGACGGTGGGTAGAATTACTCAGTGACTACGACTGTGATCTTAAATATCATCCCGGTAAAGCCAATGTTGTTGCTGACGCGCTAAGTCGAAAAGATAGAATTTTACTATCTGTCATAACAAGAGCAAGTTCTTATCTTGGCTCGTCATTAAGGGATAGAGTTTTAGACGATCAAAACGAAGCCCTACAGCCAGGACGTATCGAGAAAGAAGCATTGTGGAATGCTGAACGTTTGTTTGAATTGGATGGCGATGGAATCCGACATGTTAAGGGCAGAGTGTGGATTCCCAAATACAATGGACTTAGAGAACTCTTGATGAACGAGAGTCATCGATCTAAATATTCAATTCATCCTGGTGCTGACAAAATGTACCATGGACTAAAGGACTTTTATTGGTGGCCTGGTATGAAAAGAGATATCGCCACTTATGTCTCAAAGTGTCTAAATTGTTCAATGGTAAAGGCGGAGCACCAAAAGCCTTCTGGGCTGCTCCAACAACCCAAAATTCCTGACTGGAAATGGGAACAGATTACTATGGACTTTATTACTAAACTGCCTCGAACCCTGAGAGGATACGATACTATTTGGGTCATTGTCGACCGCTTGACGAAGTCTGCTCATTTCATTCCAATCCGAGAGAGTTGGAAGATAAGGAAATTGTCTCAATTATACATTGAAAAGATCGTATCACTTCATGGCGTTCCTTTGTCTATTATCTCTGATCGTGATGGTCGTTTCACTTCACAATCTTGGAGATATTTTCAAGACGCCCTAGGCACTCAATTGCACTTAAGTACGGCTTACCATCCACAGACTGACGGACAAAGTGAACGTACTATCCAGACTTTAGAGGACATGCTTCGGGCATGTGTCATTGACTTCAAAGGTAGTTGGGATACCTTTTTGCCGTTAGCTGAATTTTCATATAACAATAGCTATCACACTAGCATCAAATGTGCGCCTTATGAGGCTTTATATGGACGAAAATGTAGATCTCCTGTCTGTTGGCTTGATGCTGGAGAACGTCGTTTATTTAAATATGGACTAGTTCAGAAGACTAGAAAAAAAAAAAAGAAAAAAAATAAGATAAGATAAAAGAAATGACATATAGAATCTCATAAGTATTAAAAGATAGGAGAACGTCGTTTATTTAAATATGGACTAGTTCAGAAGACTACTGATCAAATTGTTGAAATTAGGGCACGGCTGAAGGCGGCTCAAGATCGCCAAAAGAGCTATGCCGACCGTAGACGGAAACCACTTGAGTTCCAAGTGGGAGACAAAGTCATGTTGAAAGTGTCGCCTTGGAAAGGCACTGCACGTTTTGGCGTACGAGGGAAACTTAGTCCTCGTTATATCGGACCATTCGAAATTGTTCAAAGAATTGGTTCCGTGGCTTACAAGCTCGATTACCTAAGGAGCTAGAACACGTTCATCACACATTTCACATTTTGAATCTTAAGAAATGTCTGACTGATGAGACTTTAGTCGTACCTGTCGAAGAGCTGCAAGTGACTGACTCTCTTCAATTCGTTGAAGAACCTGTTGAAATTTTAGACCAACAGCTCAAACAACTTAGACGTAGTCGTATCAAATTGGTCAAAGTTCGTTGGAACTCAAAACATGGTCCCGACTCGACTTGGGAACGGGAAGACTATATGAGGGATAACTATCCTCATCTTTTTACTGAGCAAGACTTGATTTCGGGACGAAATCCTTAGAAGTCGGGGATTCTGTGACAACTCGTAATTAATTAACATCGGGTTAGTCCTAATCTCAATTAGACAGTCATTTGACGTGGAACTTATTAGACTTTTGGACTTTTGACTTAGTCAAAGTAGACGTATCTTGTTGACGTAGACTATTAGCTATCTAGACGAATGCCGAGTCTTTAAAATAACTTTAAATTTATATCTAAAGGTTATGTCCTGTACGAAATAAAAAGACTATCTAGACTAAATTTTTGTAAAGTTCACTTGGACGAAACTTTATTGACTTGTCTTGATTTAAAATAGGACGAAGGAAAATACCTTTATTTTACATTTTTAACCTTTTGGTCAAACGGTATTTAATCGTAAGCACTTTACCAAATTTAGGGATACAAAATATCCCCAAATGAGCCACATGGGCTGGAAAATGAAATGTGAGGCAGGGAGTAAAACACCCCCCCCTTTCCCTCCTTTCTTTCTTTTTGATCAACAGAAAACACACCTCACACAAACACAAAACACACCACACATATCACCAACACTCTCGAGGATCAAACTCTCTCAATCTCTTAGCATAATCAAATCTGATTTTGGGAAAAAGAAGTAATCAATTAACAAGTATTCAGGACATCATCATCATCTTCACCATCTAAAATTATCTTCAAGAACATCAATTTTTGGTAAGTCTAAATCATCCCTTTTGCGTCTATTTATGTTTACTTACTCTTTTCTAGTCATTTCGAGCTTTTACATGGCCTAAAACCACTTGAAATGGATTTAGGGTTTAAATAGGGTTTTGGTTTGATTTGATCGTTTCGAAGGATTCGATGATGTTATGGATGAAATTATGGGTTGGGTTATGTGTATTTATGGTTAATGATGTTTAGTTATGCTTCAAATTTAGTTACAAACTCTTACAAGTCGTTTTGGGTCGAATTTGGAGTATTGGGTTGGTTCTCTGCACTTGAAGCTGCAGGTGCAGGCTGCAGAGGGTGGCCACTGCGGCGCAGTGGGCACAGCCCTTCCTCACTGCGGCGCAGTGCCAATGCACTGGTCCCTGGTTCGATTTAGCCCACTGCGGCGCAGTGAGCATGGTTCTGGCTCACTGCGGCGCAGTGAGCATGGTTCTGGCTCACTGCGGCGCAGTGGATACCTTCTGTGAAATTATGCGCATCGATTTTTAAACATTAATAACTTTTAATCCGAAAGTCCAAATAAGTTTATTTACTTTTGGTTGGAAAAATGAAAGTTTGAAACACGTTCTCGGTTATGGCATTCTAGGGTCTATAGCTAAGTAGTTGTACGTAGGGTACTTGTCGTCGTGAGATTTGATCCTCACCATTCGTACTCATATCCTAGGTTTTGGATAGACGTGGAGACTAGACTGCTCTTATTCTCGGACTGCTCATACTTTTAGCTCTGTGATCGCTAAGGTGAGTTTATGGCGCCCTTTTTCCTTTACTTGGGCCTGAAAGCATGTACTGTATACACGACTACTTTGTAAATGATTTGTCTTTGTCTACGCTATGATATTTGGTAAATGAAATCATTTGTCTTATATTTGCCATGTGACGGCTGTCTAAAAATGTGTATACATGTCTTATGAAAATCGATCTATATGTCTTGACTTGCCATGTTGTCGGCTGACTAAACTGTTCCTTGTGTTTTGACGAACTAAAATGATCCCCCCCTCATGTAGTTATATTGAGGTTAGACTTCGGTCTGAACCGTCTTGTCTTTATATTGAGGTTAGACTTCGGTCTGAACCGTCTTGTCTTATATTGAGGTTAGACTTCGGTCTGAACCGTCTTGTCTTATATTGAGGTTAGACTTCGGTCTGAACCGTCTTGTCTTTATATTGAGGTTAGACTTCGGTCTGAACCGTCTTGTCTATATATTGAGGTTAGACTTCGGTCTGAACCGTCTTGTCTTTATACTGAGGTTAGACTTCGGTCTGAACCGTCTTGTCTATATATTGAGGTTAGACTTCGGTCTGAACCGTCTTGTCTTTATATTGAGGTTAGACTTCGGTCTGAACCGTCTTGTCTTTATACTGAGGTTAGACTTCGGTCTGAACCGTCTTGTCTTTATACTGAGGTTAGACTTCGGTCTGAACCGTCTTGTCTTTATACTGAGGTTAGACTTCGGTCTGAACCGTCTTGTCTTTATACTGAGGTTAGACTTCGGTCTGAACCGTCTTGTCTTTATACTGAGGTTAGACTTCGGTCTGAACCGTCTTGTCTTTATACTGAGGTTAGACTTCGGTCTGAACCGTCTTGTCTTTATACTGAGGTTAGACTTCGGTCTGAACCGTCTTGTCTTTATACTGAGGTTAGACTTCGGTCTGAACCGTCTTGTCTTTATACTGAGGTTAGACTTCGGTCTGAACCGTCTTGTCTTTATACTGAGGTTAGACTTCGGTCTGAACCGTCTTGTCTTTATACTGAGGTTAGACTTCGGTCTGAACCGTCTTGTCTTTATACTGAGGTTAGACTTCGGTCTGAACCGTCTTGTCTTTATACTGAGGTTAGACTTCGGTCTGAACCGTCTTGTCTTTATACTGAGGTTAGACTTCGGTCTGAACCGTCTTGTCTTTATACTGAGGTTAGACTTCGGTCTGAACCGTCTTGTCTTTATACTGAGGTTAGACTTCGGTCTGAACCGTCTTGTCTTTATACTGAGGTTAGACTTCGGTCTGAACCGTCTTGTCTTTATACTGAGGTTAGACTTCGGTCTGAACCGTCTTGTCTTTATACTGAGGTTAGACTTCGGTCTGAACCGTCTTGTCTTTATACTGAGGTTAGACTTCGGTCTGAACCGTCTTGTCTTTATACTGAGGTTAGACTTCGGTCTGAACCGTCTTGTCTTTATACTGAGGTTAGACTTCGGTCTGAACCGTCTTGTCTTTATACTGAGGTTAGACTTCGGTCTGAACCGTCTTGTCTTTATACTGAGGTTAGACTTCGGTCTGAACCGTCTTGTCTTTATACTGAGGTTAGACTTCGGTCTGAACCGTCTTGTCTTTATACTGAGGTTAGACTTCGGTCTGAACCGTCTTGTCTTTATACTGAGGTTAGACTTCGGTCTGAACCGTCTTGTCTTTATACTGAGGTTAGACTTCGGTCTGAACCGTCTTGTCTTTATACTGAGGTTAGACTTCGGTCTGAACCGTCTTGTCTTTATACTGAGGTTAGACTTCGGTCTGAACCGTCTTGTCTTTATACTGAGGTTAGACTTCGGTCTGAACCGTCTTGTCTTTATACTGAGGTTAGACTTCGGTCTGAACCGTCTTGTCTTTATACTGAGGTTAGACTTCGGTCTGAACCGTCTTGTCTTTATACTGAGGTTAGACTTCGGTCTGAACCGTCTTGTCTTTATACTGAGGTTAGACTTCGGTCTGAACCGTCTTGTCTTTATACTGAGGTTAGACTTCGGTCTGAACCGTCTTGTCTTTATACTGAGGTTAGACTTCGGTCTGAACCGTCTTGTCTTTATACTGAGGTTAGACTTCGGTCTGAACCGTCTTTTCTTATAATTGATTTTTAAATACGGAAATTAATGTAATGTTTCATTGGTGTCAATCTAATACATCCAACTTTAAATAAGAACACTGTGAAAACACTTAAAAACTTCATTTTGATGCATTAAATGTCCGTAAAATGAATTGTGTGTTTTCTATATTATCGTTATTTTATTGTTTAGCAACACACAAGGATCCATCAAAATAAAGATAAAAAATCACTATTTTCGTTTTGTGCATCCATCTTTGATGCATATTCATCAAAATGGATGCATCAGTTTTAAAATGTGATTTTGTCAGTTTTGACGGATCAATGTGTTGTTAAACACTTAAATAATGATAATTAGTTATACACTTTATTAGTTTTATGAACTTCTAATGCATCAACATGATGTTTTTTAGTGTTCTCACGCTATTATCATTTTAAGGTGTTTACACTAGAAAACCGCTCATGTTTCATTTTATACATATAACCCATAATTACATTTAAGTTCTATCCACAACACTTCTACATCTTGGTTACGGGTGCTTTGATCGAGCGAGTTCTCAGGTCTCCAATTTTTACTTTTTAGGACATATTAAGATTTAAGAGCATTGTTACAGAAAAAACAAATGAAACATAATGGGCCGATATATATGATCCATGCTGATATGTGAAACTGACTTTGGGCTCAAACGGGCTCAACTTTATAATGTAGTAGATGAACGCCTATGCGACATGACGTCATCACGACAATGATGGGAACAGTAGTGTGGTGATGATGGCGTGATGGTGCCAACACACTTCATGATTTATAGTTATTTTAAACATCCCTACTTTATATACCTAAAATTACATAAAGAAATTAATTTACATCTTCACTTTAACTCTTAAAATAACTACACTACACCATTTTACAATCCATAACCTGCACTAATTGCCTCTGCCATCACCACATCGCCGCTACCATTTCCGCCGTATCACGGGCATCCGTCTAGTAAATTATATATACCAATGAAGGGTGTGGGATGAACAGCATCACCGCCCACGTGGCACTGTTCTATTAGTCTCTTTTAATCCCGCATCACTATTTGGATTTTGTCATGTTGGACCCCGTTTAGGTTTTGTTCTTTCATTTTTCTTGGTTTTATCCATAGTTTTTTTTCCTGTTCTCTCACATTGGTTCAACTTATACCCCGCATCTCTACTTCGATTTCGCCATATCGGATGTCGTTTGAGTTTTTTTCTTTCAGTTTTCCTTGAGTTTTTTTCATAGTTTTTTATTATCCATAGTTTTTTTTCCTGTTCTCTCACATTGGTTCAACTTATACCCCGCATCTCTACTTCGATTTCGCCATATCGGATGTCGTTTGAGTTTTTTTCTTTCTTTTCCTTGAGTTTTTTTCTTTCAGTTTTCCTTGAGTTTTTTCATAGTTTTTTATTTTTATTTTTGTGTTCTCAACTAAGTCATGGTTACTGTTGGAGTCAAGTCACTCATACATTACAAGATTTGAAGATGACAAACAACTCAAGAAATACTTAAGTCTTTGGTTCTGAAGCTGAGTCAGCTTGGGTAATTCCAAGCTGAGTCAGCCTGAACATCTTCATTAGAAGATGGTATCTTTCAAGCTGCATCAAAAGAAGAACAAGCACTTGGTCTAAATCAAAGATGAAGAACAAGGATAGAAGGCCAAGCTGATGGGTGGAAATCAGCTTGGATCTTGCAGTCAGCTTGGAAGGTACATGTTCAGCCTGGAGTATTGCAAGTGTTCCAGAGTTGTTATAACTTTGTATATATCATCAATCAACTGGATAAGCATCAGAAAGGACATTCTAGAAGTGCCAGTTGTTGATTGTAAACATTCTATGAGGTGTCCATTATATTATTGTTGCACGATCAATCTTGGTAAGCAAGTAGGGAACAAAAAGGACAATGTCACTGTCACCAGGTACTGATCAAGCAGAGACCATTAGATCAAGACACGTGGAAAGAAATGGACGGCATCCAAGGCAGTGTTGATGCCTATATAAACCAACCTTTGTGTCTCAAGAATGTGTGCATCTATTACATTAACTCTCACAACGATTAAAGCTTATCAGCTTGGATCTGTGTTGTACTCAGCTTGGGCTAGTAGAGTTAATATACAGAGTTGTAACTTGCTTTTCAACCAAGTAGTTAGATTTGTAGGCTAATCTGTTCCACAACTACTTGTAATTCTTTTTATTCATCAATAAAAGAATTAGTTGAAAATCAGCTTATACTTTGTTCTTGGACTGCACTTTACTTTACTGTCGTTATATTCTGTTCATTTACTTATTGTTTATGTAATATAATTATCTCAAGCTGAATATGGACAAATACTTTAAGATAATTTACATTCCGTATTAAAAAGTTATTTAAAGTTGATTAAGGTTAAAAGTTGTATTCACCCCCACCCCCCTCTACAACTCTTTGAGACATTTAAACCATCCTGTTATCTCCTTTGGGACCTATCAGGTGGTATCAGAGCAGGGGTTTTGTAATACACTTAACTTGATCCCTGTTTTTTTATTATTGTTTAAAGTTGGTTTAAAACATGTCTCAACCTATGTATACTGATAATGGTTCTTTAACCAGACCACCCATGTTTGATAAGACTGATTTCAGTGGGTGGAAAGGAAGAATGTCCCTTTTCCTTGAATCTGTTGATAATGACATGCCTGACATACTTGTTGATGGACCTTATGTTCCAAGGGATATAGTTATCACACCAAGGTCAGCTTCAACTGATGGAGCTGAGCCTGGTTCACCTGATGTCAGAGTTGTTATCAAACCCAAAGTAGATTGGGGTGATGAGGATAAGAGAATGGTCAACTTGGATGTAAGGGCCAGGAACTTTATTGTACAAGCTATACCTAGGGACATCTATAGAGCCATTAGACATTGTGCTAGTGCTAAAAAGATGTGGGATAATTTGACTGTCATGTATGAGGGTTGTGCAACTTCTATGGAGTCTACCAAGACTACCTTAACTAGAAGGTATGAAAGATTCTTTGCACATAAGAATGAATCCCTCACTGACACTCATACCCGATTTAATGCACTTGTTAATGACTTGATTGCTATTGAAATACATAAAGAACTTGTCAAGTTGAGTCCAGTGTACAAAGAACTTGACTTACCAGGTCTCTATGGGTTGCTTCACAACCATGAATGTACTAAAGCTAAAAAGCTGATTGCCATGGGTGATGCTGTGGGAAGCTCTAGCTCTGCACTTGTTGCATCTTCAACTGAGCATCCCAGCCCACTTTGTGATGAACCTGTTCCAAGTCAGTTTGTGAGTGATGTTGTTGAATTTGTTAAACCTTGTGAATCTGAAACTGAATATTATTCTAGTGATGAAACTGATAGTCTAGCTAATGAGGTTGCCATGTTGGCTGAAAGATTGAGGAGGAGAAATTGTTCAAAATTTAAAGGAAAAGGAAAAGGAATTTCTAAAAGTGACACTTTGGATATGTCAAAAATCACTTGTTACAAATGTGGTAAAACTGGTCATATGGCAAATGATTGTAAAACTAAACCCATTCAACAAGCTGATAACTCAAAACCTAAAAATAGTGGAAAAGATGAAAAGTACTCTAAACTCAGGCTAAAATATAAGAAATTGAAAGCACAAGTTGCCAAGCTGAGTGAGAAGAGTCTTGCTGCAAAAGACTGGGCTGAAAGTGCTACTTCATCTGATGATGAAACCTATGAAAATGCTCAATGCTTCATGATCAAAGAGCAGTCAGCAAAGTGTCAAGAAATCAAAGAGATGTGCTTGATGGAAAAAGATGCTACTGAAAAGCTTCTTGATGGCATGACCAAGCTGAGAGAAGAAAGTGATCAGCTTACTGAGTCAGCTCATTCTGCATCCACTGTTCAAGAGGTATCTCCTTTTCTTTCTCTTTTCAATGAAGAAAAACTTGCTAAACTGAACAAACTTGGTGATGAGGTTCTTTTACAAAGACATTTTAATAAACAACATAAAATGGAAATTGTGTCTTTAAGAAATGAAATTTCAGTACAAACTCAGTCAACTGAAAAACTTCAGTCAGAAATTAAAGCTTTACAAAGAGTAAATGTTTCTCTTTTACAAGAAGCTAAACAAGCTGATGAAAGGTATTTGAAAATCAAGCACATAACTGAGTCCTGGTGTGTTGGTTCTAAAAGAGCTGCCAAGTGTGTTAATGAGCAAGTACCTCAACAAATTCAGGCCATATTTGATGGTGACTATGACAAAGCTATTGCCATAAGTGAAGTATGTGCAATGGAGCCTTGTTATTAGCCTATACCTCCTACAGTTATTCACACTAAAAGGATTCTTAAGAGAAAGTCTGAAAATCCTGGTTTAGGTTTTGTCTATGGTGGAAATTTAGAACCTATGTTTGATGCTGAGTCTACCCCTGTTAAGCTGAGGTCAGCCTGGAGTCCTCCAAGCTGACTGACTCTCCATCTGAATCTAGTACTGAACCTAAGACCAAGGAGAACTCTTCTAAGCTGACTATTCAAAAGAGTCAGAAAACTAAAAAGAATAAATCTAGTAAGAAGAGTCAGTCTGATCCAGTCAGCTCCAAGATTAAATCAAAAACACCCAGTTCAGACTCAGATCAGCTTATCTCTAAGCTGATTAAGTCCAGGCTGAGTGAAATTTCAAAGGAAGTTTCTTTCTTAAATAGTCTTTCAAAAGTTGATCAAAAGAAACTCAGAGCTGAGTCAAAGAAAGCTGGAATTGGTAAAGGATATTTAAGACAATCTGAGTCCAATGTTGTTGAAAATAATTTTCAAGAAAAATCTAAACAACAATGGAAAGTAAAATCAAATGACAAGAGTTCTTCTTCTAACCAAACTGAGTCTGGCACTTCAGTCAGCTCAAGTGAACCCATCCTTGGATGGGTTCCCAAAAAGAACTAACTCTTTTCATGATTGCATGACATTCACAATGCATTTATCTGGTACTTGGACAGTGGATGTTCCAAGCATATGACCGGATGTAAGTCCTTGTTATGTGACTTTAGGAACAGACTTGGTCCTAATGTCACCTTTGGTATTGATTCTCAAGGAACTACAGAAGGATATGGTTCTCTTACAAATGGTCCTCTCACATTCAGAAGAGTCTCTTATGTCAGTGGGTTGAAACACAATTTGATTAGTGTTAGCCAATTGTGTGATGCTGGCTATGAAGTGAGATTTCGAGCTGATAGAGGAATTGTTTGTGATTTGGAAGGAAATGTTGTTCTGATTACTAAAAGAGATGAATCTCTTTATACCTTTGATATGAGCAAGCCTACAGTGTTGAAAGAAGTGTGTTTCTTGTCTAAAACTCAAGATGAGTTAAATTGGTTATGGCACAAAAGACTATCTCATATAAATTTCAAAGATATTATGAAATTGAGCAAAAATGAGTTAGTCTCTGGTCTTCCTGCTATCAAGTATGAGAAAGACAAATTGTGCAGTGCTAGTGAGAAAGGGAAGCAACACAAAGCTTCTTTCAAGTCTAGAACATGTTCAACTATTGAATCCTGTTTACATTTGCTGCATATGGATCTGTTTGGTCCAGTTAGTACTCCTTCATTAAATGGAAAGAGGTACTCACTGGTTATTGTAGATGAATACTCAAGGTTTACATGGGTCTTCTTTCTTAAAGCCAAGAGTGAAGCTGCTGAAGTAATCATTAATTTTATCAAGAATGCTGAAGTCCTTTACAAGAAGCCAGTCAGGCAGCTTAGAAGTGATAATGGGACTGAGTTCAGAAATCAAACTCTGCACTCTTTCTGCATTAGTAAAGGCATCTCTCAATGCTATTCAACTGCAAGAACTCCATAGCAAAATAGAGTTGCTGAAAGAAGAAACAAAACCCTGATTGAAGCTGCAAGATCCATGCTAGCTCAAAATGGTGTGAAGGTTCATTTTTGGGCTGAAGCCATTCACACAGCTTGCTTCACCCAGAACAGATCATTGATTGTTAAAAGGCATCAGAAGACAACATATGAAGTTTTGAAGGGCAGAAGACCTGAAATAGGATTCTAAAGAATGTTTGGAAGTCCTTGCTTCATTCTGAATCAAAGAGACCATCTTGGCAAATTTGATGCCAAAGCTGATGAAGGAATTTTTCTTGGTTATTCTACACTCATGAAAGCCTACAGAGTGTACAACAAAAGAACAAGAGTGATTGAAGACATAGTTCATGTGAAAATAGATGAATCAAACTCAGTCAGCTCAGCTCAAGAAGATGATGATTTTGACTTTGAAGAGCTTGTTGTTCCTGACTGTGATCATCCTACTGATCTTATTATTGAGGAAGGTGATGCACCTGTTGAGGGGGAGATTCCTATTTTTCATGATGAAGAGCTGAATTAGCCTCATGTTTCTACTCAACCTCAAAAGACAAATGAAACTATTTTACCCATCTGTGAGCAAGCTCAAGCTGGTAATCCTATCATCTCAGCCAACTCAGTTGTTCAAGACCTCAACATTGATCAAGCTGAGTCTGTGCCTCAAGCTGATTCTTAATCTATTGAAAAAGAAGCTGATCAAGAAGTACAGAATGCTCCAGTTCATGCTACCAAGTGGACAAGAAGTTATCCCATTGATCAAATTATTGGTGACCCCACTTCAAAAGTTCAGACAAGAAGAAATGCCACTGGAAATTTCTGCATGTTTGTAAATTTTGTTAGCAAGACTGAGCCAACTGAAGTTGAAGAAGCTCTAAGTGATCCATCTTGGGTGAGTGCAATGCAAGAAGAACTCACTCAGTTTGAAAGGAACAAGGTGTGGAAACTAGTTCCCAAACCAGCTGATAAGACTATTATTGGCACAAGGTGGGTCTTTAGAAACAAGATGGATGAAAGAGGTATTGTGACAAGAAACAAGGCAAGATTGGTGGCTCAAGGTTACAGTCAACAAGATGGAATAGATTATGATGAGACTTTTGCTCTTGTTGCTAGGCTTGAAGCAATAAGAATGTTTCTAGCATACTCAGTCTACAAAGGATTCAAAGTATATCAAATGGATGTTAAAAGTGCCTTTCTGAATGGCAAACTTGATGAAGAAGTTTTTGTACATCAACCTCCTGGGTTTGAAAGTTCCAAGTATCCAAACCATGTATACAAGCTGGACAAAGCTCTCTATGGATTGAAGCAAGCTCCAAGAGCATGGTATGATACGCTGTCCAAATTCCTACTTAAGAACAAGTTTGAAAGAGGTAATGTTGATAAAACTTTGTTTGTGAGAAAGTTAGGAAAAGATATCTTGTTGGTACAAATTTATGTGGATGACATTATTTTTGGTTCTACTAATGATAAATTATGCAAAAAGTTTTCTGAGCTGATGTCTAAAAATTATGAAATGAGTCTGATGGGTGAATTAACCTATTTTCTTGGTCTCCAAATTAAACAGTCCAATTCTGGAATTTTTATTAATCAAGGAAAATATGTTAAATATTTACTCAAGAAATTTGGTTCTGACAATTGCTCTCCAATGAAAACACCTATGGGTGCTGCCACCAAGCTGAGTGAAGATGTCAGTGGGAAACCAGTTGATATTACAGCTTATAGGGGCATGATAGGTTCTTTATTGTACTTAACTGCTAGTAGACCAGATATTATGTTTGCCACATGTCTTTGTGCTAGATATCAAGCTTGTCCAAAAGAATCCCATCTTCAAGCTGTGAAACGAATTTTTAGGTACCTCAAAGGTACACCAAAGCTGGGTCTTTGGTATCCCAAAGACTCGGGATTTGATCTAATTGGGTATTCAGATTCAGACTTTGCAGGTTGTAAGATTGACAGGAAAAGCACAACAGGAAGTTTTTAATTGCTTGGCAATAGGTTAGTCAGCTGGGCTAGCAAGAAGCAACACTCAGTCTCAACTTCTACTGCTGAAGCTGAATATGTTGCTGCTGGAAGCTGTTGTTCTCAAATCCTATGGATGCAGCATCAGCTTGCTGACTATGATATTATTGTGTCCAAAACTCCTATTTTCTGTGACAACACAAGTGCCATTGCAATTACCAACAATCCTGTTAATCATTCAAGGACTAAGCATATTGATGTTAGATATCATTTTATCAGAGACCATGTCATGAAGAAAGATATTGAACTTCATTTTATTACAACTGACAAGCAACTTGCAGACTTGTTTACCAAGCCTCTTGATGAAGCAATGTTTAATACCTTGTTGATCAAGCTGGGAATGTTAAATATGGAATAATCTATTAAGAAAGACTCAAGCTGATTGACCTTAATTTTGACCTAAGGATGACCAAGCTGAGTCAGCTCAGTTTGGAGTCAGCTTGGATTTTATTTAGTAAGTTATTTTATATTTTCCATTCCTTGTTGTTGTAAATAAAATATTGTTATACTCAGTTTGTCTCTCTTTCCTCTGTACAAACAACAACCGTTACTCCCTCCATAGTAAAAAGTGACCGTTGGGGTAAATGTACTTTCTCTATCAATCACAAAACGGCACACTTTTTGGTGGGAAGGCCATATAAAAGCCAACCCGCTTGATCAAATCACTATTCCATTGCTTTCTCATCTCTCTAATCTCATTCTCATCTTTCTTTGTCTAAAAACTCTCATACTCTGTTTTTCAGTCTCTCAAATATTATTTGTTTTAAGTTTAATTTTCAATCAGCTTAATCATTAAATGGGTTCACCTTCTCAAGTTAATTATCCTCAACCAAAACAAGTCGAAAATATCGGTACTTATTTGAAGGGAGATAAGGTTCCAGAAATAAAGGGTGCCAAATGGGTTTCTACTCAGATCAAGGTACGGCCTCCACAATATGCTAATCTCCATCCACCTTCAAACAAGTCTGATTACTCTGACATGGCAAGGTATATCTTTTATCATCCTATGGGTAAGATTCTGCATCTTTCTCCTGGTTCTATTAATTTTCATCAGCTTTGTGAGTTTTGACTTATAAGCATGGTAACAACCACCACCAAGGGTAAGCAATTCATTGTTGGTACTTTGGACAATGCATCTCGTCGACTTGTACTTACTCTTGATAGTTTTAAAAGGATTTTTGAATTAGAGTACAAGTCTGACCTTGTCTATGAGTCCGTCCCAACCCTGGATCTTGAGCATGTGTACCGAAGATCTCCAAGAAAAGGTACACAAGCTGATTCTTCTCTTTTACACTCTGGGTCTGCACAGGCTGCCAATGCTCCACCTAGATCACAAGGTGGAGTACAGGCCTCAACATTCTGTCCCAATGAGGCTCTGGTGCAACAAAACATCACAGAAGAGGGACCATCCAATACTACCTTTAACATTACACCAACTGCAGTTGTCTCTGCATTTGTGGAAACACAAGGGACTGCCTTTGGTCAAGAGGGCTTGATTCGTCAAGACCTCAATCCGTCTCTTGCAGGTGAGACAACTATCGATGGTCCTCACGATGTTGGTAGTCAAAGACTCATCACCACCACAAGGGGTGATCAATCACTTGGTCAGTCTGGTACTCATCCATCCTCAAGGGATGTTCTGATGACTTCCAATGCTGAAATTGATCAATCTATTCAGCTTCATGAAGCAAACAATGTACAGCTTGAATTACAAGTTAATTCTCCTCAAGCTGATGCCAGACTGACAACTTCTGCTCCACCTCTTGAGACTCACTCTCATGAGGAAAATCGCCTAACAACTCCTACAACTCCACAATTTCTAAATTCACCTAATATACCAACTTTTAGGGCCATCAGTGAGCCCTCTGAAAGGGTTCAAGCTGAAAAGCAAGCTGTTGGTCCTCCCATTACGGCCAGATCCATATTAAAGGATGTTGCAGCTAAGCTCACTGAGATGAATACTGCCCACAAGGCTGACATCACACAGCTTGGTGAACATATGGATGTGTTACAAGGTAAACAGGTATCTTTACAAGATCAGCTTCAAGATATTGTGAGCACTCAGTGGATTCTGGACACCCAACAAGAAGAAATTATGGCAGAAATGGCAGAAATGGGAAAATTGAATGCCAAACTGAGTGGTGATGAGCGTTCATTTTGTGATAAAAACCCCTATCGAAAGGCTTCATTTCGATATCTAATTGAGTTAATATTCCGGAACTATCGATATTTAATGGATTCTATGTTTATACAGGTTCACGGAAGATGCGAGTGAGGGTAAATGGCATCAAGTGACTCAAGATGGAAGCCTATGAAGTTACAAGACACAAGAAGGTGATTCGGGAGCCGAACGAAGCGAAACGAGAAGCAGCAGGAGCTACCAGCGCCGCTGGGCGGCCTAGTTCAGCAACCGACCTAAATCACTATTTAAGCCGAAGCAGCCCTCAAAACCCTAAAAGAGAGCCGATTCAGCAGCTCTAGCCGCCCACATCAAACCCTAGGTCAACTTTGCAGATTCCAAGGAGGTTTTGGAGCTTCTAACACCTTCCGATCTTCATCCTCAACCTAGATCTACTCTTTTATTTTACTTTAAGTTGGTAAACAATGTCTTTCATCTTTTCAGACTTTGTTATTCCTTTAATAATGGTAGGATAGTAGGCTGAATACTTGTTTGGATCGATGTGATCATGTAGACGTTTATCTATTTTACTTTATTTGTTAGATCTGTTGGAGTGTGTTTTACTGTTTATCGTAGATCCATGTTTTACTAGTTCTTCATATTATTATCGGTTCTATATCTGCATTTATTGATTTAATTCTGATGATCGGTCTATAATCATACATTAGGATTAATACATAAGGATGGAAAACACTAGTCGATCATTAACTAGATGTAAAAGGTGATTCACTTGTAGCCGAGGGATCCAGAACCATAGTAATTAGGATGAATAGAACATGATGCTTAACAATGTCAGACGCGATTCAGTGACTTGGAAACGAGCACTGTGGTCACTGGAGAGAATTACTATCTGGTCAAGGCTTAAGAGCCGGGTAACTTAAAGATGAATTAGTAACACAAACTTAAGGTCATTAATGCTTAAACAATGAATCTAACGAGAATTTGTTTATAGAGTAGTGTGAGTCTAGGGACAGCACTAGTTACTTAGGCAAAGTGAATCTAACGAGAATATGAGCCATGATGAAGTTTCCAACAGTCTAGCAAGTAGGTAGAATGATATATGGTCGTACCATGAGATCTGAGATGCCAAACAAGTATTTTAATTTAATTACTGTTATTTGCTTTTTCAACTTATTTTCAGACTAAGCCTCTCGTTGAATAAGCGGTTGCGGCTTCTATTTACTTTTCAGTATTTTAATTAGTTTAATAGGAAATCGTGACAACCCTACAACCGCTAGAATTACACATATTAATAGATTAGGTAAAGCAACGCGTCCCTGCGAATGATCCTGTACTTATCACTAAACTATACTACATCTGATCGGGTCCCCTGTCCGTTAAGGTGTGTGTGTGTGTTTTGAGATAATTACTTGTACAACTTTTATAAATTTAAACACTAAAAAACCGCAACCATCAAGTGTTTTGGCGCCGCTGCCGGGGACGCGACGCATTCTTAGTTTAGTAGTGTAGTTCGATCCTACTTTGTGTTTCGGCACAAAGTAGTTACTTTTCAGTACTTAGGTTTAGGTCAAATTATTGTTTAGTAGTATTTTCATTTCATTTTCATTTTAAGTAGTTTAATTTAGTTTTTCATTTCATTTTTTATATTGGTGCGTTTGACGTTTTTCTTGGAGTTTTGAAGTTTACTTAGGTAATCAAGCTGGAGACTTACTCGAGAAACAAGAACAGTAGGGCATCATCACCTGATAGGTTTAAGATACAACAATTAGAAGCAGCCTCATCAAACCCACCAAAACCACCAACCCGACCTAATTCACCAAGATCCGAAATGGACGACTTTGACCGACCGATGATGGAAAACACGTGAGTCGTAGCACCTACACCGGGATCGGCTATTGTTCCACCGAACTTAGGAGATTCGTTTTCAGTCAAAGGCCACCACCTTAAGCTAATCCAAGACAACCAATATGACGGCCGAGCCAAATCCGACCCCCACAAGCACGTAAGCAGGTTCACAAGTTTGTGCAAAATGTTCAAATACGGAGGAGACGTCACCAATGACGATGTAAAGCTTAGCTTATTTTCGTCGTCTCTCACCGGAGAGGCACGTGCTTGGTTCGATGAGCTCGATGAAGGTACCATCACTACATGGAATCAACTTCGCGAACAGTTCGTCTCGTGATTCTTTCCCCCGAGTTTAGCTAGGAAAATGCTACGAGACATCAAGGCTTTCAGGCAAGACGAGGTTGAATCACTAGTTGATGCATGGAAAAGGCTTAGGGAAATGATCAGAAACTGTCACGGGAATGGACTAGACAAGGACGAGATCATGGAAATTTTCTTCTATGGTTTAACCAAGAGTTCCCAAAAGGATTTAGACCTAGCTGGCGGTGGTAACTTTTTGTACAAGTCTACCAATGACGCGTACAAAATGATGGAGGATATGGTGCAAGCTAGCTTAGCTCGAGATATGGATGATAGAGATCGAGATAGGAGGATGAGAAGGACCGTGGCTAGCATTGAGAGCAACTCCGACAATGAGGTAATTCATGAACTTAAAGCTTTATCTAACCGTTTTTCTACTTTTAAAGATAGGTTGGACATTATGGATAAAGACCTCAAGGTGATTGCACACGGGTGCAACAATTGCGGAGGAATGCACTATACCGAAGATTGTGAAGAGGAGGCTACCGAGCAAGTCAATTTTGTCCAGAACCAATACCGAGGAGGCTATCAACGAGGACTATTCCAAAGAAACCCCGGTAATTCTAACTTTAATTCTAGTTATGTTAGAAATAACTTTGGTTCTTTTCAAAATAGGTGGCAAAGGAGTAATGGTCAACCCGAGCAACCAAAAGTGGAGAATGAAGTCAAGGAGGATCCGATTGTCAAGCTTACCAACATGATGGAGAGGTACATTGAGATGAACGATCAGAGGCACGACTCCTTGGACAAGTATACAAGGTTCTTGAATGAGAAGATTGCTAACCTTGACCACAAAGTGGATGCCGTGGTGAGAGATCAACAATCCACCATCAAGGGTTTGGAAAGAAAGGTGGAGAAATGGATGGAGCAGGGTGCTAAGAAGGAAAATGGTCTTCTTGCAAGCAATGCACAAGCCAATCCAAAACCGAACCCTCAAGGAAGCCCGAGCACGAGTCAAAAGTACCAACCACCTATGGGACATAACGAGAATGTGAACGCCATGTTCACCGAAGGTAATGACTCTATTGAGCTTTCTAAGGATTTTTGAGAAGTGTCCGATCAGGTACAGGTCATACGGGAGCCAAACGGAGAAGAAAACGCAAAACTGGAATCTGTCCAAGTACCACCAGCGCCGCTGGCTGCACATGCCAGCGACACTGGATGCCACCAGCTCCGCTGGAGAGCCCCAGCGCCGCTCCAGGCCCAGGCCCAACGCCGCTGGCAGCCCCGTCAGTCCAGATTCGCGCGAAACTTTGTTTTCAACAGCTTTTTAAGGAGATGTCGAGACCCAATTCGCTACAAAATGCAAAATCAAAGATGGGGACGACTCGGATAGTAGGGATGAAGTTCAAGATCCCGAGGCACCGGATGACGGGTCACAGCTACCGCAAGCATCTGAAGATCCGGGAAGTTTTCTAATTCCTTGCATTATTAATAATGAATATTTTTCGTGTGCATTAGCTGATTTAGGGTCAAGTATTAATGTTATGCCTACTGTGATTTATGAGAAACTTACCCTTTGTTTGCTACAACCCGTTAAAATGAGCATTCGGTTAGCCGATCAGACTTACCGACAACCCAAGGGAATTGTCGAACGAGTCCATGTCAGGGTTAAGGAATTAGAATTTTGGACTGAATTTGTTGTGATTGATTCGGTAAGTGAAGTAGTGACACCCTTAATTTTAGGTCGACCATTTCTGCATGCTGCGGATGCTATCATCCATGTTCTTAAACGTGAAATGTCTTTGTCAAATGGTCAAATAAGAGTCAATCTGCCTGTTTTAGACTCTAGGGATGTCGACTATGTGAAAACATGTTTGAATGTTGAAAGTGAGTATTACCAAAAACCCTTAGACATAGGTGACCTAGTTTGGGGAGCACGAAGTTTCTCAAATCATAAAGGCCAAGACTTATCTAGACCACATAGGAGAGGACTGTTTATGCTCTATAGAGAAACCAACATTAAGGATTTGGAAGAGCTTTTAGAAGAGACGGAAAAGGGGATAGATAAGGGAAGTAGGTTGTTAGTTGGGATAAATAAGTTTCTAGACAGCCTAGGTTGGAATGGTGTAGAAGACCGACCGTTATCTGAATATAACCCTTATTTGTCAACCACTGCCCTAGGAGACCCAACAATCTTTGAAGTTCATTGTTCGATACAGGATTGTATAGGAAGTCATGTATACATAGATGCTAGAGCAATGGTGAACATCTTCCCTTAGGAATTCTATACAAGGTACACTAAGAAGCATTTAGGTAAGGTGGTCTGGGAAGACAAGATGATTAGAATTTTTAAGAATGTTAATATTAGGGTGCGGGGATTCATTGAGAAAGTTATAGTATCGGTTGACGATTTAAAATTCACAACAGAGTTCTTTCTAGTAAAAGAAAATGTGGTAACTGGGAATGAAATCATTTTAGGTCAGCCCTTTCTAAAAACTGCATGCACCGATATTAACACTGAATTAGGAGAATTGACATTAGAGTCGGGAATTAATGTACTGAAAGTTGTGAAGAAGGATATAAATGTACACAACCCCTATGGCTTTTATAGTAAGACAAAAGTTCACCAAGGACAAGGAGAAAGAATGAACATCGAGTCATATTTGGAGGATAGGTCCGACATTTATATTCGATACAACCCAACGGGAACCGGCAACCAGACGACCCCATATTCTTCCTCAACCTAGTTTCTAGGCCGAGTCCGGCTGAAGACTCGTTAAACTTAGCGCTTCTTGGGAGGCAACCCAAGCCGTATTTTTATTTTTATTATTTTATTTTTATTTTTATTTTTATTTTTAGGAATATGTGACTAATTGCAATTAAGTGAATTGTTTTAAATTTTATCATTTGTGATTTGTTTTATATGAGTTATGTGTTTAGAATCACAGATGCAAGTTTTCAATGGATCGAAGAAACAAGTAACTTATTGCAATCGTATTTCGTTTTTATTTTTATTTTTATGTTTTAGCTTGTTATTTTCCATTTTGATTGAAGTGTGCAGGAGTATTTAGCTTTGTATTCTGAGGAAAACCATGCACTTGGTCAAAAGCTAAGTGTGGGGGAATGCCGGAAGCAAATAGTGAAGGAAAATCAGACATCGAAGCAAGTACAGGACTCAAAAGCGCCGCTAGAAGACTTCCAGCGCCGCTGGGAAAGCAACTGGGCTTCCCAGCGCCGCTCATTGTCCAGCGCCGCTCATGTGTGTCCAGCGCCGCTCATGTGTGTCCAGCGCCGCTCCCATGTCAAGTCTGCACACCAGATCGCGAAAAATCTAAAAAAAATCAGAAAAACCCAAAAATCCCAAAAAATCAGAAAATACCAAAAAGAAAAAGAAGGTGGAGAAGCATCAATGGATCGCCATCAAACGGAGCCGACTCAAGTCTTTGAAAGTTCAACATCATTCAAGTCGCTCCACTCATGCCATCTTCAACAGAATTCATGCAATATAAGCCCGGGAATTTTCGTTAATCCTTTATCTTATCATGTTTTTCCTATTACCCTTTTATTATGGTATGTCTAGTACAACGGGGACGTTGTACAATTTAAGTGTGGGGGGATGGAATAGGAAAAACCCGTGGTTTTATTGCTAGATAAATGATAAGTTTTCTACTACTTAATTCATGCAAATTTAAAATTTTTCTTGTGTCTCAAAACATTTTGAGAAAATAAGTTTTGCAAGTAGACAAAAGATGACGATAACTAAGCAATATTAGCTTTGGTAGGTGAACGGTTAGTTAGAACTGTTAGTTTAACTATAGATTTGTGGCTGTTCATTTTTCCAACTGGATTAGAGTTTAGCCTGAAACTGTCTGCGATTATGTTTGCCATAGCACATTTAACCGGACTTTAATATACCTAGCAATTAGAGCTATCTAGTTATTAGTATAGGTGTATTAATTGGACTTAATTATATACGTGCTTGTGTAGGAACTAGTTTAGACGTATGGTTCATCCTTAATTCTTACACTATTGATTGTAAACTAGTTGCATGCGGAGTAAGTGTATGAGTCATCTGGGGTCTCTGATAATGTCTGTGAGTCCCAAATATAGATGATTAACTAAACCCGACTGGCAAGTACAACTAATCTTGATGGACAAGTTAAGTTTACGATCCAGATATGGATAACAAGAAGCAATTGACTTAAAGTAAATAACAAGAACTAAATGGCTGAAACTATATAAGATATATATATGTATAATCAAGTATGTAGCATTGAGACACGTTGTTTTCTTTCTAATGTATTTGATTTATTGATATATAAACAAATACAAGGATTGTTGCGGAACAAAGATAAACACCCAAGTGTAAATATCTAAACAATCCTGAAAAACAAGTGATCTAAATAACTTGGAAATACTCGTAAGTTTACTTAGAGTATATCTCACAAGTTGCAATGCTAAAGTTTCAAGCACTTTGCAAGTTGTGAGAAGACTTTGTATTTATAGACCAAGTCCATGATGATGTGGACAAGATCGTACAAATATGGTTGTGAGCATTTAAGGAATTAAACCTAATTCCTTGCATGCTCATACTAGGAAGAGTATATAAGTCAGTTGATGTGACTTATAGTACTATGTTCCAAACCCATACTTTTACCTTGTACCTTTTATTAATAGATAAATCTATTAACTGGGTAAAGGTATGTAAAGTAAAAAGTCTTCCTCCTAATCAGTGTAAAGTGTTGTTAATACTTTATACTGAGATGCTTCAGTCTTCGATCTGGTAGAATCACTCTTTGCTCGCTTCTGAGATGATTCTCTTCTTCATACTTCAGTCTTTGACTTCAGAATGAATGCTTCAGATTTTCCTTGATCTGAACTGAAGTGAAGCTTCAGTAAAGGAATTCTGAGATACCTCAGAATTCTGTACAAACGTCTTCACTAAACTTCAAGCTATTTCTGAACAAATTATACTTGGTCGATTTCTGACCTAACAAATTCCCCCTATTTGTTCTGAAATAGTGCATGCATCTCAGACTTCTATCTATACATGTTTGTAAGTCTGAAATGCAAGTTTTTGTTTAAGTTGTAAAAATTTTCTAAGTACATATTATAGATCATTGATGTCTCAGAATTTTACTTGTGGTTTTCTAACTTAAACTTACCATCTACTTATTGGTTACAATTTGCAACATATATATACAAACTGAAATGTTTGTTACAAATGTAAATATATTACAAGTACATGATAAACTGAAAAGAAACTACTTCTTGGCAGGCCTTGAACCAGAAGGTGCCTCAGTAGGTTTTCTCTTCAGTGGAGAATGATCCTTCTTTGCAAACAATCTTCCTTCAATTTCTACCTTGGCCTGCATCTTTTGTTGTATTCTTGCTAACCATGCACCAATCAAGGTAGATTTAGGCTTCCCTTTCAGAATCTGGATCATCTCCCTATGCTCAGAAATCCCAAACTCGTGAACTGAAACTTGATTGTATTCTTCAGCTGCCCTACCTTTCCTTTTCACAATCAAGTCAAATAACTTCAATCCATCAGCCTTTGTAACTTCCATATCAATGATTTTGGCTGGATGCGATCGATGGTTCATATAATGATCATACTGATCCTTTTCATGTTTCCTTTGGATCTCAGCAGCATCATCAGATATTGGTTTGAGTGAAATAAAGACAACATCACGGGAATCTTTCTATGCAGTCCTTGTTCCAGTTCTGGGCTTTGTGGTGGTCTGGACAACTCTTTTTCTACCTTCAGAACTCCAGCCAGAATCTCTTTCTTCTTTATGTCCATTTCTTTTTCTCTATTTTTCACCAAGTCCTCAATGGACATTTTGAAAGTGAGATGGTCCAGCTTTTGTTCTAAGGGAGAGTAGTTTACCCCATATTCATATTCGAGCATTTTGACAATAGCCTTCTGCACTCTTGGATCATTTTTGATTTTCTGATATCTTTCTAGTGAGAGACCAAGAGCTGCAGCATCAATGTGATCAAGGGTTCCCATTTTCTGGTGTTAAATCCTTTCTCTTTCCTTATTCTCTCCCCACATAATAAATTGATTAGAGACTTGCTTCTGCAAAGTCTCTAATTTCTTGCTATCAGCATTTGGATCATGAAGTGGGTAGCCTTGTTCATCAACGTTTTCACCAACAACCAAACCAGAACCCTTAGCATTTTTCTTTGTTGGTTCTGCCACCACTTGGGCCTTTCCCTTATCTTTCTTTCCAGCTTCAGATTCAGGTTTCTGAACTTGGTCCCCCTGAACTGAGGTGCTACCAGATTGTACCTCAGTTTGCTTCTTGGTTGCTTCGATCATTTCTTGAGTACTAGCCAGCAAACCAATAGGCACACCACTTCCCCCTTTGGGAATCTCTAAAGGCATCTTAGCATAGAGGTCAATTGAAGTTTTAATTGCCTTTAGTGGTTCCCAACTTTGTTGTTCTAGGCATTCACAAATACCCTTTGTCATTGTAGCAAACTGAGCCCTTAATCTGAATGAAGAATTAAGGTTCAGTGCTTCTTGATCTTTTAAGTCTTTCAACATCCTTCTATCTTCTTCAGTGAAAGAAGTAGGGGGAGGAGGAGCAATATCAGTTTCTTTCTTCAGAAGAGTTAGAATTTCATCTAACTGGTTGGATTGATTCTGAACTGAACCTTCAAGCTTGGACACTGAATCTTTTACTTCATTTACAGCCTTGTCCACTTTGTCATTTGTGTCTTTGGTCAGTTCAGCAATCATCATTCTAACTTCCATACAAACCTTCTCAGAAATAGATTCTGAAATCTGAGCAGTTAAGTTCTGAGTTAGCTCAGACTTCAGATTCTCCAAAATACCAACACTTATAGAAGCCCCAAGTTCTTTTTCATTTACACTTGGCTTCTGAACCAACTCATGAACTTCACTTCCAACAGCCATAAACTCTTGCTTCAATAGCTCAACACTAGATGTCAAGTTGGAAACAACCGAAGCTTGCACATTTCTCTTTGTTAGTTTGAAGGCTTCTCTGATTGCAGAGCTCACCTTATTGCAAGTCATCACCAACTCATTCAGCTTCCCAACTACTAGTCCTTCATTTCCAGCAACTTTGGTTAACTCAGTTCCAAGAAACATCTGAGCACCTTTCATTTCAGCAACTGAACTAGTATTGGCAGTTAGAGACTTGGTTAAATCCTCCACCCTAAGAATAGGCTTTGGACTTCGGTTTGGGTTTTCTCTAACTGTGCTTCTACATTTAAAGGAGGTGGGGGTTGTGCAGAAGCAGGAGCAACAAATGGCAATTTACCAAGCCCTTTAAGTACATTATTGAGTTGTGTATCAGTTGGACTCTCAGATTCTGTTTCAGAATCCAAGTCCTTCTCTATTGGGGCATCATAATTTATAGGCGGTGGGATGTTGTGAATTTGGGGGTGAAGAAATTGAAGTGAAGGAGTAAATGAAGGATCGGTGACATAAGCAGGAGTAGTGCCTGGTGGAAAAATTGGATTTTGATGAGATGGTGGTGGTGGAACATAAGGCTCATTGTCTTGTTCTTGTTGGATTTCTGGGAGAGGAGGAGGGGCGTTTGCGAGGATGGTGGCTGGCTCAGAATCAGATTGATTCACCTCCAATAATCCCTCGTCAAACTCAAAGTCAGCAAGAGAATCAAGATTCTCCTGAGGTAGCTCATCGTCATCCCAGAAAGCATTCACTTTTGCAATCTGGTCAGATATGCCCTGGTTTGGGTCACTAGTACCCTCACCAGATTCTGGTTCAACATCTGCAGAAGCAGGTGCATCGTTACCAGATTTAACGATTGTCTCAACCTTATCTTTAGGTCGACTAACGGGTCCCACATTCTTTTGTGGCCCACTTAGTGACCTTTCTGAACCAGCTAGTGTGGCTGAAACAGTTTTATTAAATACCTGAAGCATAGCAGAAGAGAGTTCAGGCTCATTTTCAGCAGTGGATGCCTTTGAGAAATCTCTGCTATATTCTGGTACTGAAGCTTCAGGTCCAGCTTGATTGTAAGCATCACCAAGAATATCCATGAAACACAAGCTCAGAAATCTTGGAAAGGCGATATGCAGACTTCTCTTTCCTTTTAATTTTGTAATAAGCTGAGAAAAGAGAATCTCAGCAAAGTCTGCTTATATCCCATTCCAAATATAATACCCCATCTCAACTTGGGGTAGTGAAAGTTGGTCCAACCCTCCATGGTTGCCACCAAGACTTTCCACAATCTGGGTCCAGAAGAACCTCCAGCAATTACCAAATCCAGACATAATTATGTGTCCGGAGGTCTTCAAATTACCATCAGTATCCTCCATGTCGCCATGACCGGTGACGACTAGAACCTCCCTGAAATTGACTCCTTTGAGTCTTTTAGCAAACACCTGGGAAGGTTCGAGGTAGTTCAGATGAAGGGAATTTCTGAACCCCTCAAGAGTGATAACACACTTCTTGGTGCCCTCATTGAGAGTGAAGGAGATGGATTGTTCACCTTTACTTACCACAGCAGTGTACCAGAATTCAAGCAAGTATCGATGATACAATGCCTGAGGATTTGCGGTCAGAGCATAATGGAAAGGGGATTTCTCCCAAAAATCATTGATTCTTCCCATTAACGTTTTAGATTTCACATTTAATTGAGCCAAAAAATTGCTCATGTTAAATCGGATTTGAGACGGAGTGAAATTCTTTGGCCAAGTGGCAGATGTTTTCACATCATTTGATGGAGTGTATTTGAAATTGATGAGCGATTTAGATTGTGAAGAAGATGATGATTTAGACATTTTAAGAATCGAAAGATGAAAGTGAAAGGAATATGAGGAGTTAAGGAACTTGAGAGTGAATAAGAGAGAGATTGATGATTGGAAAGTAAATGAAAAACGAAGTAAATGAAAGAATGAGAAAGGAATTTGAATTTAAGATGGAATATAAAATGATTTTCCAATTAAAAACAATTTCTGGGGTCAAGTCAGCATTTAATGCAGAGACGTTTGAGTGGCCCCACCCTGCAACACTTTTTCAGAAAAAGTACTCATTTCTTTCTCTTTTACGGTGCAACTTGTGTGATACATAGGCATGACCAACGTAAGTTGAAAACATAGTATGTAGTTGGTCACATGTACACACAATTGACCAAGTATCATAAAAATATCT
The DNA here is from genome assembly GCA_034093135.1 of Erigeron breviscapus. Classification (NCBI taxonomy): domain Eukaryota; kingdom Viridiplantae; phylum Streptophyta; class Magnoliopsida; order Asterales; family Asteraceae; genus Erigeron; species Erigeron breviscapus. The sequence continues at coordinate 119,935,245 of CM067173.1, forward strand.
TGAAAAGATTGTTGTATTTCAGTGATGACTAAACAAATTCTGAGCATGGTCAGTTCCAAAGAGATCTGAGCCATCTCAGTTAATAAAATTCAACTGAAATATTTTTGATTTTCTGAAGTGCTTCAGTTAAATACATTTTTCTGAGCAAAAAGGTTCCCCCTCAAAAATGAAGGTTTATGTTAACGTTTGAAAAATATTTAACATTCCCCCTGAAGTGATGATCCATGAATTAATAAGTGCCAAGATAGTATCACAAAGGCGTTCAATAGCTAGGCGAGCAAAAATTACATGGATCGCTCAGACTGGTGAACCAGATCAGTGTCACTGAGGCGTTCATAACAAGATTACCAATCTAAGGATTTAACATGCCCAACTCACTGACTAGATGTTTAAAGGTTTTGACATCTAAAGGTTTTGTAAAAACATCAGCGAGTTGCTTATCAGTGGGAATAAAGTGCAATTCAATATCTCCTTTCAGAATATGATCACGAATGAAATGATACCTGAGGTCGATGTGCTTGGTTTTCGAGTGCATCACAGGATTGTGAGATATGGCAATGGCACTAGTGTTATCACAAAAGATTGGAGTCTTTGTGTAAGTAACACCATAATCAGTCAGCTGGTTTTTCATCCATAGAATCTGAGCACAACAACTTGCTGCAGAAATATACTCAGCTTCTGCAGTGGATAGTGATACTGCAGTCTGCTTCTTACTGGTCCAGCTTACTAATTTGCCACCAAGGAAATGACACCCACCAGTGGTACTTTTCCTGTCTATCTTGCAACCTGCATGATCAGAATCTGAATAACCCATTAGATCTAGACTGGAGCCTTTGGGATACCAAAGACCCAATCTGGGGACACCCTTAAGGTATCTGAAGATCTTTTTAATAGCATTTGCATGTGCTTCTCTGGGATCAGACTGAAATCTAGCACAAAGGCATGTTGCAAACATTATGTCTGGTCTACTTGCAGTTAAATACATTTTTCTGAGCAAAAAGGTTCCCCCTCAAAAATGAAGGTTTATGTTAACGTTTGAAAAATATTTAACATTCCCCCTGAAGTGATGATCCATGAATTAATAAGTGCCAAGATAGTATCACAAAGGCGTTCAATAGCTAGGCGAGCAAAAATTACATGGATCGCTCAGACTGGTGAACCAGATCAGTGTCACTGAGGCGTTCATAACAAGATTACCAATCTAAGGATTTAACATGCCCAACTCACTGACTAGATGTTTAAAGGTTTTGACATCTAAAGGTTTTGTAAAAACATCAGCGAGTTGCTTATCAGTGGGAATAAAGTGCAATTCAATATCTCCTTTCAGAATATGATCACGAATGAAATGATACCTGAGGTCGATGTGCTTGGTTTTCGAGTGCATCACAGGATTGTGAGATATGGCAATGGCACTAGTGTTATCACAAAAGATTGGAGTCTTTGTGTAAGTAACACCATAATCAGTCAGCTGGTTTTTCATCCATAGAATCTGAGCACAACAACTTGCTGCAGAAATATACTCAGCTTCTGCAGTGGATAGTGATACTGCAGTCTGCTTCTTACTGGTCCAGCTTACTAATTTGCCACCAAGGAAATGACACCCACCAGTGGTACTTTTCCTGTCTATCTTGCAACCTGCATGATCAGAATCTGAATAACCCATTAGATCTAGACTGGAGCCTTTGGGATACCAAAGACCCAATCTGGGGACACCCTTAAGGTATCTGAAGATCTTTTTAATAGCATTTGCATGTGCTTCTCTGGGATCAGACTGAAATCTAGCACAAAGGCATGTTGCAAACATTATGTCTGGTCTACTTGCAGTTAAATACATCAGTGAACCAACCATACCACGATATTTTGTATGGTCCACTGGTTTTCCATGTGGATCAGAATCCAAAGTTAATGGAGCAGAAATAGGAGTATCTTTTGATGAGACTGAATCAAATTGATATTTCTTTAATAAATCTCTGACATATTTTTCCTGGTTTATGAAAATACCATCTTCAGTTTGTTTTACTTGAAGTCCCAGAAAATATGTCAGTTCACCCATCATACTCATTTCATACTCAGAAGACATGATTTTAGAAAAAATTTCACACATCTTCTCATTTGTAGAACCAAACACAATATCATCAACATAAATTTGTACTAAAAGGATATCACTTTTATCATGCAATATGAACAAAGTGTTATCAATTGCACCACGTTTAAAACCATTTTTAAGAAGATGTTTAGTAAGAGTATCATACCAGGCTCTGGGTGCTTGTCTCAGACCATATAAGGCTTTGTTCAGTCTGTACACCCAATGTGGTTTTTCTTCATTGATGAACCCTGGTGGTTGATACACATAAACGACTTCTTCTAGTTCTCCATTCAGGAATGCACTTTTGACATCCATTTGATAGACTTTAAATTGATGATGAGCGGCGAAAGCTAAGAATATTCTGATAGCTTCAAGTCTAGCAACTGGTGCAAAAGTTTCATCAAAATCTATTCCCTCTTCTTGTGCATATCCTTTTGCAACAAGTCTTGCTTTGTTTCTTATGATGTGACCATCTTCGTCCATCTTGTTTCTGAAGACCCATCTTATCCCAATTGGTTCCTTCTTCAGGTTACTGGGACAAGGAACGAGTTCCCATACATCGTTTCTTTTAAACTGGTTGAGCTCATCTTGCATGGCTTCAACCCAGCTTGGGTCTTGCATGGCCTCGTCAGTCTTCTTGGGTTCAATTAGAGATAAGAAGTTGACGTTTAAGCATTGATCGCTTGTGGCTCTTCTGGTCTGAACCCCTCTACTGGACTCTCCAATAATTTGTTCGATTGGATGTGCTTTTGTCCATTTAGAGTATTGACCAGGATGAATACTGATATCAGAGGAGAAGCAGCATGTACATCTGATCCAATAGTCAGTTCAGAAGGTAGTTTGAAACTGACTGGAGGATAAAATGGAATGTTGCTAGGTTTGTTTAATACTGGTTCTGAACGGAGATGTTCAGAAGCATATTCAGGTGACTGTTCAGTTTCAGCAATAGGATCAGAATCACCAAAACTTATTGGACTTTCTGAGGGTGGTACAGGAATGGAATTTTTAAAAATTGCAGAATTGGATTCATCAAAGGTAACATGAATTGACTCATCAACCTTTTCAAGTCTCTTGTTAAAGACTCTAAAGGCTTTGCGATTTGATGAATATCCTAGGAAGTATCCTTCATCAGCTTTTGCATCAAATTTTCCAAGCTGACTTGAATCATTCAGAATGTATACTGGACACCCAAATACATGGAAGTATCCAATATTAGGCTTTCTATTTCAGAGTACTTCATAGGAGGTCTTCTTGTGTCTTTTGACATAAACAGATCTGTTTTGAGTGTAGCATGCAGTTGCAACAGCTTCAGCCCAGAAATTCTTGGGAAGACCAGATTCATTTAACATACTTCTAGCAGCTTCAATCAGCGTACGATTCTTTCTTTCTACAACACCATTCTGCTTTGGTGTGTGTGCTGAGGAGAAGTTCTGAGATATGCCAGTTTCAGTGCAGAAGGACTCCAGAGTGGCATTTCTAAATTCAGTGCCGTTGTCACTTCTGAGCTGACAAACTTTTCGCTTGTGCTTGAGCTCAATTTGTTTGATGAGAGCAATGATTTCAGCAGCAGCTTCACTTTTGGATCTGAGGAAAATCACCCAGCAGTATCTTGAATATTCATCAACGATGACAAGGGTGTACTTCTTTCCTGCTCTGGTCTGAACATTCACTGGTCCAAAAAGGTCCATGTGAAGCATATGAAGAGGTTCAGTTATACTAAAGCTTTGCTTTGTCTTGAATGAAGCTCTTTTCTGCTTACCCATTTCACAACCTAGACATGGCTTGTCTTTATTGAAAGACATAGAGGGTATCCCATCAACAAGTTGTTTTCTAGACAACTTATTGATGTTCTTGAAGTTCAGATGGGATAATCTCTTGTGCCACAGCCAGTTTGTGTCTTCATCAGCCTTTGAATAGAAACATTGTTCAGAGGTAGAAGGATTCATATCAATGACATAAATGTTTCCCTTCCTTGGTGCAATCAGTACCACCTTTCCATCCCTGTTGAATATGGTGCCTTGTGAAATATCAAATAAAACCTTGAAGCCATCATCACACAGTTGACTGACACTGATCAGGTTATATTTCAAACCGTTCACATATGCAACATGTGTGAATTTGACTTGACCATTATTCACCACACCATATCCCTTAGTTTTCCCATTACCATCATTTCCAAAAACTATTGAGGGCCCCTCTTGCACCCTATATTCCTCTAGCAGGGTCTGATAACCAGTCATGGTTCGGCCAGCAGCACTGTCCAGAAACCATATATTCTTCTTTCGGTCTCCCTGCACACAAACAAAGATTAGTTCTTTTTGGGAACCCATCTTTGGATGGGTTCACTAGACTCTCCCTTAGCAGTCTCAGATTTCTTTGGTTCATAAGGAACCGAAGGATCAAAGGGGATTTCAGTCATTATTTCAGATGACAGAAAAATAGTTGGTTTGATGGGGTTTTCAACCTTTTTCTTTTCAGATTTCTTCTTGGTTTGCTTAGAAAAAGGTTTTGTGTTTTGTTTAGGTTGAAGAGGAGGAGTTTCAACATTTTTTAAACGTGCATTACAGCTCTGCACTTGTCTAGCCAATAGTTGAAATTGACTTTCTAACCTTAACAAAATTGATTCTTCATTAGACATCTGAGCCTTACCTGAATCTGAGGTAGATGGCTCAGTGGGGGAGAAATTTTTCTTCTTCTTTAGGTCTTTAGAAACCTTAGATGAAGTCTGAGGGAATGGCTTTTTGGATTTAGCCTTCCTTTCTGAAACAGTTGTCTGAGCTGTTTCAGATTTACCCTCAGATTGTTCCTGGGCTTTATTAGTTACAGTTTTCTGCTTGCCAACTTTAGGAAAAATGATTTCAGGTTTTATTTCCTTTGGAAGAGCATCTAAATCAGTGATTATAGATGCCAAATGAAGATCACCAGACTCATATGCTGCTCTTTATGATGCAAAAGTATTTTTAATTGCAGCATCTGGCCTTGGTGCTTTCATCCAAGATTTAATAATTGCTTGTTCTTTTTCAAGGATGGATTTTAATTCTTCCTTTTCCAATTCTAAAGTTGCAACCATAGACTGATAACTTTTTAGAGCCAATTGAACATCTTTCAGTTCTTTTAATCTGGCATGACTGGCGTTCAGTTCAGAAGCATTATTTTCAAACATTTTTAGGCTTTCTGAACGCACTGTCTCAACAAAAGAGATGTCAGCCTCTAAAAGAACCAAAAGGTCCAGTTTGTGTTCCTCATTATTTTCAAAGCCAAAATTACTGACCTTTTTCATTACAATATCCACCCAGCGACCAGATTCAACATCGGATTTGACCAAATGACCTTGATCTTCTTGTGCCATGAAACACATGTCCCTAACTTCTTCTTCATCATCAGATGATTCATCAGAATCTTCCCATTTTTCAGTTTTGGCAATCATACAACTGTTGCTTGAGTTGTCTTGTGCCAGAAGAGCCATATGTGCCTTTAACTTCTTGTATTTGGCCTTATAGCTGTCATCAGATTTCTGAAAAATAGAATGGTTAGGAGCAGATTGTGATGATGATGGTTGACTAGATCTGCATTCCTTCATGAAATGTCCTTTCTTGCTGCATTTAAAGCATTCAAGATTGGACTTGTCAATAGAAGCACTGGAAGCAAAGGGTTTGCCAGATCGATTTGACTTGGCCTTAAAACGATTGAACGTTTTAGCCAGCATGGCAACCAGATCATCATTGTCATTCTCATCACAATCAAGAGTAACATTACCAGAGACACCAGTTTTTAACATTTCAGAAACCATCTTCTTCATCGAGTCAGAAATGTCACTCTCAGAAGATAGTAGAGCAGTGCTATGAGGTTCAGAATACTGAACTATACCAGAACTGGTAGAAACATGATTCTTGGCATCTTGCTCAGCCATAGCTCTCTCAGCTTTGTTCTCTTCAGTATATCTGAAGGCTCCATAAAGGGAAGCAAGAGTGTGACTGTGCAAAGTTTTGCCTTGTCTCAAGACCAAGATTAAATTTTCCCATTTGGAAGGTAAAATGTCACAAAAATTTTCCAACAAAATTTCTTTATCTTTGGTTACACCCAGGGCTTTCAGTTGATTTACCAGATTTGTGAATCTGATGTAAGTTTGAGTTAAGGTTTCCCCAGGGACAGCAAAAAAAGACTCATATCTTTTGTTTAAAGCAACTTTTCTTGTGACAATTGTCTCATTTGTGCCTTCAAACTGTGTCATTAGTTCCTCCCACATTAATTTGGAGTTTTCAAGTAAAACAAGAGTGGGCATTAGGGTTTCAGGAACTGCATATAAAATCATATTTTGTAGCTTAGTGTCAAGGTCTACAAGTCTATGATCTTCCTCAGACCAATGATCCTTCTCCTTAGGTGACTGCCTAGGAGTCCCATCGGTATTTCTGACAACAGTAGAAGCATTCATGGGGACAAAGGGTCCTTCTTTTAAGATATCGGGCAAATGTCTTTCAACACCAGCAATATACTTTAGCATGCAAGCTTTCCATGTTTGAAAGTTTTCACTGTTCCCATCAAACTTGGGAACAGGATTGTTTGGAAAGTGTACGTGTACATTGTGAGATGGTATATTGTTGTTGATGACAGGGGGTGGAGTAGTGTTATTAGGGTCAGGACGTTCTTGTTGAAAGTCAGCCATCTATGTAGATCATGGGTTAATGAATTGATATAATTCAACCTTAAGGCTCTGATACCAATTGTGAGTCCCAAATATAGATGATTAACTAAACCCGACTGGCAAGTACAACTAATCTTGATGGACAAGTTAAGTTTACGATCCAGATATGGATAACAAGAAGCAATTGACTTAAAGTAAATAACAAGAACTAAATGGCTGAAACTATATAAGATATATATATATGTATAATCAAGTATGTAGCATTGAGACACGTTGTTTTCTTTCTAATGTATTTGATTTATTGATATATAAACAAATACAAGGATTGTTGCGGAACAAAGATAAACACCCAAGTGTAAATATCTAAACAATCCTGAAAAACAAGTGATCTAAATAACTTGGAAATACTCGTAAGTTTACTTAGAGTATATCTCACAAGTTGCAATGCTAAAGTTTCAAGCACTTTGCAAGTTGTGAGAAGACTTTGTATTTATAGACCAAGTTCATGATGATGTGGACAAGATCGTACAAATGTGGTTGTGAGCATTTAAGGAATTAAACCTAATTCCTTGCATGCTCATACTAGGAAGAGTATATAAGTCAGTTGATGTGACTTATAGTACTATGTTCCAAACCCATACTTTTACCTTGTACCTTTTATTAATAGATAAATCTATTAACTGGGTAAAGGTATGTAAAGTAAAAAGTCTTCCTCCTAATCAGTGTAAAGTGTTGTTAATACTTTATACTGAGATGCTTCAGTCTTCGATCTGGTAGAATCACTCTTTGCTCGCTTCTGAGATGATTCTCTTCTTCATACTTCAGTCTTTGACTTCAGAATGAATGCTTCAGATTTTCCTTGATCTGAACTGAAGTGAAGCTTCAGTAAAGGAATTCTGAGATACCTCAGAATTCTGTACAAACGTCTTCACTAAACTTCAAGCTATTTCTGAACAAATTATACTTGGTCGATTTCTGACCTAACAATGTCTATTGCATGAATAATGTAGTAATCTTAAGAAAGGCAATCAGTAGATTAAATAAAAAGAGTTCAAAGAACTAATAACGAGTAAAATCTATACGCATCAAGTTATGTCGCTTTGCTCGTGGGGAACCACCGACCTGTCATCGTTGTCTTGATGTAAGGTATAAACTTTAACCATTAGTTGAGTGATGAGCGTCCATTTTGTGATAATATTCCGGAACTATCGGTACTTAATGGATTCTATGTTTACGCAGGTTCACGGAAGATGCGAGTGAGGGAAAATGGCATCAAGTGACTCAAGATGGCAGCCCTCAAAACCCTAAAAGAGAGCCGATTCAGCAGCCCTAGCCGCCCACATTCAACCCTAGGTCGACTTTGCAGATCCCAAGGAGGTTTTGGAGCTTCTAACGCCTTCAGATCTTCATCCTCAACCTAGATCTACTCTTTTATTTTACTTTCAGTTGGTAAACAATGTCTTTCATCTTTTCAGACTTTGTTATTCCTTTAATAATGGTAGGCTAGTAGGCTGAATACTTGTTTGGATCGATGTGATCATGTAGACGTTTATCTATTTTACTTTATTTGTTAGATCTGTTGGAGTGTATTTTACTGTTTATCGTAGATCCTTGCTTTATTAGTTCTTCATATTATTATCGGTTCTATATCTGCATGTATTGATTTAATTCTGATGATCGGTCTATAATCATACACTAGGATTAATACATAAGGATGGAAAACACTAGTCGGTCCATAACTAGTCGTAAACGGTGATTCACTTGTAACCGAGGGATCCAGAACCATAGTAATTAGGACGAATAGAACATGATGCTTAACAATGTCAGACGCGATCCAGTGACTTGGAAACGAGCACTGTGGTCACCGGAGAGAATTATTATCTGGTCATGGCTTAAGAGCCGGGTAACTTAAAGATGAATTAGTAACACAAACTTTAGTTCATTAATGCTTAAACAATGAATCTAACGAGAATTTGTTTATAGAGTAGTGTGAGTCTAGGGACAACACTAGTTACTTAGGCAAAGTGAATCTAACGAGAATCTGAGCCGTGATGAAGTTTCCAACAGTCTAGCAAGTAGGTAGAATGATATTTGGTCGTATCATGAGATCTGAGATGCCAAACAAGTATTTTAATTTAATTAATGATATTTGTTTTTTCAAACTATTTTCAGACTAAGCCTCTCGCTGAACAACCCTACAACCGCTAGAATTACACGTATTACTAGATTAGGTAAAGCAACGCGTCCCTGCGAATGATCCTGTTCTTATCACTAAACTATACTACATCTGATCGGGTCCCCTGTCCGTTAAGGTGTGTTTGTGTTTTGAGATAATTACTTGTACAACATTTTTATAAATTTAAACACTAAAAAACGCAACCCATTAAGTGTTTTGGCGCCGCTGCCGGGGACGCGACGCATTCTTAGTTTAGTAGTGTAATTGGATCCTTTCTTGTGTTTCGGCACGAGAAAGTTACTTTTCAGTACTTAGGTTTAAGTCATTTTAGGGTTTAGTATTTAAATTAGGTCAAAATTAGGGTTTAGTAGTGTTTTCATTTTCTTAAAATTTCAAAAATCCAAAAATATTTTTATTTTATCGTTTCTAGTTATTAAGTTTAGATTGTTTGCATTTAGGTTTATTTTATTTTGTTCTTGAAATTACTAATCGTTTTCGTGTTTTGTGTTTGTTTTTGTCCTTGTTCTTTTTCTTTCATTTTCGTTTAGCGTGTTTCAGCTTAAGTTAGGTGCAATGCATTGGAGAGGATTCGAGGAAGCTGCCTCGAGAATGGAAGAAGACGTTAAGGATGCGAAAAGCGAAAATAAAAGTTGCTCAGGAGCACCCAGCGCCACTGGCAGCCCATGCCAACGCCGCTAGGAGTATGCCAGCGCCGCTGGGAAGGTACGTCCCTCCTAAAATACCTAATTTCGATTTCGCTACCTCTTTTAGGTCACTTGATTATAGATCTGTAACGGAGAACCTCGATCAAAGCACTTCAATACGCTTCGTCCCGGGAATTATAGGAGCAAAAAGGACCAACACAGGGCCACCCAGAGCCGCTGGGAACCTACCAGCGCCGCTGGGAGCACCTGTCCGGGTTGGACCTTCCGACAACTTTCGTCGCGACTCAAGGTCGAAGCTTCAGGAGATATTCATAGGTCAAGAAAGGCTAATGGAGGAAGTCAAGGCATTCAACAAACTTAACTACTTAAGTTGGGAGGAGGCATGGGAAAAAGCAATGCAACTACATTGGCAATTTATCGCTTCCTTGAGAGAAATGGTAGAGCACCTGAAAGAAGGACCGGCAGAGAAGAAAGGGTACGAGAAGAATGTTTATGACAACTTCTTTGTAAGAGCTGAGGAAGCATAGGCACTATTGCATCAAAAGGCAGACGGGGTTTGGAAAAGGATCGAAGAAAAATTGGGAAGAGTGATTGAAACGTTAACAGATCTGAGGTCAAGACGTGTGCAAGTACATGAAGGAGATAACAAAAGAGAACTACCAGAGGAGGTTGAGCTGCATAAGACGTTAACTCGAGTCAACTTGGCATTGAAAAGCTTCAGAAGGGTTAAAAACAAAGCGCAAGATCTCCAACGAATGATTCCTGCCCTGATCAGGCTTCACCAATGCAGTTGGGCACCATCCAGTGCCACTGGGAGTGCCGGGCAGACTGGTTCCACCCCAGTTTAACAAGGATCGGGAGGAGGAGTTGAGCACTCATCGAAACCAAAGCTGAAGCAGGAAAGGAACAACACAAGAGACATGAATTTTGGAAAGTTCATAATTCCATGTCGCATAAATCAGTCAGAAAACATGCTAGCTGTGGCAGATTCCGGATCAAATGCCAACATAATGCCCCGAGCCTTGTTTGACCATTTAGGGCTTGAAAGAATCAAACAAGAAGAAATAAGGTTGGAAGTAGTAAATGGGATCTCGACATGCCAAGGAGGAAAGGTGGAGAGCGTAGTTGTTACGGTAAAAGAGATAAGCTTCGAGACAACCTTCATGGTTCTAGATCTACCGTCTTACCAAAGAATTCCACTGATTTTAGGAAGACCATTCCTATATTCGGCAAGAACGACGATAGACTTTGACAAAGGAGAGATGTTACTAAGACAAGGACCTGATTGTGTATTCCTGAAAGCAAATGTCGAAGATAAAAAATCAAATGTAACATGCTACCGAGTGGAAGCGGAAGATGATACCTTGAGAGAATTGGAAGATTTGGTCGAAATTAGGAATAATACATGGAGAATGGAGGATGAGAGCGATAACGAATACACGGAAGAAGAAGATGAGTTCGAAGAGCTTAGTATGGATAGCTCGGTTATTTTTTATTTCAAGCAAAATGAGGATGAAATGCTCGAAGAGGCATGGGACCGCATCAATCTTTTGGTCGATAGTTTTCCCATAGGAACGTTTTGGGATGACGACATCATCGACTCATTCTAATTCGGCTTAGGAGATGTAGAGAAGAATATATTGGACGAAGCAACGAGCGGAGACTTCCTAGCCATATCACTGACCGAGCAATTTCGAATCTTGGAGGAAGAAGATTACAAGAAGGTAGGGGTGGAAGAGAGAAAGAGATTGGCTAGAGAGTTACAACCAATCTTAGAGGTGAAGAGATTTGAACAAAAGGAAGAAGAAGATGAGTTCGAAGAGCTTAGTATGGATAGCTCGGTTATTTTTTATTTCAAGCAAAATGAGGATGAAATGCTCGAAGAGGCATGGGACCGCATCAATCTTTTGGTCGATAGTTTTCCCATAGGAACGTTTTGGGATGACAACATCATCGACTCATTCTACTTCGGCTTAGGAGATGTAGAGAAGAATATATTGGACGAAGCAACGAGCGGAGACTTCCTAGCCATATCACTGACCGAGCAATTTCGAATCTTGGAGGAAGAAGATTACAAGAAGGTAGGGGTGGAAGAGAGAAAGAGATTGGCTAGAGAGTTACAACCAATCTTAGAGGTGAAGAGATTTGAACAAAAGGAAGAAGAAGGAATTGGGGATGCGTGGAGAAGAATGGAAAGGCTGATCGGAAATTGCCCGGAAGGTACAATAGATGATGAAACACGCCTTGAATCCTTTTACCTTGGGCTAAATGCGAAGACGATGCAAGAATTAGATGAAAAGGGCAAGGTAAACATCTATTCTTCACCACCACAAGAGTATATAGCAACTATATTTAGGATAGACATTGAGGAGAACGCTGCTCGGGATAAGGAAGAAGCCGAATCGTGCAAAATCGCAAAATCTGGTACTGCCACGGAGGCACCAGCGCCACTGGCAACCCCTGCAGTCCCGAATTTCACGAAATCAAATCCGTTACCACCCGAACCAGCCCTGGAAATCAAACACCGATCGACGTGGAAATGGTTGAAGCTACTGAAGCACGAAGGAACTCTGAAAGCTTGGAGGAGAGAAAAGGAACGAACGTCAAAGAAGCCATAAGTCACTTCGAACGTTATCCAATGGGAACCGGCCCCCGGCCAACCCCGTATTCTTCCTCAACCTAGTTCCTAGGCCGAGTCCGGCTGAAGACTGGTTAAACTTAGCGCTTCTTGGGAGGCAACCCAAGCCGTATTTTTATTTTTATCTTTTTAGGAATATGTGACTAATTGCAATTAAGTGAATTGTTTTGAATTTTATCATTTGTGACCTATTTTATATGAGTTATGTGTTTAGAATCACAGATGCAAGCTTTCAATGGATCGAAGAAACAAGTAACTTATTGCAATCGTATTTCGTTTTTATTTTTTATTTTATGTTTTAGCTTGTTATTTCCATTTTGATATTTTGATTAAAGTGTGCAGGAGTATTTAGCTTTGTATTCTGAGGAAAACCATGCACTTGGTCAAAAGCTAAGTGTGGGGGAATGCCGGAAGCAATTCGTGAAGAAAAATCAGACGTCGAAGCATGTACAGGAACTCAAAACGCCGCTAGAAGACTTCCAGCGCCGCTAGGAAAGCCACCTGGGCTTCCTAGCGCTGCTCAGCCTTTTCCAGCACCGCTGGACCTACACCTGTGCAGATCCAGCACCGCTCACTGCTTGCCAGCGCCGCTCAAGATCGTCCAGCGCCGCTCCTGACTCCAGTCTGCACACCAGATCGCGAAAAATCCAAAAAAAAAATCAGAAAAACCCAAAAATCCAAAAAAATCAAAAAATACCATAAAGAAAAGAAGGTGGAGAAGCATCAACGGATCACCATCAAACGGAGCCAACTCAAGTCTTTGAAGATTCAACATCATTCAAGTCGCTCCACAAATGCCATCTTCAACAACATTCATGCAATATAAGCCCGGGAAGTTTCGTTAATCCTTTTTCTTATCGTGTTTTTCCTATTACCCTTTTATTATGTAATGTCTAGTACAACGGGGACATTGTACAACTTAAGTGTGGGGGGATGGAATAGGAAAAACCCGTGGTTTAATTGCTTGAATAATCATAAGTTTTCTACTACTTAATTCATGCAAAATTTAAATTTTTCTTGTGTCTGAAATCATTTTGAGAATATAAGCTTTGAAAGTTGACAAAAGATGATGATAACTAAGCAACATTAGCTTTGCTAGATGAACGGTTAGTTGGAACTGTTAGTTTAACTATCGATTTTTGGCTGTTCATTTTTCCAAATGGATTAGAGCTTAGACTGAAACTGTATGCGATTATGTTTGCCATAGCACATTTAACTGGATTTTAATATGCCTAGCAATTAGAGTTATCTAGTCATTAGTATAGGTGTATTAATTGGACTTTATAATATACGTGCTTATGTAGGAACTAGTTTAGACGTATGGTTCGCCTTAATTCTTACACTATTGATTGTGAACTAGTTGCATGCGGAGTAAGTGTATGAGTCATCTGGCATCTCTGATAATGTCTATTGTATGAATAATGTAGTAATCTTAAGAAAGGCAATCAGTAAATTAAATAAAAAGAGTTCAAAGAACTAATAACGAGTAAAATCTATACGCATCAAGTTATGTCGCTTTGCGCATGGGGAACCACCAACCTGTCACCGCTGTCTTGATGTAAGGTATAAACTCTAACCATTAGTTGAGTTATATCGCTCTGCGCGTGGGGAACCACCGACCTGTCACCGCTGTCCCAACTATTAAAGATGATAATATCGTATAACTGCTTTAGTGTTTAGCTAGTAAGCATGACTGTAGTGTGAGAGTATGTCGGAGTAGTGACTCACAAGTACACAAACGATGAAATGTAAATGCCTTGCTAGTAGCTAGTAGATCTGATTGCTATACAAATTTTAATTAAGTGTGTTGAGTCCCAATGTTAATTGTAAATTTAATGATGACAAATCTGACCTATAAACACTTAGTAATCTTTTGGTTCTTGTAATCTGATCTGGGTCAGACTAAGCTGACACAGCTTACGATCTGTCTCTGACCCAGATCATGCTTCATACTTGTAATTGTAATATCTTATGGAAGCAAGTGTTATTCAAGCTGCATCAAATTGTATTAGCATTCAGTCCAAGTCGAAGAGGGGGATTGAAGATAGAAGACCAAGATGTTAGTGGAAGACAGCTTGGGATTAGCAGTCAGCTTGGAAACACTTAGGCAGATTGGTGCCTTGACAAACGGCCCAATCTGTGTCTGACAATCAAGTGAAGATAACAACCTGGATTGAAGATAAGGACAAATGACGTGACTAGGAAGAATCCTAGGATCCAGGTTGGTGGTTGTTTACATATGCGTGTCCATACTCCTATTGGTGGATGAATAATGTGCGTCAGTACGTGGGGGACCACAAGTACCATGAAAGGCACGATTGATTATTCCTTCATCAACCACTAAACGAATTACACGTAGCTGCAACGGACACCTAATGAATGAGCGCTTGTGCCTATAAAAGCCTCATTCATGGATTGCATATGTGTGGCATTTCCTGAGAATCATTTTTCACACAAGTTTCTCTGCTCTTACACACAGCTTAGTCTGTACGAGATCAACTTGGACTGATTCTCTTGAGCTAAAACTAATTGATTGTTGTTTGTCACTTCATAGGGTTGTTTAGATATCTATAAGCTATCTTTATTCCGCAACAACCCTGTAATTCTTTGTATAGATTATTTCTTAATAAAGGATTACATTTGAAAATAACAATCTGTGTTCAAGAATGTTTTTATTTCTTTACTGCTTTACTGTTTTAATGATTCCTGCACTTTACTAACTTGCTTGATATTCATTATCCGAATCTTAAAACGTTTTGTGTTAAAAGTTTGTAAAGATTGTGGAAAGTTGTATTCACCCCCCTCTACAACTGTTCTGTGTTCAATATACTTTGGTATATTGATACACCGTGGGACGTATCAATTGGTATCAGAGCAGTGGTTGAGAATTAACTTGACTTGATCCTTGCATATTTTCATTTATAGTAAAGCAATGTCATCTTATATTGATAATGGTTCTTCAACCCGACCACCCATGTTTGACAAAGATGATTTCAGTGGGTGGAAAGGTAGAATATCTTTGTTCCTTGAATCCATCGATAACAATATGCCTGACATCCTTACGGATGGTCCTTATGTTCCTACACAAACCATTGTGGTAGAAGCTGTGGTCAGGGAAGGTCAACCAACCATTCCTGCCACAGTCAAATCTATAGTTAAGGACAAGGCAGATTGGGGGGATGAGGATAGGA
Organism: Erigeron breviscapus; assembly: GCA_034093135.1. Lineage (NCBI taxonomy): Eukaryota > Viridiplantae > Streptophyta > Magnoliopsida > Asterales > Asteraceae > Erigeron > Erigeron breviscapus. The sequence continues at coordinate 119,950,643 of CM067173.1, forward strand.
GGTTGGCAAACTTGGATGTGAAGGCTAGAAATTTCATTGTCCAAGCTGTGCCCAAAGACCTTTACCATTCAATTAAAATGTGTTCAACAGCAAAGAAAATGTGGGGTACATTGACTGTTATGTTTGAGGGTTGCTCTACCTCCATGGAATCCACAATTACTACGTTGACCAGGAGGTATGAGAGATTTTTCTCTTTGAGAAATGAATCCTTGACTGACACTCATACCCGCTTTAATGCTTTGGTAAATGATTTAGCTGCTGTTGGAATTAATAAGAAAAATGAGGTTTTAAAGAGCAAATTTCTTGATTCATTACCACCCAAATGGAACAACTATATTTCATCTGTTAAATTAAGTTCTGTTTATCATGATCTTGATCTCCCTGGACTTTTTGGTTTGCTTCATAACCAAGAATGTTCAGAGGCTGAAAAACTAATTGCTATGGGTGATTCTTATAGTCAGCCTGCTGCTGCACTTGTTGCTTCTATGACTGAACACCCTAGTTCAATTAGTAATGAGATCATTCCTTATGTTAATGATGATATTCCTGTGATGCCAAATCCTAACTCTGTTTGTGCTGAATCTGAGTGTGATGAGTCTGATGGTGATGAACTAGCAAATGAGGTTGCTATGTTGGCTAAAAGGATTAGAAGGAGATCCTTTAACAAGCTTAAAGGAAAAGGAAGAGGTGGCCAAGATGATAAAGCCAAGAAGCCATTTGATATGTCCAAGGTCACTTGTTACAAGTGTGGCAAGACTGGACATATGGCTGGAGATTGCAGATCCAAAGAAACTGCTCAAGCTGGGCCAGCCAAAGGTGGAAGAGGTGAAAAATACTCTAAGCTCAAGACTAAGTACAAAGCCTTGAAAGCACAAGTAGCTGAGCTGACTGAGAAGGTGAACAGAAATGAGAAGAGTCTGGTAGCCAAAGACTGGGCTGAAAGTGCCACATCATCTGATGATGAGCTGTACAAAGATGCCAAGTGTTTCATGGCTAAAGAAGCTACTCAAAGATTTGCTGAAGATCTGGTAAAAATAAAACAGCAATTTGAGTCAGCTCACCAGGCATCCACCAGTCAGACTGCTCCACCTGAGGAAACTTTTTTTTCAAATCTGTCTGATAATGAGAAGCTGTCCAGACTGAACAAACTTGGTGATGAGGTTTTACTGCAAAAACATTTTAATCAAGAACTCAAAAAGGAAATACATCTTTTGAAACTTGATAACAGCTATAAGAGTCACACCATTGAAAAACTAGAATATGAAGTTAAAGCTCAAAAGCAATTAAACTCCATTTTGATTAAAGAAGCTAAAACTGCAGAAGAAAAGTTTTTAAAGGTAAAACAGATTACTGAAACATGGTGTATAAGCTCTAAAAGAGTTGCTAAATGTGTGAATGAACAAATACCTCATCAGATCCAAGCTATCTTTGATGGTGATTATGATAGGGCCATAGCCATAGCTGAAGTATGTGCTATGGAGCCTTGTTATCAGCCTCCTTCACCACCCAAAGTCCAAACCAAAGAGACTATTTCTAAACCAATTAAGTTGGTTCAGAAATCTGGTATTGGGTTTAAAGATCCTGAAACTATGGGTCAGACCATTGCTGAAGCTGTGTCTAAAGCTGATTAGGTTGTTGAGTTAAAACATGAAGAAAGTCTTGACTTGTCCAAGCTGACCATCACCCAATCTGTGTCAGATTCAAATAATAAAACAAACAAGAATAGTTTAAAGAGAAACAAAAGAAAGGATAGAGATCACAGTGTTTGATGTGACCAATTTATACCCATCGCCCACATCATTATTGGCCATTTAATTAAGTATTTTAAGTCGATTTTATGTGCATTTGGCGCGTTTATGGTGTTTGTTAGTGTTTTCAGGCTCTGAACAGGTTACGCGTTCATTTGGCACATATTCGGATGATTCTTGGCCAAGATATTGATTTATGATATCGAGAGTTGATTCAAGTGGAAGAGGATGACGAGGTTCAACAAGTTTCAGGATCGAAAGAAGGTTGTTCAGCATAAGTATGTACTGCGCCGCAGTGGAGGGTTCACATGCCCACTGCGCCGCAGTACATATCCACGGAAAATTGTGACTAAACCCCACTGCGCCGCAGTGGGGATTGCAAAAGAGAGACTGCGCCGCAGTCAACAGATCAAGAAACTAGACGTGTATTTGGACTGCGCCGCAGTGAGGGATTCACGAGCCACTGCGCCGCAGTCATCAGAAAGTCAAAGTAGCCTCACTGCGCCGCAGTGAGGGATTGCACAACCCACTGCGCCGCAGTGAGTACACGGGGCTGAAGGGTTTTGGCAGCTTTTTGCATCAGATTTGAAGAGGGTATAAATAGAAAACTCAACCCTAATTTCCATCTATCAAACATTCTTTTTAGGAGCTGCTCTACAAGGGGTTTTATCAGGTTTCCAAGCAAGTCTTTCTTAGGCGGATCCACTGAAGATTCACGACCACCCATCTAGATCGTATCTACTTACTATCTTGCAATTTTCTATTTTCTCAAACGATTGGTACAATATGTTCTTCTCTTATTTTGATTACTATTGTTATTTAACCATGAGTGGCTAAATTGTTTATCATCCACCTTGTTGAAACGAGACGAATGATGTGATTGCAATATCTTTTAATTCAATGAGTTTATTTAATTATCGTTGTTCTGTGATCTTGATGATTTAATTCTTTTTAATAATTATTATAATATTGGTTGCATATAAATTCTTCGTTGGTGGTACCAGTTGAATGTATGTGTGATTTTGAAATGGTTGTTTGTCTATAAGCAATTATCACTAGTTCATGGTATGATAGTGAATATTATTTTAATAAAAAGAGTAATTTTGTCAACGTAATTTATAACGGTTGGTGGTACCACGTTATTTTTTATATAGGAATAATTGGTAATTTGATAGTCAATTAAACTGATTATTGGAAAAGTTGTCTAAAGCTTTGGTGGTACCGGCTTGGGTAATTTAACTAGTAAATTAGGTGAAGTGGTGATTTGTTCACGGTTAGTGGTACCACGTGAGCACATTATTCTTTTCACGACTATCTTTAAACTCAAATGAATTTGGTCTTAACTATACGCAATCACATTTGAAGTCGAGTGAATTCAAGGTGGATGACTTTTATCTATATTGTCTGAAATCTTTCTTTACTTTTATGCAATTTGTTCTTTCAAATTTATTCTCATTTTATTGTCAAAAAGGATTTTCGAAGCAACACCCGTTTTCCAAACTATTTTACTAAACAACTAGCTCGATCCAATCCCCGAGAACGAACACGGTCTTGCCTTTTAACTATATTGCAAACGGTCGGGTACACTGCCCGATAGTGTGTAGTAGCGAGTTCTTAGGTGATTCTTGTTTATATTTTTAAAGCTCGATTTAGCACATCAAGTTTTTGGCGCCGCTGCCGGGGATTGTGTGCCGATTTAGTTGTTAATTTAGTGGTTTGATCCTTCCTCACGCGTGAGGAAGTTATTTGCTTATTTAGTCAGGTTTTTCTTTGTTTATCACAGGTGCATTTTACGTGTGTGTTAGTTGTGTTTGCAGGCTTATTCTTAGTTAATGATCTTGCGTTCTTCGGGTAGACCTCTGTTCAGTCCTTTGAGAACTCCACCGAGACGCAGGATTAACTTCACAGCACCCACACCATTTTCACCTATAGCTAATCCCACACCGGATTCAGACGAAGAAGGTTTTTATTTAGAAGAATTATTTTCAGAAGTTGAGAAAGAGGAGATGGGAGACGAACAACCAAGCAGATGATATTCCTTATGGTGATAGGGCCCGCACTATTCCTATGGCCCGCGGTTCCGCCATTAGACCACCGGGTATTGATCATACTTTTAACTTGAAACCAAATCATCTCAAAAGCATCGAGGAGCAACAGTTTGATGGAAAAAGGAAATGGGATCCGTACAAGCATTTGGAGAGGTTCGAGAAGTTGGCACGGCTTTATCAATATGGTCAAAATCAAATGAATGCTGTCAAACTTGAGACATTCCCCATTTCAATCACCGGAGATGCTGAAGATTGGTTCAATGATCTTCCCGAAAATTCCATTACTACTTGGGACCAATTGAAGCAAGCTTTTATAGATGAGTTTTATTCACTTAGAACTCAAAGGAAGTTGGAGAATTTGATTAGGTCTTTTGTGCAAGATGCTGATGAGGATATTGTAGACGCATGGATCCGTTTCAAGGATATGCTAAGGAACTGTCCAGGCCATGATTTGACTAAGGAAAAGTATGTTGAGTTGTTCTTTGATGGCTTGGATAAGAAATCTAAAAGAGAGTTGGGTTATGCCTTCGGGGGAAGTTTCACCAAGATTACACCGAATGAAGGATATGAGATTTTAGAACAAATGGTGAAGGATAATGCAACTATGGATGATGAAAGGTTCTTAAAGAATGAGAAGAGAATGAAGAAAGGAACTAAGGAAGGTAGAGTTGCAAAAGCTGAGACTAGAGATGATTCTGGGATTGTTGGAGAGATTAAGGCGCTAGCTTCGCGCATGGATAAAGGTTTTGCATCTCAAGAGGCTAGGTTTGGAGCTCTTGAAAAGGATGTGAAGACTATTGCGGACGGTTGTGACTATTGTGGGGATATGCATTATTCTGATGATTGTCCCAACCGGGGACACGAGGATGTCAACTATATTCAGAATTAATCTCAAGGAAGCTTTCAACGAAACACCGGTTTCCAAAACCGGCCCTCAGGTAATACTTCTTACAACTCTTCCTTTCCTACTAATAATGCTCGTTTTTCAGGTAACAGGTGGCAAGGAGACAATTATCAGAATCAGCCTCAGCAGCAGACACAGCAAGGCCAAGGATCAGGATCTTCTAATGCCGATCCAAATGACGAGTTGAGGGAGATGATGAAGCAGTTGGTTAGTAATCAGGTTGAAACCAACAATAGCATTCAAATGATCAGGGAAGATACTAAGGCTTTGAGCGAGAGGTTGGATGCAATAAACGGGAAGGTGGAGATCAACATGAAGAATCAATGTGTTAACTTTAAGGATCTCGAGAGTAGGATGGCAGCTATTGCTAGGCCCACGGGGACTCTACCGAGCAATACCCAACAGAATCCAAAGCCTCAGTCGAGTAATCAAGGATCATGGAAAAAGGATACCCAGCCTAATGTCAGAAACGAGCATGTGAATGCTATCACTACGAGGGCAGGTAACACTTATGATTCAGCTAAATCTTCACCTAATGAATCGTTTCAATCTGTGCAGGTTAATGAAGAGGAGGAGCAAGTTGATGACGAGATTGAGATGGAACCGGAACTAGCCGTGCCAACACCGGCCGTTCCATCCAAACCCGTTGCTAAACCTATTGAGAAGCCCGCTGAGGAACCAACTGTTAAGCCATATAAGCCGAAGGTTCCATTTCCCCAGCGATTGGCGAAAAATAAGCTGAAGGAACAAATGGATAAATTTGTAAGTCACCTCAGAAAATTGCATATCAATATTCCATTTTTAGATGCAATTGTGCAGATGCTAGGATATGCAAAGTGCTTGAAGCAGATTTTGATGAATAAGAAGCATCTGGAAAGGGTGGCTACTACAGTGCTAGAGGAAGTTTGTTCAGCAGCTGTAACAGGTAAGTTGCCCAAAAAACGAGGAGATCCAGGTAGTTTTACTATTCCCTGTAAGATTGGTAACTTAACGGTAAAACGTGCCTTAAATGATTCGGGCGCAAGCATTAATCTTATGCCTTCTTCTCTTTACTCCAAGCTGAACTTAGGAACACCGAAATCTATTAACATGAAGATCAATTTGGCCGATAAGTCTGAAATAAGACCTATTGGAATATTAGAAGATGTGTTAATTAAGGTGGGAGGTTTGGTTTTTCCTGTAGATTTCATAATTATTGAAGCTGACGAGGCATTAAATGTGCCTCTTATTTTAGGGAGACCATTCCTTGCCACGGCCGATGCTAAACTTGAAGTTGGTCGTGGTAAGCTTACATTGAGAGCAGGAGATGAATCCGTTACATTTTCGAACACATGTTCTGTTTCTTTACCTAATGTTGCTAACTTTGTTGAAACTGCTTGTGTTAGTTCTTTGGATTCACAGATTGATAAATGGTTGGATGAGAAGTTAGAGGAGAAAGTGGTTGAATTGAAGTCAGCAGCAGTACCTGGTTCTAAACCGACGGATGGACCGTGTGCTAAGATCCGAAAGCTTTATAGTCGATTGAGGTCTGCCATTTCTCATGGTAATATTAAGTTACCTGCAGAGTTGTGTTCTAGCTTATCAACAAATGAGAAAGCTGAGTTAATGATGGTTGTTGATACGTCGAACGAGCGAATGATTGGATCCTTGAAAAGGTGAAAGGTAACTGTTTCTCTCCTTTCAAGGGAAGACCGCCCAACACTTTAAGTGTGGGGGCGTCGGGGTCCCAACGTTGGTAATTATGAGAGGATCGAGTCTAGCTAAAGACTCGTAAATAAATTAAGCGCTTCTCGGGAGGCAACCCGTGTTTGTTTTATCGTATTTTATTTTCTTTTTATCAGTAGATGCTTTGATATGCTTTGGAATTTGTGGTTTGTTTTGTGATGCAATGATACAGGAATTATCAATTTGATGGCTATTGTGCAACACAAGTGTGGGGGAGGACCCATGGATTTTCTTCCCATCTATTTTCTATGGCATCAATGTTGATTATGTGATGGTGTGCATATGCTGGCAGTAAGTTCAGCGCCGCATTTCTGTTTGGTATGTTTAATGCACACGCAACTCTCGCACTATCCGTTTTGTTACAAGTTGTTTCTCCCGCCAAGCAAAGTGTTCTTCCTTTTTCGGAAGCACCATTTGTGACACGGGATCGACTAACTTGTTTCAAAACGGAATGTGTCCTTATTCCGGTATGTGCACTATTTAACGATTTTGCTTACCCCTATTTACCTTTGTTTGACCGAATATGGACATTAAGGGCATTGTCCATCTTAAGTGTGGGGGGGTTGCAAATAGGTTTAAGCTACCGGGTTTATCGCTTTTGTTGTTTTGCCATTGAGATTTCTACCGGTTTTGTTGATGTGTCCCTCTCATAGGCCCTTGGACTTTATTCGAGGTAGGAGTCTCCTTCTGGTTTTCCATTTTGAGCTCTTCACTGTGATGTGCATGTTTAAAACTGGTGTTTTCAATTTGGTGGGATGACAGAAGTTGATATGAATTTTAAACTTGAGTTGAGTTGTCCTTGTGGTAAATTGCTTTTGTCACTTAATTTATGATAACTTAATAAGCAATTTTGCTACAAAATTTTTATATGGCAAAATTGCTTATTAAGTTATCATAAATTAAGTGACAAAAGCAATTTACCACAAGGACAACTCAACTCAAGTTTAAAATTCATATCAACTTCTGTCATCCCACCAAATTGAAAACACCAGTTTTAAACATGCACATCACAGTGAAGAGCTCAAAATGGAAAACCAGAAGGAGACTCCTACCCTCGAATAAAGTCTAAGGGCCTATGAGAGGGACACATCAACAAAACCGGTAGAAATCTCAATGGCAAAACAACAAAAGCGATAAACCCGGTAGCTTAAACCTATTTGCAGTGTTCCAATAGAGAAAATTAAGCTTTTAAAGAGTAAGAAGTCTGGTTCTCTAGGAAATGAGTCACAAGCAAAATCTGAGTCTATTTCAAGTAACACCCCAAGTCTGACTCTGACAAGTTGATTTTAAAATATGTTGAGTCCAAAACTGATAAGGTGTCAATGAAAACCAATTTTCTTGAGAAGGTGTCTGATCCAAAAATTGTTGATCAAAGAAAATTGAGAGATGAATGTAAGAAAGCTGGAATAGGCAAAGGTTTTGTTCAGAAGGAAACTCTAAATGTTGCTAAAAAGAACTTTGAATCTGGTAAAGGACAGACCAAGCAACAATGGGTTTCAAAATGTGATAAGAGTCTGTATTTAGTTCCCCAATCTGAGTCAGACTAGAAGGTCAGCTCTGGTGAACCCATCCTTGGATGGGTTCCCAAAATGAACTAATCTCTTATCATAATTGCAGGGCGGTCATGACGATAATACCTGGCACTTGGACAGTGGATGTTCCAAGCATATGACCGGATGTAAGTCCCTGCTATGTAGCTTTAGGATTCGCGCTGGTCCTAATGTTACTTTTGGAGATGATTCTTAAGGAAAGACTGAAGGTTTTGGTGTTCTTTCAAATGGTCCTCTTACTTTCAGAAGAGTCTCATATGTAAATGGTTTGAAGCACAATCTGATCAGTGTGAGTCAGTTGTGTGATGCTGGTTATGAAGTGAGATTCAGGTCTGATAAGGGAATTGTTCTTGATTTGGAAGGGAATGTGGTTCTTATTGCAAAGAGGGATGAGTCTTTGTATTTTTTTGACATGAGAAATCCAACTGTCACAAGAGAAGTATGTTTCATGTCAAAGTCTCAAGATGAGCTGAATTGGTTGTGGCAGAAAAGGTTGTCTCATATGAATTTCAAAGACATCAACAAGCTGTGTAAGAAAGAGTTGGTGTCTGGTCTTCCAGTGATTAACTATGAAAAGGAAAAGCTATGTGGTGCTTGTGAGAAAGGCAAGCAACATAAAGCTACTTTTAAGTCTAAGACATGCTCAACCATTGAAAATTGTTTGGATCTGCTTCATATGGACTTATTTGGACCAATCAGTACTCCATCATTCACTGGAATCCTAACAAATTCTCGCTCTTGGCAACCTATGGATAATCAAAACCCCAAACCCTTTTAATTCAGCCAGAACACATTTTAAAAAAACGCATAAAGCTACTTTTAAGTCTAAAACATGCTCAACCATTGAAAATTGTTTGGATCTGCTTCATATGGACTTATTTGGACCAATCAGTACCTCCATCATTCACTGGAATGAGGTACTCTTTGGTAATTGTTGATGAGTATTCAAGATACACCTGGGTTTTCTTTCTAAGACACAAGAGTGAAGCTGCTGACAGCATTATTCATTTCATCAAGCAAGCTGAAATACTCTACAAAAGGCCTGTTAGGCAATTAAGAAGTGATAATGGCACTGAATTCAAAAATATCACTCTTAATTCATTCTGCAGTGAAAAGGGAATTTCACAAGTCTACTCAGCTGCCAGAACTCCTCAACAGAATGGTGTTGCAGAAAGAAGAAACAGAACTCTTATTGAAGCTGCCAGATCCATGATGGCTCAAAACAATGTCAAGTCTCATTTTTGGGCTGAAGCAGTACACACAGCTTGCTTTACCCAGAACAGATCCCTCAATGTAAAAAGACACCAGAAGACTGTATATGAACTTCTTAGGGGGAGAAAACCTGAAATTGGTTTCCTAAGAATGTTTGGAAGTCCTTGCTATATTCTGAATCAGAAAGACCATCTTGGAAAGTTTGATGAGAAATCAGATGAAGGTATCCTACTTGGATATGCAACAATGATGAAGGCCTACAGAGTGTACAACAAGAGAACCAAAACAATTAAGAACTCTGTAAATGTAAGCATTGATGAAGGTTGTTCTAAGCCAGACTGCTCTCCTCCTGAAGATGAAGACTTCAATTTTGAAGAACTGGCTGTACCTGAGAATGAGCCTCCAACAAATCCTCCAGTTGGAACTAATAATGCTCAAACTCAGGGGGAGCAACTCATTGAAGAAGAAGTAGAAGTTCCAATCTTTGAAGATGCACAAGCTGATCCTACTCCTACTGAAGTTATTATTCAGAATTCATTAAATGACTCTCCAACTTGTTCAGACTCCTCCATTCCTGTCCAAGCTGATCAGTCTCTTCCTCAAACTGATCATGTTGAACCATCTAATCTGAATCAGTCCATTGTCCCAGTTACTAGATGGACAAAGAGTCATCCAATCAACCAAATCATTGGTGATCCACTCTCTGGTGTGAAAACAAGAAGAAAGGCAACAGGCAACTTCTGCATGTTTGTCAATTTTGTGAGCAAGATGGAACCAACTGAGGTTGATGAAGCTTTGGAAGATCCCTCTTGGGTTAATGCTATGCAAGATGAGCTAACACAGTTTGAAAGAAACAAGGTTTGGGAACTTGTTCCAAGACCTCATCACAAGACTGTGATTGGAACCAAGTGGTCTACAGAAACAAAATGGATGAAAGGGGAGTTGTGACCAGAAACAAAGCAAGATTGGTAGCTCTTGGTTACAGACAAGAGGATGGAATTGATTATGATGAGACTTTTGCACCAGTGGCAAGATTAGAGGCAATCAGAATGTTCTTGGCCTTCTCTGCTCACAAGGGTTCAAAGTCTATCAAATGGATGTGAAGAGTGCATTTCTTAATGGAAAATTGGAAGAAGAAGTCTATGTTGAAACAGCCTCCTGGTTTTGAAAATTCAAAGTTTCCTGACCATGTGTTCAAGCTTGACAAGGCTCTCTATGGGTTGAAGCAAGCTCCAAGGGCATGGTATGATACTTTGTTTGTAAGTCCCAACTCAATAGATGGTACTACCTGAAGACACCTCAATGTCGATGGTGGAGTTACTTTGCAATATAAACGCTGAACTGGAGATGACCAGTTACAGAGAGTGTATACCAAGTTCTAGATAGATTACTTATTTAAGTAACAATAAGTAAAGAACAATGCAATAATATAAAATACTTGTAAAGTAAATTGGTGAGACAATATGTAATTTTCAAGTGTAATTTATTTATTAACTTTACATAAATTACAAGGTTGTTGCGGAACCAAGATAATACAAGTATGTAAATATACTAACAACCTATGAACTACAATTGATCTACACTTGGAATTTCTCTGAACAATCGAAACACTTAAAGTTGTGAAATGTTCCTTTTTACGATTGAGAGAATATTGCACAAGTTCACCAAGAATATTGCAGGTATGCAAAGTGTGAAGTGTTCTCACTCACTTGTTATTCTTGTTGTGCAATGACTTGTATTTATAGGCAAAGTTAACATTGGGATGTTAACTTTGGCCGTACAAATATGGTTGAGAACATTTAAGGAATAGCATTTAATTCCTTAAATTGCTATGTAAAGTTGCAGCATAAAGCAACTTTACTCAACCAGCTTTATGTACCTTTTTGTACTTAAATAATAAGATAAATCTTATTATCCGGGTAAAAGCACATAAAGCATAAAAGTCAATTCCTCATAATCAGTGTAAAAGCTTTGTAAGAGCTTTCCACTGACGGTCTCCAGTTTGTAACTGACTAGAATGTCAACTGGGCTTCGCTGCCATTGTCATTCTCTATCTTCCACTTGTTGTCTTCGACTCCAACTTGAAGGATTCTTCAACTGGTCAGTTCTCAACTTGAGGAAGTCTTCAGTTGCGTTGACTGTACGATGCAACTGGACTTCAATATATTTCTGGACAAATTTCTTGGTCTCCAGGTGCAACTGGAGACTGGCCAGTTTCACTGAAACTGGTCCTAACAAATTCCCCCTATTTGTCTGAAATATTAGCAAGTCTTTTTCAGTTCTTGTATCTGTACAAGTGTGAATGGAGAGACTTGTTCGATTAAATCTATCTAAGTTTTCCAAGGCATTTTTATAGATCAATAAATGCCTTGGGTTTTTCTTTTTAAGTTTGATAGATCTAATCTATTATCTACCTTGTGGTTACAAACTGGTAACTTCATTTATACAAGGAAATGAAATTTACACAAGTTACAGAATGTAAATAAAGTTACAAGTAGATAAACTGAAAGAAAAATTTAGCTTGATGGCCCTTCACCAATTTTCCTTTTCTTGGTCACTGAAGAGATAGGTTGTGAGTCTTCAGGATCAATGTTCAACTTCAGCTCCAGATTCTCTTTGTGTTGAATCTTGCCCTTCAAGAAGTTGACCCATGCTTTCTCAAACCTATTCCTTTGTGCCTTGGCCTCCAAAAAGTTTACCATCTCAACCCATTCCGAGAACCCATATTGCATTGCACCAGGATTGTTAGTTTTAACCAGTGGCCCTCTGGTATAACTGACCTCAACGTGAAAGTACTTGGTGCCTGGCTTAATTGTTACATTAACACCATTGATAGTCCCACTATGTCTTCTGGTTGCCATGATCTGGGAGTAATAGCTTCTTGCTTCAGATTCATTTGATATTTTAATACTCCCAGCTCCAGCAGCCAGTACAGCAGACTTGATGTCATCATTCGATACCTCGTCAGTTGGTTCTATGAATGTACTAAGGTCAGCATCTCTGGTCAGTGGTTTTCTTGGTTGAGGGTTCCTTCTTGGTGGATTCAATACCCTTTTTACAACCTTCTTAACATTTTCAATTCTTTTCATGATCCCACTGGCCCGATTCTCTTTTGCCTTATCCATTGATATATTCAAACTTCTGGCATCAAATTCAGCTTCTTCATCAGGATAGTGCCTGTCCAGTTCAATGTCAAGCATTTCTTTCAACATGCCCACTATCCAGTCATCATTTTTTACTCTGGCATACTCCTCCTTAGTGATTCCCAAAAGATGAGCATCACTAATATCAAGCAATTTAATCTGTGCAAGATGTGCTCTGGCTTCAGCTTGGTTTCTTTGTTTCATCTTCTTTCTTTCTTTAATTTCATTGCCAAGTCTAGCCAATCTTTTGCTATCACTTTCTGAACTGGAGGAAGCCTATCCAGATTGCCAGTTTCCAACATAGGTACATCAGTGGCCGGCTGGGCAGATACATCAGATGCTAAACCTTTGCCTTTGTCAACAACAACAACATTCCCCTATCACTTACATCACCAGTTTCATCAATTCTTTGCTCACCAGCTTCAGTACTGGCAGCCACAATCATTTCACTACCTGTTTGAGTTCCAGATGGATTACTTTCAGTTTGAATTTGTGCAAGAACTGCACTTCTTTCCCCCTTGGCAGCATCTAGACCTGACCTAATAACTTCCCATTCAAAATGGTGAGCTGGCAACCGGTCAAGAGGCTGCCACGATTGCATGTTCTTGCATTCTTTGAATATGGTGCACATCATCCTGAAAGATCTCCATAGGTGGTTGGTTTCTTTTGACTGGGTCAGAACATTTGCTGCAACTTGTTCTTGACCAGTTTTTAGTTCATTCAAAATCTTGGAATTTTCATCCAGACCAGAAACCACCTTATCCTTGACTTCTTCATCAGACCAGAAGGCTGTAAGATTGACAGAAAAAGTACTTCAGGAGCTTGTCAATTGCTTGGCAATAGACTTGTAAGCTGGTCCAGCAAGAAGCAGCATTCAGTTTCTATCTTCCACTGCAGAAGCTGAATATGTTGCTGCAGGAAGTTGTTGCTCTCAAATTCTTTGGATGCAATATCAGCTTCAAGACTATGGTGTCACTGCACAAAAACTCAAATCTTTTGTGACAGTACCAGTGCCATAGCAATTTCAAACAATCCTGTGAGTCCCTTAATAACGAGATGGTTAACCAATAGAAAGTGTAAAATACAACAAGTCTAATAATCACTAGATATGGACTAGTATTACTTGTAAATAAAGATGCAAGATATATAAACAAAGTAATACAAGACTTAAAGCAATAAACAAATAAAGTGGACCATTATGTATGTTTCATGGGTATTTCATTTATTGATGTTTAAATAAAATACAAGGTTGTTGCGGAATCAAGATAACACGATTAAGTGAGTATCCTAACAACCTATGATTACAAATGATCTATATTTGTCAAATAGCTCTTTAGGATCGAGATACTTAAAGTTGTGAAGTATCCCTGTTTAAGATCGAGAGTATTTTAGACAAATTCACTTTCTTGCAAAGTGTATGCTAAAAGTATTTTTGTTCAAGGAATGACTTAGTATTTATAGGCAACAAATTCACCAGTGAATTTGTGCCGTACAAATATGGTTGTATACATTTAATGATCCGACAAGAACATTAAATGTATTAGATAAGAATAAGGATAAAGTCACATCAAGTGCACGTGTATCCTTATTACCCAACCACCTTAACACACGTATACTTTTGTTAAAGAACAAGTGGATTGTTCTTTGGAAAGTGTGTTAAAGGCTAAAGTAAATCCTCGATATTAGTGTTCAGACTTGCAGGATCTAGAACACTAACAATCCTCCAGTGTGCAGATCTGGTAAGACTTTCCAGTGGACTCCGCCATTTGTTAAGTCTTCTTGCTTCAGACTTCAGTCTTTGACTTCAGTCAGAATGTCTTCAGTAGAGTAGATCTGGACTGGGGTGAAGTTTTCAGTGAGCTAATCTGGAGAATGCTCCAGATTACCTGTACAAGTAAATGCTCACTAGTCTTCAATTATTTCTGGACAAATCTTCAGAGGGACTCCAGATTCCAAGTCTGGAGTAGGTCCAGTAGAATATGTTTTCTGGTCAGATCTTCAGTGAGGCTCCAGTAGTCGGGTTCTGGAGCGAGACCAGCAAAACAAGTTTTCTTAATAAACCTAAGTAAGGTTCCAGTAGTCCAGTCTGGACTAAATCTGGACCTAACAAATTCCCCTATTTGTTTAGAAATAATGCAAGTATTTTTCAGACTTATAGATATACAAATTTGTATGTCTGGAAAACACTTGGTCGATTTAAGTCTAATCTAAGTTACTGGAAAACACTTTATAGATCATGAGTGTTTTTCAGTTTCATCTTTTAAGTTCTAACTTAGACTAAATCTGGTCATTCTACTTGTAAAAGTAAAAACTTGTAACTATTATTACTTTCATCAAAAAGGAAAATAATTACAACTTTCATAAAAAAAATAATTACAACAAGTACAATGAGGTAAGAGTTCAGGCCCTTCTTCTTGATGAATGCCCTGGTGCATCTTCAGAAGCCTTCCTCTTGGGAGATGGAGATGATGGAACAGACACTGGTGGTCTTAGACCCAACACAGCTTCCATTTGTTTGATTCTCTTCCAGACCTTTTCAATTCTCTTCATAAAAGCCTTTACGTCTGGAGAGAGATCAGTTTTGCATTTGAAGGTCATTCCAATCTCTTTTAGTTCAGTCCAACCAAATGCTTGGACTGAAGTATCTTTTCTTTCATCAGTGAAGTTACCCTCCCTGGTCAACTTCACATTAAACCTGGTCATCCCTTGGTGATTTTCAGCCAATGTTATTTCAGCATTAACAATTTTCCTTGCATTGGCCCTGAACATCATCATTTCATTATACTTAGCCCTTTGCTTAGCCAACTGAACCATTTCTTCAGTTTCCCTGGATACACCACTCTGCTGTCCTTCAGTGGACTGGTGTTGATTAATTCTGAGAGTAGTATCCAGTGGAATAAAGTTGCTTAGATCACCATCTTTGATTGCCTTCAGTTGCTTTGCAGTTAGCTTGGGCAGACCAGTCATTCTCTTTCTGTATTCCACTTCCAGAGCACCAGCATTCTTTCTGATCTTTTTCTGGAGGCTTACCAGCTCCTCCTTTCGCTGTCTGATCAACTCTGGAATGGTTACACCATAGATCAACGAGTCATACACCTGCTCTTCTTCAGCATAAAATGAGCGTATATGTACATCGTTCAGTGCATCAAGACATTGATGAACTCTGGGATCCTCCTTCATCCTTTTGAACACTTCAATGTTTACGCCCAACCTGCCAGCGTTATAGGAGTCCAGAGTACCCATTTGTGCCATATCCCTATGATGGGCCAGCAGTTCATTCTTTTGATTAGTCTTGAAGATTTCTATCATGATGCACTGTTGATTTAACTTCCTGGATGTCTCATTATCAACATCTTCAACTTGTTCTTGTTCTTCACCAGACACTACCTTTTCTTTTCCTTTAGTAGATTTCAATGTAGTGGGAATGTCTGGGAAGGATTCGAACTGGGGCTCACTGGCATCAGTACCAGTAGCCTCTTCTTCAGTCTGCACACTGGCTTCAGTGCCAAGTGCTCTCTGGGCCATACGTGCACTGGCATCAGTACCAGTCACTTGCCTTCTTTGAACAACGCTTTCAGTAGCGACTGCCCTAACTGCCCTTGCTCTCTTTCTGATTAACTCTTGGTCACCAGTAGATGGAATTTCACCAGTAGATGGAACTGACAATTTTTCCCCCTTGGAATGATCTCTAGTCCTTGACTTCAGATCATTCCATAATTCTTCCATCATGTGTCTATCAAACGGACCAAAGGTTCTTCCTTGTTCTGGCAAAGAAGCAGTTATACCAGTTTGAAGTGCCTGGACTTCCCTTTTAATAGATTTAAGGTATTGATGAAGAATTTAATGAATAGCAGTTAATATGAGAAATTTAAGAATGAAATTGAATGAAGAAATTGAATGAAGGAATTTGAGAATTTGGGAGTAAATGTTCGAAGTAAATGTAAGTTGAAAGTGAAAGTGGGTATATATAGGAGAGATAATGTGGATTTCAAACGTTCAATTTGAATTTATCAAATAACATTTTTGATCGTGTTTTGAGATCCGCATTTAATTGTATCACATCACCCATAAATGGTTGATGGTTCACCGCCCACAAAAACTAACCAACTTGTACCTTTTTGTTTTCCCAAAGTAAAAAGACCATCATTGTTTTGAAAAATATCTATGCCACATAGGATTTATAAGATAAATATCTTTGAAAAAGTTTGCTTACGTGGCACATACAACGATCAAGTATTTTGAAAATATTATGACATTATTTCAGTACATCTGGAGGTTGACAGGACCGTCCAGTATCACTGGTGGATTAGTCCAGTGAAGCATGTACTGATGGTACACTGGAGGGACACTCCAGTAAAGTACCAGTGAACAACCAATTTTGAAAGACTGAAAACCTTAAACTTGCACGTCAACTAATACAGACAAATGAGAGGGACACATTTACAAGAAGACATAAGTCAACTCAAACACGCACTTCAACCTGTCCATACCAGTGAGAGGGACACATTTACAAGAAGACATAAGTCAACTCAAACACGCACTTCAACCTGTCCATACCAGTGAGAGGGACACATTTACAAGAAGACATAAGTCAACTCAAACACGCACTTCAACCTGTCCATACCAGTGAGAGGGACACATTTACAAGAAGACATAAGTCAACTCAAACACGCACTTCAACCTGTTCAGACAAATGAGAGGGACACATTTACAAGAAGACATAAGTCAACTCAAACACGCACTTCAACCTGTCCATACCAGTGAGAGGGACACATTTACAAGAAGACATAAGTCAACTCAAACACGCACTTCAACCTGTCCATACCAGTGAGAGGGACACATTTACAAGAAGACATAAGTCAACTCAAACACGCACTTCAACCTTCAGACAAATGAGAGGGACACATTTACAAGAAGACATAAGTCAACTCAAACACGCACTTCAACCTGTCCATACCAGTGAGAGGGACACATTTACAAGAAGACATAAGTCAACTCAAACACGCACTTCAACCTGTCCATACCAGTGAGAGGGACACATTTACAAGAAGACATAAGTCAACTCAAACACGCACTTCAACCTGTTCAGACAAATGAGAGGGACACATTTACAAGAAGACATAAGTCAACTCAAACACGCACTTCAACCTGTCCATACCAGTGAGAGGGACACATTTACAAGAAGACATAAGTCAACTCAAACACGCACTTCAACCTGTCCATACCAGTGAGAGGGACACATTTACAAGAAGACATAAGTCAACTCAAACACGCACTTCAACCTGTTCAGACAAATGAGAGGGACACATTTACAAGAAGACATAAGTCAACTCAAACACGCACTTCAACCTGTCCATACCAGTGAGAGGGACACATTTACAAGAAGACATAAGTCAACTCAAACACGCACTTCAACCTGTCCATACCAGTGAGAGGGACACATTTACAAGAAGACATAAGTCAACTCAAACACGCACTTCAACCTGTTCAGACAAATGAGAGGGACACATTTACAAGAAGACATAAGTCAACTCAAACACGCACTTCAACCTGTCCATACCAGTGAGAGGGACACATTTACAAGAAGACATAAGTCAACTCAAACACGCACTTCAACCTGTCCATACCAGTGAGAGGGACACATTTACAAGAAGACATAAGTCAACTCAAACACGCACTTCAACCTGTCCATACCAGTGAGAGGGACACATTTACAAGAAGACATAAGTCAACTCAAACACGCACTTCAACCTGTCCATACCAGTGAGAGGGACACATTTACAAGAAGACATAAGTCAACTCAAACACGCACTTCAACCTGTCCATACCAGTGAGAGGGACATATTTACAAAGCACCACAATGGCGTTCAATACCAAGGTTCCAGATTTAAGGGTTTAACATTCCCAACTCACCAACAAGATATTCAAAAGTTTTTACATCCAATGGTTTAGTAAAAATGTCAGCGAGTTGTTTGTCAGTGGGAATAAAATGGAGTTCAATGTGGTTTTTCATAATATGATCTCGAATGAAATGGTACCTTAGATCGATGTGTTTGGTTCTGGAGTGCATGACTGGATTGTTGGAGATAGCGATGGCACTGGTATTATCACAAAAGATTGGAGTTTTTGAATATTTAATACCATAATCAAGCAACTGGCTCTTCATCCAGAGTATCTGAGCACAACAACTGGCTGCAGACACGTATTCAGCTTCAGCAGTGGATAAAGAAACTGAAGTTTGCTTCTTACTGGTCCAGCTGACCAGTTTGCCACCAAGGAAATGACATCCACCAGTTGTGGATTTCCTATCTATCTTACAACCTGCATGATCTGAATCTGAATAACCCATTAGATCCATTCCAGAGCCTTTGGGGTACCAAAGACCTAGACTGGGAGCACCTTTTAGGTACTTCAGTATGCGCTTTACAGCGAGCATATGAGATTCCTTTGGATTAGACTGATATCTGGCACATAAACATGTTGAAAACATAATATCTGGTCTACTGGCCGTTAAATACATCAGTGAACCAACCATGCCTCTAAAGACAGTGGTGTTCACTGGTTTGCCATCTGGATCCGAGTCCAGTGTCAGTGGTGCAGAAATTGGAGTTGGTTTAGATGGTGAAGAATTCATATCGAATTTCTTTAAAAGATCTCTAACATATTTTTCCTGATTAATAAAAATTCCATCTTTGTTTTGTTTAATCTGGAGTCCAAGAAAATATGTTAATTCACCCATCAAACTCATTTCATATTCAGTGGACATGATTTTAGAAAATTTCTGGCACATGTTTTCATCAGTAGACCCAAAAATTATATCATCAACATAAATTTGTACCATTAACAGATTACCTTTCTCATGAAGAATGAACAAGGTATTGTCAATTGCACCTCGTTTAAAACCATTTTTCAATAAATGTTTAGTCAGAGTATCATACCAGGCACGTGGGGCTTGTCTGAGGCCATATAGCGCTTTGTCCAGACGATATACCCAATGTGGATGCTTGTCATCAACGAAACCTGGAGGTTGTCTGACGTAACTTCTTCTTCAAGCTTCCCATTCAAGAAAGCACTCTTTACGTCCATCTGGTAGACGTTGAACTGATGATTAGCAGCGAATGCTAAGAAAATTCTGATCGCTTCAAGTCTAGCCACTGGAGCAAAAGATTCATCAAAGTCGACATCTGACTGGCAGTAGCCTTGTGCTACCAGTCTGGCCTTGTTTCTTATTACGTGGCCATCTTCATCTACTTTGTTTCTGAAGACCCATCTTGTTCCAATTGGTTCTTTCTTTCCAACTGGGAAAGGAACCAGATACCAGACCTTGTTCCTTTCAAACTGGTGAAGCTCTTCTTGCATAGCAGTCACCCAGTTTGGATCTTCCAGAGCCTCGTCAATCTTCTTAGGTTCTATCAAAGATAGAAAACTGACGTATAAGCATTGATTACTGGAGGCTCTTCTGGTCTGAACACCACGACTGGAGTCACCTAAGATTTGATCAATAGGGTGAGCTTTAGTCCATCTGGAGTACTGACCAGGATTGTTACTGACAACAATATCAGTGCAAGAATTCAGTTGAGTCTCCTCTGGAGTTGATTCTGGAGGAGGATCTTGCCAAATTACTTCAGTATCTTCATCTGAGTCATTCAAATCACGATTTGCATCATGAAATTCTTCATTTGAAGGCATATCCTGAAGTACTGGTTCAGTATGAAATTCTTCACCAGAAGACATTTCTGGTAAATTCTCAACTGACACTGATACTGGAGTAGTACGCACATCTGAACCAATATTAATTTCAGAGGGTAGTTTGAAAATAATAGAGGGATAGAATGGAGTACTACTGGTGAGTTTCTTTTTCTGAACAGGTTCCAGATCAGGATGACTGGAAACTGAGTCTGGTGAATCTTCAAATTTGTCGTTTATAGGATCAGATTCACAAAAGACAATTGGTGTTACTGGGGGAGTAACAGGGACTAGCTTCTTGTTGATTGATGCATTTGATTCATCAAATGTTACATGAATTGACTCATGGACCTTCTCCAGTCTCTTGTTATAGACTCTGAAGGCCTTGCGAATGGCTGAATAGCCTAAGAAATACCCTTCATCAGCTTTGGCATCAAATTTGCCTAGCTGACTGGAGTCGTTCAGGATGTAAACTGGACATCCAAAAACGTGAAATAACCAATGTTTGGTTTTCTATTTCTTAAGACTTCATAGGCTGTCTTTTGTGTCTTTTAATGTACACTGATCGATTCTGGGTGTGGCAAGCAGTTGCAATTGCTTCCGCCCAGAAACTGGTAGACAGTCCAGATTCAACAAGCATACTCCTGGCAGCTTCTATCAGCGTTCGATTTTTCCTTTCCACAACTCCATTTTGCTCTGGAGAGCGGGCTGAAGAGAAGTTCTGGGAGATGCCAGTGTCAGTACAGAATGACTCCAGAGTTGCATTCTGGAATTCTGTTCCATTGTCACTTCTTAACTGACACACTTTTCGACTGTACTTGAGCTCAATTTGCTTGATAAGACTGATGATTTCAGCAGCAGCTTCACTTTTGGACCTCAGAAAGATCACCCAAGAATATCTGGAGAACTCATCTATGATCACCAGGGTGTATCTTTTACCAGCACGAGTCTGAACGTTCACTGGACCAAAAAGGTCCATATGAAGCATGTGAAGAGGTTCAGTAATGCTGAAATTCTGTCTGGTCTTGAAACTGGTACGCTTTTGCTTACCCATCTCACATCCTGGACATGGTCTTTCCTTTTTGAAGGAGACTGAAGGTATCCCATCTGCAAGTTGTTTTCTGGACAACTTGTTAATGTTTTTGAAGTTTAAATGGGATAACCTTTTATGCCATAACCAGTTTGTGTCTTCATCAGCTTGAGTATAGAAACACTGCTCATCTGGAGAGCTTTCCATATCCATCACGTACACATTCCCTTTTCTGGGAGCAATCAACACTACCTTCCAGTCCTTGTTGAATACGATGCCCTGAGCAACATTGAATAAGACTTGATAGCCATCGTCACACAGTTGACTTACACTGATCAAGTTATATTTCAAACCATTCACAAATGCAACTCGTCTGAACTTGACTTGTCCATTGTTCAGAACACCATATCCCTCAGTCTTTCCACAACCATCATTTCCAAACGTGATGGAGGGTCCATCAGAAATGGTGAACTCCTCCAGTAGGGTCTTACATCCGGTCATCGTCCTGCCAGCAGCACTATCAAGATACCAGATAAGCTTCTTTCGATCGCCCTACACATACACCAGAATTTTATCAGTTAGATTTGGGAACCCATCGACTGATGGGTTCACTGGACCCTCCCTTATAGGTCCCTGGGGCAATCTGGTCTAGTTCACTTACTTCAACAGTGGTCTTAGAAGAGAAGACCACTGGGGTTGATGGTTTTAAAACCTTTTCATTTTTCTCAACTGGAGAAATAAATTTGTTTTTCTTTGAAAAAGGTTTTGTATTTTGTCTAGGGCCAGATGAAGTACCCTCAAGAAAGTTTAATCTTGCATTAAAACTTTGTGATTGACGAGTCAGAATTTGAATCTGGCTCTCTATCCTGGACAAAATATTTTCTTCAGATGATACCTTAGCCTTTCCAGTCAAAGGCTTTGGTAAGGGATTGGTCTGAGGTAAAGGTCTATTCTGCTTTACCTTTTTAACTGGAGCAGTCATCTGGACAGCTCCAGTCTTAACCTCTGGGGATTGAACTGGGTCTAAATTGGTCTTGGGTGTTTCAGGCATATCATAAACAGTTGTGGGCCTTAACACCTCTGGTAATCGATCGATTACTGGTATTATTGATGCAACATTAGTATTTCCATCTAAATATGCACGTTTTGAGCAGGAAATTGTTTAACTGAAGCATCATATGGCTTTTTAGTTTCTAGCCATGACTTTATTACCAGTTTTTCTTTCTCTAAAATGATCTCAAGATCTTGCTTTTCTTGAATCAATTGTTCAGTTACCAGAACCTGGGCTTGAAATGCCAGTTCAATGTCTTGAAGCTCTTTTAATTTTGATTTTAAAGCATTTATTTCAGAAGAATCTGTTTCTAGACCATTTACACAATCAGATCTAACAGTTTCTACGAAAATTAAATCAGAATTTAAAGCTTCAGCAATGTCCAGTTTTAGTTCTTGGTCAGTTGCATTATCATAATCACTAACCTTTTTAATAACAATGTCCACCCATCGTCCAGATGTGACATCTTCCTTCACCAGGTGCTCATCAACTTCCAGAGCCATGTAACAGCAATCTCTTTCTTCTTCTTCATCAACAGATGAGTCATCAGAAGGAACCCACTTCTCTTCAGTTGTAGCAATCATGCACTTATTATTAGTTTCCATTTGTTGTGCCATGAGAGCAATTTGGGCCTTAAGCTTTTTATATTTCATTTTATAGCTATCATCAGGCTTATTATTAGAAGAGAATGGACCAGGCTTGGATGCAAACTGGTTGGACCTGCACTCTTTCATGAAATGACCCTTTTTGCCACACTTAAAGCATGTCAAATTGGTCTTGTCAGTGGAAGAACTGGATGCAAATTGTCCAGATGGCTTATTTGCTCTTGCTTTGAAACGGTTGAACGTTTTAGCAATCATTGCAATAAGGTCATCATCTTCAGTTTCATCACAGTCTGGAGAGATTTGACTGGACTCTCCAGAATCCATAAGTTCAGACACCATCTTCTTCATAGAAAATACATTCTCAGAAGATATCAGTGCTGTACTTGGTGGTTCAGAATAACTAACCACTTTAGGAGTACTGGAGGCATGGTTGAAAGCATCTTGTTCTGCAACCACTCTCTGGGCTTGATTTTCTTCAGTGTACCTGAAGGCTCCATATAGAGTTGAGAGAGTGTGTGTGTGCAGAGTTTTACCTTGTCGTAAAACAAGTATCATGTGAGACCATTTGGTGGGCAGAATGTCACAAAATTTCTCCAGAAGTATATCCTTGTCCTTCTCAACCCCAAGACCTCTCAATTGGTTTATGATACTCATAAATCTGGTGTAAGTACCAGTGAGAGACTCGTTAGGTTGAGCAAAAAATGGCTCATACCTCTTGTTTAAGGAGACCTTTCTGGTGACAATGGTGTCATCTCCTCCTTCATGTTGGTTAAGTAGCTCATCCCACATGGTTTTGGCACTAGGAAAAAGAACTAGTGTGGGAATTAGGGTTTCTGGAACGGCCCCGAGGATCATGTTTTTAAGGAGGGTGTCAAGATTCACCAGTCTCCTCTCCTCTTCAGACCAATGTTCCTCCCTCTTTTCCCTTCCCCTTCTAGATCCAGAAGGATCAAGAAGTGGATTGAGAGGTGATGTAGGTACATATGGACCTTCGTTTAAGATTTTCATCATGTTCCTCTCAATACCAGTGACATGCAAAACCATCCTAGCCTTCCACGTACCAAATTCATCACTGTTCCCACTGAATTTAGGAACAGGATTATTCGAGTAGTGCACATGCACGTGTGGAGAAGCAGGAGTAGGAGGAGGAGGTGGAGGATTAGTGTTATTAACATTTTGTGGTTCATTTTGATCATGCATATTTACATTAGGATCGGGACCAAGACTAAAACCTTGTGTATTTTCTTGGTTAGCCATCAAGAACAGATCTAGGCAATGATTAGCCTTCTGCTCTGATACCAAATGTGAGTCCCTTAAATTAACGAGATGGTTAACCAATAGAAAGTGTAAAATACAACAAGTCTAATAATCACTAGATATGGACTAGTATTACTTGTAAATAAAGATGCAAGATATATAAACAAAGTAATACAAGACTTAAAGCAATAAACAAATAAAGTGGACCATTATGTATGTTTCATGGGTATTTCATTTATTGATGTTTAAATAAAATACAAGGTTGTTGCGGAATCAAGATAACACGATTAAGTGAGTATCCTAACAACCTATGATTACAAATGATCTATATTTTGTCAAATAGCTCTTTAGGATCGAGATACTTAAAGTTGTGAAGTATCCCTGTTTAAGATCGAGAGTATTTTAGACAAATTCACTTTCTTGCAAAGTGTATGCTAAAAAGTATTTTTTGTTCAAGGAATGACTTAGTATTTATAGGCAACAAATTCACCAGTGAATTTGTGCCGTACAAATATGGTTGTATACATTTAATGATCCGACAAGAACATTAAATGTATTAGATAAGAATAAGGATAAAGTCACATCAAGTGCAAGTGTATCCTTATACCCAACCACCTTAACACACGTATACTTTTGTTAAAGAACAAGTGGATTGTTCTTTGGAAAGTGTGTTAAAGGCTAAAGTCAAACCTCGATATTAGTGTTCAGACTTGCAGGATCTAGAACACTAACAATCCTCCAGTGTGCAGATCTGGTAAGACTTTCCAGTGGACTCCGCCATTTGTTAAGTCTTCTTCCTTCAGACTTCAGTCTTTGACTTCAGTCAGAATGTCTTCAGTAGAGTAGATCTGGACTGGGGTGAAGTCTTCAGTGAGCTAATCTGGAGAATGCTTCAGATTACCTGTACAAGTAAATGCTCACTAGTCTTCAATTATTTCTGGACAAATCTTCAGAGGGACTCCAGATTCCAAGTCTGGAGTAGGTCCAGTAGAATATGTTTTCTGGTCAGATCTTCAGTGAGGCTCCAGTAGTCGGGTCTGGAGCGAGACCAGCAAAACAAGTTTTCTTAATAAACCTAAGTAAGGTTCCAGTAGTCCAGTCTGGAGCCAGTCCAGTAAGTTTGGACTAAATCTGGACAAACAATCTTGTGCTTCATTCAAGGACCAAGCACATTGATATAAGATATCATTTCATCAGGGATCATGTGATGAAAGAAGATGTTGAGCTCCACTTCATTCCAACAGACAATCAGCTTGCTGACTTGTTTACAAAGCCACTGGATGAATCAAGGTTCAACTATCTCATAAGTAAGCTAGGTATGCTTAATTTGTAGAATGTAGTGAGCTAAGTAATAGCAAATCTGACCCCTTAAAGTTATACTAAAATTTTGAGGGTAAGCTGTGTCAGACCCAGACTACCCTTTTGCACTTGGTGCATTTCAAGTGAAAGAGGGTAAGCTGAGTCTGACCCAGCTTCGTGGATATTTTTGTTATTAAATATCTCAGTGCGTTTTATTACTTTCATTATTTTATTAAGTGTACTTGGTTGATCCTATTGGAGTGTGACACGTGTAGTGGTCCTACCGGTTACTGAAAAAGTACCACCACTACTTATTGATCCTCCAATCAAAAACTTTCTCTCTCCAACTTTTTCAAATAAGATATTTTGAGTTTTGTATATAATTTTCATTTAACCTAAATCCCAAATCACTTGTTCATATTTTCTTAAAATCAATTTTTCTCTCTAATCTGATTATTGTTTTATTAAAATTAATTTCTTCTAAAATTTATTTTCAAAATGGCATCATCATCTGTTTCTATCCATTCTAATGACTCTTAATCTAGTTCTGAATCTGAAAGTCGATACCCAGCTCCTATAAGCGCAAACAAGCTGTCTCCTTATGTGGTGGGAGATAAGGTAGTAGTGGTTCCTGCTGATCTTGATACTGGTAAAATCAAGATTGGTAGTCTGGTGTACGCCAATATTCATCCTCCTTCATGGGCTAAAGGATACGATGAAATAGTGGCTTTCTTGTGGTATCATCCATTTGGCAAAGTGATGCTTGAGAAGCCAGACGGGGTGTTTCAAGATCTCTTGTGTGAATTTTGGGCGAGCTGTGTTGTAAAACAGAATAAGAAAGGAGATGCTGCAATCTATGGCTCAATCCTCAACGGTAAGAAAAAGGTATACATTTCTTATGAGAGGCTTAGGTCTGCTTTTGAGCTGTCATATATGCCTGATGATGAATATGATGGTGTTGTGTCTCATACTGAAGCCAAAAATGTTTTACAAGAAGTTGGATATACTGGTCCATTGGCTTCAGTAGTTAAAATGAAACATTTAACTGGTATTTGGAACTACTTATTGAGCACAATTTTGAAAACCCTACAAGTAAAGGCAGGCAGCTTTGATCAGCCTGATGTCCTAGAATTGCAGATTTTTCATGCAATGGTCACCATGACCAGAATAGATTTTGCTGCTTTAATCTTTAAGGACCTTGTTGATCGCGTTCATAAGAAGAGTCTTACCATACCTTATGGTAGGATTCTTTCTCTTATCATTGAGGTTATTCTTGACAATGATTTCAGTCTGGCAACTGGTCAGACTGTGGAATGCAAGTCCATAAATAACAACATCTTCAAAAGTCCAAAGGTATCTGTGCAGGGTCTAACCCGAGCAATGCAGATCTACCTTGATTTTTACAGGAAAAGAGAAGAGGAACAAGAAGCACTAAGGAAAGTTGTCCCTACTTCGATGCGATCTGGGTCTAACACTCAATCTGCTAATCAGGGGGACCCAGGTACACATGCTTCTGAACCCTCAAACTCTTCTAAATCTATTCACAATTCTACTCCTACAAAAGAGGGTGAAGGGTTGGCTAAAACATCAGCCTCCCTAGCCACACCTTCGTCCATTCGCTCAAAATCCGACTCTAAAAGACCCCTTGTTGAGGACTTAGTACCTCTCAAGGCCAAAACGAAAAGATCCAATAAGAATTCTGTGTCAGCTTCTGGGGTTGATAATGCTTCATCAAATCTTGAGATCCCCCAAGGTGCAGGGAAAGCTAAGGAACGTTCCGAAGCTGTCCCTGCCACCCAAGCTGACAAGCCGAATACACCACGCCCATCTACACTCTCCCAAAAGAGTGTAGACGAGTTAAAGGGAACACCTATTGCTACCCGACCCTCCAAACAGGGTGAAGGTATTGAAAGAAAGACCTCCTCCCAAGGTCATACTGTGTCAAAACCGAATTCACCATCATCAGCCTCCCAAAAGGTTGATGATATCATTAAAGGGGTAACAGAGGATCTAGCCCAGATCCAAAGTGAGTCAGAGTCAATACACATCATTTCTGAGGATGGTCAGCCTAAGGAGAGAAGTATCGAACGCATAGGTGACACTGCTTCTTCTCCCCAAGCTGATCAGACTCTTTCAATCTTACACTCTGAGTCTGCACAGGCTGCCAATGCCCCTTCTATGTCACAAGGAGGGGTACAGGCCTCAATTCTCCCTAAGGATACTTTGGTGCAACAACACACCTCTGTTGAAGGGCAATTAAACTACACAAAACATTACACCTGCAGAGTCTGTGTCTGCATCTGTCCTTGAACAGAGGGATTCTGCAGGTTACTTGGCTGTCTTTAAGGCAGTCATGTCAGCCCCTTGTGCAGCAAAGGGAACCATTGATGGTCCTCTCGATGTCAATGAGAATATGATCACTATCTCCGGAAGTGATTCTTCATTCGATGATGAGTTTGCCCATCCATCCTCAAGGGATGCTCTGATGGAAGATGCCAGTAGAGGAGTTGATCAAAATCAAGATCAACACATTCCCACTGGCCCTCAGCCTGAATTAAACGTTAATCTTTCTCAGGCTGACCAACTCATCATCAATTCTGACAGATCCACTCATGAGACTCACTCTCATGAGCAAATGTTCCAAGACTCCTTAAACCTCCACCCCCTTCTAAATATGCCCAATGACCCTAAATTTAAGGATTACAGGCTGCTCTTTCCAGAGTCAGTGGCTTTTAAGCCAACTGCAAGTTCTTCCCAAGCTGCCACTATCTCATTCTCAGATGTGGTGGGTCAGCTCACTGAGTTCATTTCAACCTCTAAGGTTGAGAGCTCAAAGCTGACCGAATGCTTGGAAAGATCCAAAAGGATCAGGATTTGACGGATAAGAAGGTGCACAAGCTGAGTCATGATAAGATTGCATTGGAAGAATATGTTAAGAAAGCAGTTGATGTGATACAGCAGAACCAGAGCAAGCTGACAGAGTCTCTTGACTGTCTTACAAAGGCAGTAACTAAAGAGAATGAAAGGAGCAAGAGTACTCTGGGTCAGATTGAAAATGCTGCAACCAAATTTAAAAGGGAAGTCACCATAGAACTTCGATCTTCAAATAAGTCACAAGCTGACTTCAAGAATGATCTGATTGAAGCTTCTAAGGGTGTTAAATCCAAGATCAAACTCCTCCATGAGGATTATGTTGAACTGAGAAGAGCCTGTTGTCTTACAACTATCAAAGTCGACTTGATCAACCAACAACTCAAAGGCCTCTTTGCAACCCCAGTAAGCTCTTTCCCTGCTGATGATGACAAAAAGGGGGAGAAGAATGCTACTAAAAGAAAAAGGGATGCAATGAGTGAAGCTGAATTGGAGCTAGAAAGACAAAAACAAAAAGCTCAGGTTGACAAGGAGATAGAAGATTACTTTGAAAGATTGAAAGTAAGACAAGAAAAGGCCAGAGCTGAGGAGGCACAAAATGATAGAAGAGTGGTTGTGTATGGTTCTAAGGTGGAAAGTGAGAAGGAAGATGTGGAAGAGATAAAAAGACCAGAATCTGAGTCTGGTGGTGAAACTGTTGGAAAATTGAATGTAGAAATTGAAAAGGAGAGTGATACAACCAAGGGGGAGATTGTCAATGAAATGGGAGATATAAGGAAGGAAGTTGGTGTTGAAAAAGATATAAGGAAGGTTGGTGTTGAAAAAGATATAAGGAAGGCTGCTGTAGTTGAAAAAGAAAAGAATGTTGAAAAGAAAAGGAAGTTCTCCCAAGCTGACCCTGTACAAGTTGTGCCAACTCAAGCTGACCCAGCTCCCAAAATACAAATTGATGAATCTTCTAGTGAAGACACAGCCACTCTGTCCCAGTTTATGATTAAGAAAATAACAACTGAAGCTGGGTCAAGTGGTGTGAAGATCTTAACTGAGAAAGAAAATGATTGGGAGATTGCAACTGAAACTGCTCCACAGCTTGGGGTAACAGTTGAGATGGCATATAAAATGATCAAGGAGGACAGACTAGAAAGAGAAAGAATTGCTGCAACTAAGTCTGATTCTGAAATTGCCAAGGCTGTTCAAGAACAATTAAATAAGGAAGATGAAGAAGATCTTGCAGTCATTGGTTCCAAAAAGAAAGTTGTAGGCAAAGGAAAGGAAAAGAAGAAGATGGTGGTTCATTCTAAACCATCTCAGAAGGTTAAAGATGTGGTGCAAAGTGTGAAAGCCCATAATTGGTTTGATGCCTTGGAGAAAAGACAAGTCACTGAAAATATCCATTATAGAAGGCATCCAGAACCAATCCTCCAAGTTCTACTAAAAAGGCAAAAAGGAAAGAATATTCCCAGCATAAGGTTCACAAGGAAAGGTTATGAAACCAACTGGGAAACCCATGATCTTGACAAACTGCTTGATCTAGGATACACAGAGTGGGTGGAACTACATAATATCATTACTGGTATGTCTGGAGTTCACAAAGAGACAGTCTTGGAAGCCATTGAGAAGAAGTTAGTTGCTGTTGTAAAGTACAAGATTGATATCTCTAGCCTTCCAAGACCAATTGCATATGATATGGATTATGAAGATGAGTCAGCTGAGCCACTAAAGAAGAAAAGAAGGTATGAAAGGATTGATGCTCCTGGAGGTGACCATTCAGTTTTTCTCCAAAACTTGTCTCCTACAGAGTTGCTAGCACAATTATCTTCTGGTGCAATTAACAAGATTCTTGATAATCTTAATCTGTCTCTACCTGCTGGTGTCAAAGATGCAAGATGTGGGAAGTTCATAACTGAACCTGAGCATTGGATGTACTTTGTAGATGCTAGAGGAAATTTGGTGTTTCAAAGGACTGCTGAACTAAAACAGGTACCATCTATGCACCTATTTACCTTATACAGATTCTGCAGAAACTTTAGTGAAGAAGGTAATGGGTATGAGCAGTTCCTTATAGATGAAGGGTTAGATAGGCAACTTGATGTGAGAGTTGCTCCATCATTTGAGGTTAAGCAAGAAGCAATTGAAATGCTTGGAGAATAGTGATGTAGATTGTAATATCTTTGATTTATTCTCTATATATACAAAGGCAGTTGTACAAATCTAGCTTCTTGGTTAAAATTTCATATCAGATTGAAAAGAACCCAAAAGATTCAAAGGGTCACAAGCTGTTAGTCATATTTTCATTTGATTCTTTGTAAGCTGATAGTTAGAAGTGTAGTTGGGTTTTGTCATCATCAAATAGGGGGAGATTGTTGAGTCCCAATGTTAATTGTAAATTTAATGATGACAAATCTGACCTATAAACACTTAGTAATCTTTTGGTTCTTGTAATCTGATCTGGGTCAGACTAAGCTGACACAGCTTACGATCTGTCTCTGACCCAGATCATGCTTCATATTTGTAATTGTAATATCTTATGGAAGCAAGTGTTATTCAAGTTGCATCAAATTGTATTAGCATTCAGTCCAAGTCGAAGAGGAGGATTGAAGATAGAAGACCAAGATGTTAGTGGAAGACAGCTTGGGATTAGCAGTCAGCTTGGAAATACTTAGGCAGATTGGTGCCTTGACAAACGGCCCAATCTGTGTCTGATAATCAAGTGAAGATAACAACCTGGATTGAAGATAAGGACAAATGACGTGACTAGGAAGAATCCTAGGATCCAGGTTGGTGGTTGTTTACATATGCGTGTCCATACTCTTATTGGTGGATGAAGAATGTGTGTCAGTACGTGGGGGACCACAAGTACCATGAAAGGCACGATTGATTATTCCTTCATCAACCACTGAACGAATTACACGTAGCTGCAACGGACACCTAATGAATGAGCGTTTGTGCCTATAAAAGCCTCATTCATGGATTGCATATGTGTGGCATTCCCTGTGAATCATTCTTCACACAAGTTTTTCTGCTCTTACACACAGCTTAGTCTGTACGAGATCAGCTTGGGCTGATTCTCTTGAGCTGAAACTAATTGATTGTTGTTTGTCACTTCATAGGGTTGTTTAGATATCTATAGGCTATCTTTATTCCGCAACAACCCTGTAATTCTTTGTATAGATTATTTCTTAATAAAGGATTACATTTGAAAATAACAATCTGTGTTCAAGAATGTTTTTATTTCTTTACTGCTTTACTG
The DNA here is from genome assembly GCA_034093135.1 of Erigeron breviscapus. Taxonomy (NCBI): domain Eukaryota; kingdom Viridiplantae; phylum Streptophyta; class Magnoliopsida; order Asterales; family Asteraceae; genus Erigeron; species Erigeron breviscapus. Next base: position 119,982,022 of record CM067173.1, read on the forward strand.
TTTTAATGATTCCTGCACTTTACTAACTTGCTTAATATTCATTATCTGAATCTTAAAACGTTTTGTGTTAAAAGTTTGTAAAGATTGTGGAAAGTTGTATTCACCCCCCTCTACAACTGTTTTGTGTTCAATATACTTTGGTATATTGATACACCGTGGGACGTATCAAAGTGCTTAACTAGTCAGCAAAAGGAAGTAAGATTGAGCTGTAGGACATGTGGAATTATAGAACGGTTTTAGAGGTATTAACACGAATATAAGGTTGACTTTTAGTTTTGATTGACTGATTATCTTGCCTCTAGCTATAGCTTACTGATTTTGTCTAAAACTTTCTCAAATCATTTTGCATGACAAATCTTTGAAATGATTTTATAAAGTAGAATAACTTGAACATTTAAGTTGTCCGCTCATCATTGTTTTATTTTCTTGGACTATTTGCTTGAGGACAAGCAAAGACTTAAGTGTGGGGGTATACGATGAGCGTCCATTTTGTGATAAAAACCCCTATCGAAAGGCTTCATTTCAATATCTATTTGAGTTAATATTCCGGAACTATCGGTACTTAATGGATTCTATGTTTACGCAAGTTCACGGAAGATGCGAGTAGGGATGGGAAAAAAACCGGTACCCGATGGGGAAATCCGAAACCCGATATTTTTGGGTCGGGTCGGGTCCGGGTATACGGGTCTTGGGCCGGGTATGGGGATGGTTTTAATATTTTTCGCGGGTCCGGGTCCGGAGACGGTTTTAGATTAAAACCCGCATACCCGACCCGTATACCCGAAACCCGGCCCGAACCCGTATACCCGATCCTTATATATTACATTATAATAATAATATTGATATTTTTATTTTCAATAGGTATATAAATATATGAATTGCTAATTGATCATTGAAGAGTTAATCACAAATATTTATACTTTTGAAATTATGAACTTGATTGAATGAAAGTGCCAGTATATGGCTACTGTCCTAAATAACGTCTGCAGTGTCACTAACATTTTCGCAGACAAAACTGATTCTTGTAACATTAATTTTAGTTAATCAAATATTGTAACCATTATTACGGAAGTTAAGGTATTGGCTACACGTATAGATATATTATGTGTATATAAATTAACGGATCCCTGATTACCCGTGGGGAAACCCGTTACCCGACGGTTAGTAAGTAAACGGGTACCCGTCGGGTCTGGGTCCGGGTTTGGGACGGGGATTTTTAATCGGGTCCGGGTCCGGGATTACTTAAACCCGGACCATACCCGGCCCGTTGTCATCCCTAGATGCAAGTGAGGGTAAATGGCATCAAGTGACTCAAGATGGAAGCCTATGAAGTTACAAGACACAAGGAGGTGATTCGGAAGCCGAACGAAGCGAAACGAGAAGCAGCAGGAGCTGTTAGCGCCGCTGGCACCTTGCCAGCGCCGCTGACCCATGCCCAGCGCCGCTGGGCGGCCCAGTTCAGCAACCGACTTTGAACACTATTTAAGTCGAAGCAGCCCTCAAAACCCTAAGAGAGAGCCGATTCAGCAGCCCTAGCCGCCCACATTCAACCCTAGGTCGACTTTGCAGATCCCAAGGAGGTTTTGGAGCTTCTAACGCCTTCAGATCTTCATCCTCAACCTAGATCTACTCTTTTATTTTACTTTCAGTTGGTAAACAATGTCTTTCATCTTTTCAGACTTTGTTATTTCTTTAATAATGGTAGGCTAGTAGGCTGAATACTTGTTTGGATCGATGTGATCATGTAGACGTTTATCTATTTTACTTTATTTGTTAGATCTGTTGGAGTGTGTTTTACTGTTTGTCGTAGATCCATGCTTTACTAGTTCTTCATATTATTATCGGTTCTATATCTGCATGTATTGATTTAATTCTGATGATCGGTCTATAATCATATACTAGGATTAATACATAAGGATGGAAAACACTAGTCGGTCCATAACTAGTCGTAAAAGGTGATTCACTTGTAACCGAGGGATCCAGAACCATAGTAATTAGGACGAATAGAACATGATGCTTAACAATGTCAGACGCGATCCAGTGACTTGGAAACGAGCATTGTGGTCACCGGAGAGAATTATTATCTGGTCATGGCTTAAGAGCCGGGTAACTTAAAGATGAATTAGTAACACAAACTTTAGGTCATTAATGCTTAACAATGTCAGACGCGATCCAGTGACTTGGAAACGAGCATTGTGGTCACCGGAGAGAATTATTATCTGGTCATGGCTTAAGAGCCGGGTAACTTAAAGATGAATTAGTAACACAAACTTTAGTTCATTAATGCTTAAACAATGAATCTAACGAGAATTTGTTTATAGAGTAGTGTGAGTCTAGGGACAGCACTAGTTACTTAGGCAAAGTGAATCTAACGAGAATCTGCGCCGTGATGAAGTTTCCAACAGTCTAGCAAGTAGGTAGAATGATATTTTGTCGTATCATGAGATATGAGATGCCAAACAAGTTTTTTAATTTAATTACTGTTATTTGCTTTTTCAAACTATTTTCAGACTAAGCCTCTCGCTGAACAAGCGGTTGTGGCTTCTATTTACTTTTCAGTATTTTAATTAGTTTAATAGGAAATCGTGACAACCCCAACCGTTAGAATTACACGTATTACTAGATTATGTAAAGCAACGCGTCCCTGCGAACGATCCTGTTCTTATCACTAAACTATACTACATCTGATCGGGTCCCCTGTCCGTTAAGGTGTGTTTGTGTTTTGAGATAATTACTTGTACAACATTTTTATAAATTTAAACACTAAAAAACGCAACCCATCATTGAGTTATTTTCTTGGACTATTTGCTTGAGGACAAGCAAAGACTTAAGTGTGAGGGTATATGATGAGCGTTCATTTTGTGATAAAAACCCCTATCGAAAGGCTTCATTTCGATATCTAATTGAGTTAATAGGAAATCGTGACAACCCCAACCGTTAGAATTACACGTATTACTAGATTATGTAAAGCAACGCGTCCCTGCGAACGATCCTGTTCTTATCACTAAACTATACTACATCTGATCGGGTCCCCTGTCCGTTAAGGTGTGTTTGTGTTTTGAGATAATTACTTGTACAACATTTTTATAAATTTAAACACTAAAAAACGCAACCCATCATTGAGTTATGTCGCTCTGCGGGTGGGGAACCACCGACCTGTCACTGCTGTCTCAACTATTAAAGATGATAATATCGTATAACTGCTTTAGTGTTTAGCTAGTGAGCATGACTGTAGTATGAGAGTATGTCTAAGTAGTGACTCGCAAGTACACAAACGATGAAATGTAGATGCCTTGCTAGTAGCTAGTAGATCTGATTGCTATACAAACTTGAATTAAGTGCTTAACTAGTCAGCAGAAAGAAGTAAGATTAAGTTGTAAGACATGTGGAATTATAGAACGGTTTTAGAGGTATTAACACAGATATAAGGTTAACTATCAGTTTTAATTGACTGATTATCTTGCCTCTAGCTATAGCTTACTGATTTTGTCTAAAGCTTTCTCAAATCATTTTGCATGACTAATCTTTCAAATGTTTAATAGAGTAGAATAACTTGAACACTTAAGTTGTCCGCTCATCATTGATTTATTTTCTTGGACTATTTGCTTGAGGACAAGCAAAGACTTAAGTGTGAGGGTATATGATGAGCGTTCATTTTGTGATAAAAACCCCTATCGAAAGGCTTCATTTCGATATCTAATTGAGTTAATATTCCGGAACTATCGATACTTAATGGATTCTATGTTTACGCAGGTTCACGAAAGATGTGAGTGAGGGTAAATGTCATCAAGTGACTCAAGATGGAAGCCTATGAAGTTACAAGACACAAGGAGGTGATTCGGGAGCCGAACGAAGCGAAACGAGAAGCAGCAGGAGCTGCCAGCGCCGCTGGCCCATGCCCAGCGCCGCTGGGCGGCCCAGTTCAGCAACCCACCTAAATCACTATTTAAGCCGAAGCAGCCCTCAAAACCCTAAAAGAGAGCCGATTCAGCAGCCCTAGCCGCCCACATCAAACCCTAGGTCGACTTTGCAGATTCCAAGGAGGTTTTGGAGCTTCTAACACCTTCCGATCTTCATCCTCAACCTAGATCTACTCTTTTATTTTACTTTCAGTTGGTAAACAATGTCTTTCATCTTTTCAGACTTTGTTATTCCTTTAATAATGGTAGGCTAGTAGGCTGAATACTTGTTTGGATCGATGTAATCATGTAGACGTTTATCTATTTTACTTTATTTGTTAGATCTGTTGGAGTGTGTTTTACTGTTTGTCGTAGATCCATGTTTTACTAGTTCTTCATATTATTATCGGTTCTATATCTGCATGTATTGATTTAATTCTGATAATCGGTCTACAATCATACACTAGGATTAATACATAAGGATGGAAAACACTAGTCGGTCTTTAACTAGATGTAAAAGGTGATTCACTTGTAGCCGAGGGATCCAGAACCATAGTAATTAGGATGAATAGAACATGATGCTTAACAATGTCAGACGTGATTCAGTGACTTGGAAACGAGCACTGTAGTCACCGGAGAGAATTACCATCTGGTCATGGCTTAAGAGCCGGGTAACTTAAAGATGAATTAGTAACACAAACTTTAGGTCATTAATGCTTAAACAATGAATCTAACGAGAATTTGTTTATAGAGTAGTGTGAGTCTAGGGACATCACTAGTTACTTAGGCAAAGTAAATCTAACGAGAATCTGAGCCGTGATGAAGTTTCCAACAGTCTAGCAAGTAGGTAGAATGATATCTGGTCGTACCATGAGATCTGAGATGCCAAACAAGTATTTTAATTTAATTACTGTTATTTGTTTTTTCAACTTATTTTCAGACTAAGCCTCTCGCTGAATAAGCGGTTGCGGCTTCTATTTACTTTTCAGTATTTTAATTAGTTTAATAGGAAATCGTGACAACCCCACAACCGCTAGAATTACACGTATTACTAGATTAGGTAAAGCAACGCGTCCCTGCGAATGATCCTGTACTTATCACTAAACTATACTACATCTGATCGGGTCCCTTGTCCGTTAAGGTGTGTGTGTGTGTGTGTGTTTTGAGATAATTACTTGTACACCTTTTATAAATTTAAACACTAAAAAACCGCAACCATCAAGTGGCACAATCAAGGGTTAGAGTCAAGGGATGGGAGAGTTGAATGAAGAAAATAGAAATTATCTTGCAGCACTTGCCACTTCCCAAAATAAGCTAAGGAAGTCCATGAGAGTCAGATTCAAAGCCAATAGGCTCATACTGAAGAAGCAAAACAAGAAGACTCTCAAGGACATCAAAGACATCAAAACCCAGCTTGAAGAAGTTGTGACTGTTCCTTCTAAAGTAGAGAAGTCTGAAGCTGAGCTGAAGAACAAAGTTGCAGCAATCAGCTCCACAGTTGATGAACTGAAGGCTTCCAGCTCATCCAACACAACTAAACCGCTGAGGTTGATTCTTATCTAAGAAATGATCTCACATTGTTGATCAAGTAAGTCAGCTCCACCACCTATGTCCCCATTGATGATGACAAAAAGGGGGAGAAGGAAGAAGAAGGGGAGAAAGTTGTTGAAGGAGATGTTGCTGCTACTACAGAAGAAGATACTGAGGTGAATGCAAAAGATGTTGAAGCTGCTGTGGCTATAATGAATATTGGAGCTGGTCAGTCTGAACCTCAAACTGAAACTCAAACTCAGACTAATCTAGCTTCAACACAAGAGGAAGAAGAAGTAGTTGTGGTGGATTCTGATGATGAAGAGGATGAAGGAGCAGATGTAAAGGTTGTCTTAGCTCTTCAGGCTGATGCAGATCTCATAGAATTTGAAGTTGAATCCTCCTCAGATGATAGTGACAAGATCCCCATTGGGACTTATTTTACAAAGAGGAGAGGATCTGGATCAACCTCAGCTTTCATTCAACCAATAGAGGATCAAGCTGACCAAGACACTCAGACTGAAGGCACTCAGACTAAAGGAACTTCAAGACAAATAAGTCAGCTTGAGATTGAAGAAGAAGCTGTCAGGAAAAATTAAGCTGAGAAGAAGAGAAGACATATAGCAAAAGATGCCAGAATGGCAAGGAAGCTGATTCTAGAAGAAAAAGAAAGAGAAAGATACACAAGACTTCAGGATCAGCTTAATGAAGAAGAAAAGAGGCAGAGAATAAGAGAAGAAGAAGAGAAAACTCAAAAGGCTCTCCAAGAACTTGAAGAAGAACATCTTGATGACTCTCCAAAGAAGAAGAAGTCAGCTCAAGTAAAGAAGAAGCCAGTAGTCATCTCCAAAAAGTCATCATTGACTGAAAAAGAAAAACTGGAGAGGTTCAAGCTGACTAGGGCTATTCAAGAAGAGATTGTTGGGGTGAAGCTGACTAAGGTTAAAACAAGTAAATACCCCAGAATCCACTTGAGAAGAGAAGTGATTCCTCTACAAGTGAAGTATTGGAGTTGTCTGAGTTGTTTACTCTTGGATATGCAGAGTGTGTTGAACTGCATAATCTTCTGGTTCTGAATAAGCCAAGCAATTATGGAGTGGTGGTTGGTGACTTGTCCAAAAGATTTGCAAAAATGAAAAATTACAATATTGATACAATTGGACTGCCACAACCACTCACTTCTGATGATGATAATTCAGAAGCTGAAGAAGATGAGACTGTGCCTGGTCTCAAGAAAAGAAAGAAGAATAAAGTAACCATTGAAGACTTTCTAAAAAGAAGAGATTTACATGTCAAAATCAAAAAGTCTGGTTATGGTGAAAAGATGGATAAGCTTAATTTCAGTCTGCCTCCTGAAATTACCAATCCACTGGAAGGCCAAATCATTGAAGCCCCTGAACTTGGTGTGATCATAAGAACTCACAAGGAAGAAATTGGGCTACAAAGAGCTTCTGAGCTGAACATTGTGCCAAATGTACACTTATATGCTCTCAAGCTGGTCTGCAATCAAGTTTGTGACAACAAGAGCAGATTTCATGAAGCCTTAATGATAGAAGCATCAAGAAGGGGGTATGATTTGAACAAGCCTGCTCCAGCTGACATAAAGGAAGAGTACTATGAAAGCTTTCTGTAAAATACTCTAACTCTGTCCTTTATGAAAATCTTTGTAAATACTCTATGTTATGCTTTCTTGTATAAATTTATCAAGTAAATAGAGTTTATGATATCTTTTTCATTCATTCTTGTAAGTATATATTGTATTAGATGAAAAAGATCAAAAGAACCCAAAGAAAAGATTATGTAAAATGTTATCAACTTGATAACCCTCTCAATTTGTTTAAGTATTTCCAGTCTGATCAGAAGAAGCTGCAAAGGTTTTGTCATCATCAAATAAGGGGAGATTGTTGGAGTCAAGTCACTCATACATTACAAGATTTGAAGAAGACAAACAACTCAAGAAATACTTAAGTCTTTGGTTCTGAAGCTGGGTCAGCTTGGGTAATTCCATGCTGAGTCAGCCTGAACATCTTCATTAGAAGATGGTATCTTTCAAGCTGCATCAAAAGAAGAACAAGCACTTGGTATAAATCAAAGATTAAGAACAAGGATAGAAGGCCAAGTTGATGGGTGGAAATCAGCTTGGATCTTGCAGTCAGCTTGGAAGGTACATGTTCAGCCTGGAGTATTGCAAGTGCTCCAGAGTTGTTATAACTTTGTATATATCATCAATCAACTGGATAAGCATCAGAAAAGACATTCTAGAAGTGCCTGTTGTTGATTGTAAACATTCTATGAGGTGTCAATTATATTGTTGCTGCACGATCAATCTTGGTAAGCAAGTAGGGAACAAAAAGGACAATGTCACTGTCACCAGGTACTGATCAAACAGAGACCATTAGATCAAGACACGTGGAAAGAAATGGACGACATCCAAGGCAGTGTTGATGCCTATATAAACCAGCCTTTGTGTCTCAAGAATGTGTGCATCCATTACATTAACTCTCACAACGATTAAAGCTTATCAGCTTGGATCTATGTTGTACTCAGCTTGGGCTAGTAGAGTTAATATACAGAGTTGTAACTTGCTATTCAACCAAGTAGTTAGATTTGTAGGCTAATCTGTTCCACAACTACTTGTAATTCTTTTTATTCATCAATAAAAGAATTAGTTAAAAATCAGCTTATACTTTATTCTTGGACTGCACTTTACTTTACTGTCTTTATATTCTGTTCATTTACTTATTGTTTATTTAATATAATTATCTCAAGTTGAATATGGACAAATACTTTAAGATAATTTACATTCTGCATTTAAAAGTATTTTAAAGTTGATTATAGTTAAAATTTGTATTCACCCCCCCCCCCCCTCAACAACTCTTTGAGACATCTTAAACCATCATGTTATCTCATTTGGGACCTATAAGTTATGGACAGTGTCACCGCCCATATGACACTGTTCTATAATCTATTGGTCCATTTTAACCCTCCACCACTATTTGGATTTTGTCATATCAGATCCCGTTTGAGTTTTTTTTTCTTTTTTTTTTTTTTCGTTTTTCTTGGTTTTTTCATGGTTTTTTTGCTTTTGTGTTCTATTCTATTGGTTCATCTTATACCCCGCAACACTACTTGGATTTTTCCATATCGGATGTCTTTGGGTTTTTTTCTTTCTTTTGATTTTTCGAAGTTTTTTTCACGGTTTTTTTTTGTACTTTTATGTTCTCAACTAATATATTCGAAACTTTTACTTAACAATTGTTTTTCCTTCGTTTTTCTATTTTTGTACTTGCATAACGTAAATGTATTTAATCGATATTGCAAGCTTTTTGACACGATTTTTTCATTTTCTCGCTAAAACAAATTTTGTTTTATTAAGATTATTTCTTGGTTTTTATCACACTTATATTCCTTATTGAATTTTCAAGTAAGTTCAACGCAAATCGACTATTATAAACCACTGGGTAATAGCTCAGTGGCCACCAGCCACCACTTTCCAGGAGAGGTCCTGGGTTCGAGTCTTGCCAAAGGCAAACTTGAGATAATCAGGGGATTATTAGGTGGTTGAGATTCAGCTGGACACTAGTCTGGCTGGGAAATTAGTGGGTATCAAATGGTACATGGGATCAGGGGGTTTCTATCCAAGTACCAAAAAAAAATAGACTATTATAACAAAACCATATCAACACGGCACGCAAAGTGAGGACCCAAAACTCGCTAGTTATAAATTAAGTGCCTTGCTAATAGGTTAAAGTTGAACCCATTTGAGCCCAAGTCATTTTCACAGATCAACCTGGATAACATCGGCCCATTATATTTTATTGGTTTTTCCTAACAGTTAGCATATGAGATCGAAGATAATGAAAAGAGAAACACTATATATACCTCCAAAAATTCACTAAAACTTGCGTATAAATTCATGTGTACGAACCAATCACATCAAAGACTACAAAATGCTGTATGAACAATAAATATCATGTGAAATTTTTGATCAAATATTTACGGATCAAATAACTTATTTGAAATAAGTTTGACCACTCAAAACGATTAGATCGAAGCAATAACTATCACAATTTCAATTATATGCTCTTTTCTCGCAAACATTGTGTATTAACTTGTATATGTATTATTGGTGATGGTGGCGGTGTCAAGTGGTGTAGGTTGATGTAAATGTGATAGTGGAATATTTAAAAAGATGAGGGTTTAAAGTGTTAATTATTAAAATAAGGGTTTAGTGTGTAAATTAATTCATTAAGGGCAAATTTGGTAATTTATAAAAACTCTTTCCATAGTGGGTGTTTATTAAGGGCAATTTAGTACTTTCGTATGTAACATTTGAGTAACACTTTCTATTTGTAGAGAGTGAATAATTTTTATAAAGGAGTACGAGCATGGTACCCGCGCAATGCGGCGGCGGTGGTGGGGAAGGTTGTCTAGTGGTGTCGGTGATGGTACTATTGGTGGTGGTGACGGTATCAAGTGGTGTAGGTTGATGTAATTGTGATAGTGAAAATTTTTAGAAGATAAGGGCTTAAAGTGTTAAATATTAAAATAAAGGTTTAGAGTGTAAATTAATTCATTAAGGGCAAATTTGGTATTTTATAAAAACTCTTTTCATAGTGGTGTTTATTAAGGGTAATTTAGTAATTCCGTATGTAACTATTGTGTAACTATTTCTAAAAATGAGAGGTGTGATAATTTTTATAAATGAGTATAGATAGATATAACTTGTTTATGCAATTTAATTATGTGCTGTATTTAATAATACCCATAATAATAATAATAATGATAATAATCTATGATTAGCATAAAACCGAAAATGGAGCAAGAATAAAAATGAAATGGAAGAATCAAGTAATTGTGTAGAGAAAGCAAAGGTACCGTACACGCATCTAACCGAAGCGCGTGGCCAAATTAGAAGCCTTTACGATTCTTTACTTGGTCTCTTGCTCTTCTTTCTTTAACATATTTGACATCACATGAAATTTTAAATATGATCACCGAAAATTATTTATAATTATAATCACAAATGTGAAAATGATTAAATATTTAAATGTCAAACATAACATAATTTTTAATTGATCGTAAGTCAATAAAATAAATACTTCAAGTTCAAACCAAACAATTATTATATTAAAAAAATATAAACATTTAATCGTTATGTGTGCTAATCCAGTGAAAACAGTTTTCAAATGAGAACAGTGTGAGAACATTAAAAAATTTTATTTTGATGCATTATAAGTCCATAAAATTAACATATTGTATAACTAATTATCATTATTTAAGTGTTTAACAACACATTAATTCGTCAAAATCGAGAACATCGCGTTTTTTGTTTTGTGCATCCATCTTGGATGCATATTCATAAAAATGGATGCATAATTTTAAAATGGTGATTTTGTCGGTTTTGACGGATCAATGTGTTGTTAAACACTTAAATAATAATAATTAGTTATAAACTTTGTTAGTTTTATGGACTCATAATACATCAAAATAAAGTTTTTTAGTGTTCTCTCACTGTTCTCATTTTAATGGTATTTTCATAGAAAAACCACCATATCGTTATAATAATATATATGCATTTTTGCATGGATATCCATATAGTGGATTTTGATCAGATTTTTTGGCCAATTCTTATTTTATGAGATATCAGAGGCGAATTTTGTATGTAATAATGGAGCTTATATGGTAGGTTTCATGTAGGACTTATGTTAAAATATTGTTAGGACCTACCTTAACTTAAAAATGAACAAAAACAGACCTTTGGATAATGACAAAATGAATTTTGGGATGTTATTATACATTGAGGTAAAAGACGATGGTGATCACCTTATGAATGAGCGGGGATTGTATGAATCAATTTCTAACATGATGTTTGTATTAATTAACAAAATGCAAGATATTTGTATTGTTTAAACGATAGACTCATAAATATTCTAGTTATAAAACAATCGTAAGAGATTCAATGTTATTGTTAACATTTCTTTACTCTTCCTAAACTAAATTAAGGACCTACCTAGTGTGTGATTCTGGATTCGCCACTGAGGTATACAATAATAGATGGTTGTGAAATTATATAGTGCAAACTGAGTTATGTGGAAGAATCAATGTTTCAAATGTGAGTTCCAAAATTTTTTCTTGTAATCGTTATTTTCCATGTTAAAGCTACCTTTGTGGATTTTGATATCTTCGCTTTTACTACCTCCCTCCTTATGTAAACAGTTATATACTTATACTAGTTCTAATACCCGTACATATAGATTGTATCATAAAAAAACTCGAATATGGCTCATACATGATCGTGGGTGTGAAATAAATTGTGGTTAAAGTAAACCGATGATCGAAGCTAATATAATAAACAATAATGATAAATATAATATATGTTTAATTAGTGTAACATCCCAAACGTTTTATGTTTGACTATTTGACTTTCCGTTAGTTAACGTTAGGTCTATTATGTTTATGCGCCTTATAAGGGATTATGTGATTAAATGCTTATGTGTTTAATATGAAATGAAGTAAAGTAAATTAAATGAAAGATAAAGTAAATTAAATGAAAGTAATTTAAAGTAAAGTATGAAAGTTAAGTGCTTGTTAGATCGTTAAGTCTCCCGGTAAGTTAATTTAGCTACGAAAGTAAAGTTTAGGAAGTCGAGGGGCCTATGGGCACTAAAGGAAACTTATGGTCAGGAGTTTAAGGTCTAGTGAGACCCCAATAGCTGCAAATTTTTGTGATTAAGCCCTAGGAACAGATCCCCTCCCTCTCAAGACAAGTTTCCTCCAAGAATCAATCGTTTCGTGTCGTTTCGATCAAGTTTGATTAAGATTTCGAATCCTCGAAGTCATTTACAGGTATTATGGCTGATCTTACTCTTAAATCTGATCATGTATGTCTTAGTAGTGATGTCGATCCAGGCCATAGGGTTTGGGTTGGGTTATTTGATCAAACGTTTATTGAATTCATGTCGTTCGGGTGTTTTAAAGATTGAATTATGATGTAAAGGATTAAGGGATTAATAGGATGGTTTAAGTTGATGAAAGTGCAATTGAAAGGATTAATTTTAAGTCCCCAGGTTGGATTTGGGGTATGGGTTCGTATGGAATTCGTTTGATCATAGAACAAAGATTAGGTTTCTGGTCGACACTCCAGGTGCGACGCACCAGTAGGGTGGTGCGGCGCACCTGCTTATGTTTAGAACTCCCTGATGTTTTGTGCGACGCACCAGTAGGGTGGTGCGGCGCACCACAGGCCATTTTGGAAAAATGGTTTTCAGCCAAAAGCCCGATTTGCGACGCACCAAGGGTAGGTGCGGCGCACATCATATGTTCAGAATTTCTGATCATCTTATGCGGCGCACCAAAGGGGTAGGTGCGGCGCACCTGCTTATGTTTAGAACTCCCTGATGATTTTGTGCGACGCACCATGTGGGAGGTGCGGCGCACCTCTTGTCTTTAGAACTCCCTGATGTTTTTGTGCGACGCACCAGGGGAGGTGCGGCGCACCTGCTTATGTTTAGAAATCCCCTGATGATTTTGTGCGACGCACCATGGGTTGGTGCGGCGCACCTGCTTATGTTTAGAAATCCCCTGATGATTTTGTGCGACGCACCATGGGTTGGTGCGGCGCACCTGCTTATGTTTAGAAATCCCCTGATGATTTTGTGCGACGCACCATGGGTTGGTGCGGCGCACCTGCTTATGTTTAGAAATCCCCTGATGATTTTGTGCGACGCACCATGGGTGGTGCGGCGCACCTGCTTATGTTTAGAAATCCCCTGATGATTTTGTGCGACGCACCATGGGTGGTGCGGCGCACCTGCTTATGTTTAGAAATCCCCTGATGATTTTGTGCGACGCACCATGGGTGGTGCGGCGCACCTGCTTATGTTTAGAAATCCCCTGATGATTTTGTGCGACGCACCATGGGTGGTGCGGCGCACCTGCTTATGTTTAGAAATCCCCTGATGATTTTGTGCGACGCACCATGGGTTGGTGCGGCGCACCTGCTTATGTTTAGAAATCCCCTGATGATTTTGTGCGACGCACCATGGGTTGGTGCGGCGCACCTGCTTATGTTTAGAAATCCCCTGATGATTTTGTGCGACGCACCATGGGTTGGTGCGGCGCACCTGCTTATGTTTAGAAATCCCCTGATGATTTTGTGCGACGCACCATGGGTTGGTGCGGCGCACCTGCTTATGTTTAGAAATCCCCTGATGATTTTGTGCGACGCACCATGGGTGGTGCGGCGCACCTGCTTATGTTTAGAAATCCCCTGATGATTTTGTGCGACGCACCATGGGTGGTGCGGCGCACCTGCTTATGTTTAGAAATCCCCTGATGATTTTGTGCGACGCACCATGGGTTGGTGCGGCGCACCTGCTTATGTTTAGAAATCCCCTGATGATTTTGTGCGACGCACCATGGGTTGGTGCGGCGCACCTGCTTATGTTTAGAAATCCCCTGATGATTTTGTGCGACGCACCATGGGTTGGTGCGGCGCACCTGCTTATGTTTAGAAATCCCCTGATGATTTTGTGCGACGCACCATGGGTGGTGCGGCGCACCTGCTTATGTTTAGAAATCCCCTGATGATTTTGTGCGACGCACCATGGGTGGTGCGGCGCACCTGCTTATGTTTAGAAATCCCCTGATGATTTTGTGCGACGCACCATGGGTGGTGCGGCGCACCTGCTTATGTTTAGAAATCCCCTGATGATTTTGTGCGACGCACCATGGGTGGTGCGGCGCACCTGCTTATGTTTAGAAATCCCCTGATGATTTTGTGCGACGCACCATGGGTTGGTGCGGCGCACCTGCTTATGTTTAGAAATCCCCTGATGATTTTGTGCGACGCACCATGGGTTGGTGCGGCGCACCTGCTTATGTTTAGAAATCCCCTGATGATTTTGTGCGACGCACCATGGGTTGGTGCGGCGCACCTGCTTATGTTTAGAAATCCCCTGATGATTTTGTGCGACGCACCATGGGTGGTGCGGCGCACCTGCTTATGTTTAGAAATCCCCTGATGATTTTGTGCGACGCACCATGGGTGGTGCGGCGCACCTGCTTATGTTTAGAAATCCCCTGATGATTTTGTGCGACGCACCATGGGTGGTGCGGCGCACCTGCTTATGTTTAGAAATCCCCTGATGATTTTGTGCGACGCACCATGGGTGGTGCGGCGCACCTGCTTATGTTTAGAAATCCCCTGATGATTTTGTGCGACGCACCATGGGTTGGTGCGGCGCACCTGCTTATGTTTAGAAATCCCCTGATGATTTTGTGCGACGCACCATGGGTTGGTGCGGCGCACCTGCTTATGTTTAGAAATCCCCTGATGATTTTGTGCGACGCACCATGGGTTGGTGCGGCGCACCTGCTTATGTTTAGAAATCCCCTGATGATTTTGTGCGACGCACCATGGGTTGGTGCGGCGCACCTGCTTATGTTTAGAAATCCCCTGATGATTTTGTGCGACGCACCATGGGTGGTGCGGCGCACCTGCTTATGTTTAGAAATCCCCTGATGATTTTGTGCGACGCACCATAGGGGTTGGTGCGGCGCACCAGCTTATGTTTCGATCTTATACTCATTCTAGGTTGTCGGGAGCACTTAGCAAGCACTATAAGATACCTTTAACTTGTTGGTAAGCTGTATCGAGGTAAGATAACATCTTTTGTCACCTGTTGGTACAACAAAACACGTTTTCATAAGTTAAACCTTCCAATTGAATATGTATGTACATTTTATATTCACGGGTGACTATGGGAGGTTGCAAAGGGATATATTACTTACCGTTTATGATGATTAACATTCATATGCAGGTTGCAATGGTATGTGGTAAGTATATATGCATGAGATGATGAAATGATTATAAATGCATGAAATGATGAAATGATTATGTATGTATGAGATGATGAAATGATATGATATATGCTTGCATGTGTGGCTTGATCACCTAGTCACTAGTCCTTGATTAGGATTGCCATGTTCACGTGCACGTTAAGGGCCCTAAAGTAAACGATGATATGTGATTAGCTTAGGTGAAAGTGTAGCCTAAACTAATTAAACGATTAAAGTCTCGAGCATTATGTAAAGTCTTGTGTTAAGCTTAACCCGTGCTAGCTCTTCGAGCTGGTGCGTACGTGGTCACTTGAGTTGCTCCTTGTGGCATAGTTACGTTTGAGTATTCCGGGTGAAGTAACTAACCACCAATGCGTAAAGGCATAAACGGTTTATTCAGTTGGATTGACTTTGTCATTCCTTAACGACGCCGATGGACCACCTTATGGTTTACCCATCATGTCGGGTGTGAGGACTCCATGTATGGTCTATGACCGCCTACACACAACCCCACATCCCTATGTGAGTGGCATAAGTCACTTAGCCTACGTCTTGGCAAAGAAATAAAGAAAGAAAGATGAAGAAAGAAAGTATAGGCACACTTTAGGACATGTTGAACCTAATGTGTATCTTATGATGTTATGTATGTGTGTGATATTAACTTAAAATGCAGATTTTGTTAATATATGAAATTGGCAAACGTTTTCAAGTTATGTTATCTTACTTAGCTAATTTTATTGGCTAACACTTGTTCTTTGAAAATGTTGTGCCTTCAGGATAATCAAGTGAGCTAGGCGAGGATTAGCTTGGTGAGACTTGGGTAGACGAATAAAGAAGCTTAGCTAAGACATTAAACGCTTAGACTTCCTTTTAGCCTCATGTTTGGCTATTTCATTTATAATTAAAGACTTGTTTTAATGTGGCATTTATGTTGGTGCCAAAGCTTGGATTTACTTTTATTGTTTTGATGATGCTAGTAGTAACACCAAATTTTAAAGGTACCATTCGTTACGGATGGGGCAGATTTTGAAAGTGATCCTTTCCGCTTATTTTAAATGCCGTTTGGCAAAGTTTTGAAAAATCCAAGTTTTTAAACGACGGGTGTTACAAGTTGGTATCAGAGAAATGGTTTAAGTGAACCAAAATTCGACCAAGACCATAGGATTTTGGACTTAAACCGTACGAGAAATGATTGGCTTAAGTAGTAATGCTTTAGCTCTATGATGAAAATGCTTTTAGGATGGGTTGGGATGAGTGTGAGGGTAGGTTTATGGCTTATATATGTTTATGTTATGCTTATGTAATTTAGTAGGCCTGACCATACTTTGTTCTCATTCGATTCATCTCTAACATTTGTCACTAAAATTGTAGAAGGATGGTTAATACCCGTGCTAGTAGTCAAAGAGATGGAGCTAATGCTAGCGATGCTCCGGTTAATCCAAACGGGACTGGAAATGGTGTTAACCTAAGGCCTCCTCGAAGACCACTTTCGGGTGCACAACCTACAAGGTCTGAAATTGATAGAGCTAACCCCGTGATTGAGCAAGTTCCTACTCAAGCTGAAATGCATGAAGAGTTGAGGGCTATTCGAGCTCTTTTGTTGAGAAATGAAGAGGAGTTGAATCAACTTAGGGCTGAAAGAGAAGCTAGCTTGCAACGGGATGAGCATACGGATGGGAATTACTCCAACCGCTCAAACCGTACCGAGCCATCAATGGTAAGGTCACAGGTTGCTCCTGAAAATGTTGTTGCTAATGTGAATGGTGTTAATAATGTGGTGGAGCCTCGTGTTGTAGTCGCTCCTCGTACTAGTAACTTTAAGTATGAGAGCTTTCAGAAATGTGGAGCAAAGGCATTTGATGGTACTCTAGATGCTGTAGGTGCCATGGAATGGTTGGAGGATATCGAGGTTGTGTTTGCTTCATGTTATTGCCCTGAGGATATGAAGGTATTGTGTGCTTCCCGTATGTTGAAGAAGAATGCTCGTAATTGGTGGAGGGTTGCTACTATTTCTTTGACCCCGAGGTGCTAGCTAATATGCCTTGGGGTACCTTTAAGGAGAAGTTCTTGGAAGAATATGTGGGTACTCGTGAACTGAGGTTGATTGAGAAAGAATTCAGAGCTTTAACAGCTAAGCCGGGTGCCATAACTGAGTATGCCCACTCATTTATGGAAAAGCTTAAGTTTGTTGGTCATTTGGTTCGTAGAGATGTGGATCAGGTTGAAGCTTACTGTGATGGTCTTCCCGCTAGCTATCGTGGCCTTTGTAGACAACATATTACATTGTCTGCTGCGATTAAGGAGTCCAAGAGGTTGGATGATGATTTCAAGGGTGAAAAGGTTGTAGTGAAAGCTATTGATGATAAGCAATCAGGTTTAAAAAGGAAGCATGATGGGTCAAGTGGATCTAATAGGAAGTTCAAGAAAGGTCCGTCTTCAAGAAATGGGGGCAGCAGCTATGCAAAGCCAAAGAATTGGTGTGGTACTTGTAAGGCGCCTCACTCGGGTCCATGTTCAGATAAGACCCGAAGGTGTGATACTTGTGGTGGTACGGGTCATCCTACTTCAGGATGCAAGGACAAGCCAAAGTGTTATCGGTGTCAACAAACCGGTCATTTCATCAAGGATTGCCCACAAGGAAGAGATGATGATAAGCAATCAGGTTTAAAAAGGAAGCATGATGGGTCAAGTGGATCTAATAGGAAGTTCAAGAAAGGTCCGTCTTCAAGAAATGGGGGCAGCAGCTATGCAAAGCCAAAGAATTGGTGTGGTACTTGTAAGGCGCCTCACTCGGGTCCATGTTCAGATAAGACCCGAAGGTGTGATACTTGTGGTGGTACGGGTCATCCTACTTCAGGATGCAAGGACAAGCCAAAGTGTTATCGGTGTCAACAAACCGGTCATTTCATCAAGGATTGCCCACAAGGAAGAGATGATGGAAAAAAGACGGCTGTCCAAAAGCCTAAAGCTCGAGCCTTTCAGCTGACAGTCGAAGCTGCCAAGGATAACGACGAGGTAGTAAGCGGTACATTTCTTGTTAACTCAAAACCTGCTTCTGTACTTTTTGATTCGGGTGCAAATAGATCTTTTGTATCCACTTTATTTGCTCCTAAGCTTGATAGGGTCACTACTCCTCTTGATTGCTCTATAGAGGTTGAAATTGCTAACGGTACCATTAGTGACATTCAAGTAGGTTATGATGATTGTTCTATTGAGATTGAAGGCCGCTCTTTTCCGGTTCAACTACTGCCTACCACTTTAGCCGGTTTTGATATAGTGATAGGTATGGACTGGTTGTCTCAAAATGATGCTACTATTATATGTTCTCAAAAGGTTGTACGATTCGCTACTCCGGATAGTGAGGTCATTTCCGTTTATGGAGACAAGAAGAAGGGGAGCATAAAGATTATTAATTTGATGAAGGCTC
Source organism: Erigeron breviscapus (assembly GCA_034093135.1). Taxonomy (NCBI): domain Eukaryota; kingdom Viridiplantae; phylum Streptophyta; class Magnoliopsida; order Asterales; family Asteraceae; genus Erigeron; species Erigeron breviscapus. The sequence continues at coordinate 120,000,721 of CM067173.1, forward strand.
TCAATTGCATTCGGCATAACAAGAATCACTTTCTTGCCTATGTTATTGATACACGAAAAGGGAAGTCTCCGATCCCTAATGTTGATGTAGTTTCTGAATTTTCTGATGTCTTTCCGGATGATCTTCCCGGTATTCCTCCCGACCGAGAGGTCATCTTTCAGATTGATCTCGTACCCGGTGCTACTCCTATTGCAAAAGCACCATATCGTTTAGCTCCCACAGAAATGAAAGAGTTAATGTCCCAGCTTCAAGAGCTACTTGACAAAGGTTTCATACAACCAAGTTCCTCGCCTTGGGGAGCTCCGGTTCTTTTTGTCAAAAAGAAAGACGGTTCTATGCGCATGTGCATAGACTACCGTGAGCTGAATAAGCGAACGGTTAAGAATAAGTATCCTCTCCCGCGTATTGATGATCTTTTTGATCAGCTCCATGGTGCTTCTTACTTCTCTAAGATTGATTTGCGGTCTGGCTATCATCAATTAAAAGTCAAAAAGGAAGATGTGGCCAAGACAGCTTTTCGTACACGTTATGGGCACTATGAGTTTCTTGTCATGCCTTTTGGGTTGACAAATGCTCCAGCCGCTTTTATGGATTTAATGAATCGGGTATGTCGCCCATTCTTAGATCATTTTGTGATTGTCTTCATTGACGATATTCTAATATATTCAAAGTCCGAAGCCGAGCACCGTGAGCACTTAAGAGCTGTTCTTGAGGTTCTTAGAGAGAAAAAGTTATATGCAAAGTTCTCCAAGTGTGAATTCTGGCTCCGAGAAGTTCAATTTCTCGGGCATGTTATCTCTTCTGAAGGTATTAAAGTTGATCCTGCCAAGATTGAAGCTGTATCTAAATGGGAACAGCCAAAGACACCCACGGAGATTAAGAGTTTTCTCGGTTTAGCTGGCTATTATAGGAGGTTTATTCAAGATTTCTCCCGAATAGCTAAGCCAATGACGGAATTGACAAAGAAAGGAGTAAAGTTTGTATGGACGGAAGCTCAAGAAAAGGCCTTTCAAACGCTTAAGACAAAGTTATGTGAAGCTCCTGTCCTAGCCTTACCCGAAGGTACTGATGATCTTGTTGTTTATAGTGATGCTTCTATTTCAGGTTTGGGTTGTGTCCTTATGCAAAGGGACAAAGTTATTGCATATGCTTCACGTCAGTTGAAGCCTCATGAAAAGAATTACCCGACCCATGATCTTGAATTGGCTGCAGTAGTGTTTGCTTTGAAGTTGTGGAGGCATTACTTATATGGCACCAAATGTACCTTGTTTACGGATCATAAGAGTTTGCAATATGTGTTCTCACAAAAGGAAATGAATGTAAGGCAAAGGAGATGGATGGAACTTCTGAAAGATTATGATTGCGAGATTAAATATCATCCCGGTAAAGCCAATGTGGTGGCGGATGCATTAAGTAGGAAAGTGCAGAATTTTTCTTGTAGATTGATGAGCATGGTTGTTCAAGCCAAGTCGGGGTTACTCGACCGCATCAAGGGAGCCCAAGTTAAGGCTTTAATGAAGGATAATATCGATAATGAGAGTATTGGAAAGAAGAGAAGACTTGTGATGGAGACGAACAGCCGTGGATTTAAGACTTATAAGGGTCGAATATGGGTACCATTGCTTGGTGGTAACCGAGAATTGATCCTTGAAGAAGCTCATAGGTCAAGATATTCAGTCCATCCAGGTATTACCAAGATGTATGCAGATTTGAAGCCCATCTATTGGTGGCCAAACATTAAGGGAGAAGTTGCTCATTTTGTTGAAAGATGTTTGACGTGTGCACGTGTGAAAGCTGATCACAAAAAGCCATATGGAATGTTGCATCAATTGGAGATTCCGGAATGGAAATGGGACCATATTACTATGGATTTTGTGACCAAACTACCAAGAACACCGAAAGGAAATGACATGGTATGGGTTATTGTGGATAGATTGACAAAGAGTGCTCATTTCTTGGCAACAAGACAAGATGTGCCACTTACTAAGATGGCAAAGATGTATGTGGATGAGATCGTAGCAAAGCATGGTGTTCCTTTATCCATTGTTTCAGACCGAGACACGAGATTTGTGTCTAACTTTTGGAAGGGTCTTCAGCGAGAGTTAGGTACTAGAATTAATTTGAGCACCGCCTATCACCCTCAAACTGATGGGCAAAGTGAAAGGACCATACAAACGTTGGAAGACATGTTGAGAGCTTGTGTATTAGAATATGGTGGAGCATGGGATGAACACTTGAAATTGATCGAATTTACTTATAATAACAGCCACCATGCAAGTATCGGAATGCCACCATTTGAAATGCTTTATGGTAGGAGATGTAGGACTCCGAGTTGTTGGATGGAACCCGGTGAAAAGCAGTTTACGGGTCCTGAAATCATTGAAATCTCAGCTGAAAAAGTTAATGTGGCAAAGGAAGCACTTCGTGTGGCTAGAGAAAGACAAAAGACTTATGCCGACAAGAAAAGGAAGCCAATTGAGTTCCAAGTTGGTGATTTGGTAATGCTGAAAGTTTCCCCATGGAAAGGAGTAATTCGTTTTGGAAAGAAGGGAAAGCTAAGCCCACGTTTCATAGGACCTTTCAAAATTCTGAAACGTATCAAGGATGTAGCTTATCAATTGGAACTACCCCCAGAATTGGATGGAATTCACCACACATTTCATGTTTCGTATTTGAGGAAGTGTTTGGCCAATGAGTCAAGTGTTATTCCAATTGAGGATGTGAGCATTAATCCTCAGAAAAGAATAGTGGATGAACCAGTAGCGATACTCGAAAGAAAGCAAAAGAGACTTCGCCGAAAGTTGATTGATCTCGTGTTGATAAAATGGAAGCATAACCACGGTGAAAGTTTAACTTGGGAGACCGAGTCGGTGATGAAAGAGAAATACCCAGATTTGTTCACTTCTGCGGCGATTCCGAGGACGGAATCCTCTTAAGGGGGAGGTAATTGTAACATCCCAAACGTTTTATGTTTGACTATTTGACTTTCCGTTAGTTAACGTTAGGTCTATTATGTTTATGCGCCTTATAAGGGATTATGTGATTAAATGCTTATGTGTTTAATATGAAATGAAGTAAAGTAAATTAAATGAAAGTAATTTAAAGTAAAGTATGAAAGTTAAGTGCTTGTTAGATCGTTAAGTCTCCCGGTAAGTTAATTTAGCTACGAAAGTAAAGTTTAGGAAGTCGAGGGGCCTATGGGCACTAAAGGAAACTTATGGTCAGGAGTTTAAGGTCTAGTGAGACCCCAATAGCTGCAAATTTTCGTGATTAAGCCCTAGGAACAGATCCCCTCCCTCTCAAGACAAGTTTCCTCCAAGAATCAATCGTTTCGTGTCGTTTCGATCAAGTTTGATTAAGATTTCGAATCCTCGAAGTCATCTACAGGTATTATGGCTGATCTTACTCTTAAATCTGATCATGTATGTCTTAGTAGTGATGTCGATCCAGGCCATAGGGTTTGGGTTGGGTTATTTGATCAAACGTTTATTGAATTCTCGTTTCGATCAAGTTTGATTAAGATTTCGAATCCTCGAAGTCATCTACAGGTATTATGGCTGATCTTACTCTTAAATCTGATCATGTATGTCTTAGTAGTGATGTCGATCCAGGCCATAGGGTTTGGGTTGGGTTATTTGATCAAACGTTTATTGAATTCATGTCGTTCGGGTGTTTTAAAGATTGAATTATGATGTAAAGGATTAAGGGATTAATAGGATGGTTTAAGTTGATGAAAGTGCAATTGAAAGGATTAATTTTAAGTCCCCAGGTTGGATTTGGGGTATGGGTTCGTATGGAATTCGTTTGATCATAGAACAAAGATTAGGTTTCTGGTCGACACTCCAGGTGCGACGCACCAGTAGGGTGGTGCGACGCACCAAGGGTAGGTGCGGCGCACATTCATATGTTCAGAATTTCTGATCATTTTATGCGGCGCACCAAAGGGGTAGGTGCGGCGCACCAAGGGTAGGTGCGGCGCACATTCATATGTTCAGAATTTCTGATCATTTTATGCGGCGCACCAAAGGGGTAGGTGCGGCGCACCTGCTTATGTTTAGAACTCCCTGATGATTTTGTGCGACGCACCATGTGGGAGGTGCGGCGCACCTCTTGTCCAGTTTTCGCAAAACATTTCGTTTAGCTTATATTTCGATCTTATACTCATTCTAGGTTGTCGGGAGCACTTAGCAAGCACTATAAGATACCTTTAACTTGTTGGTAAGCTGTATCGAGGTAAGATAACATCTTTTGTCACCTGTTGGTACAACAAAACACGTTTTCATAAGTTAAACCTTCCAATTGAATATGTATGTACATTTTATATTCACGGGTGACTATGGGAGGTTGCAAAGGGATATATTACTTACCGTTTATGATGATTAACATTCATATGCAGGTTGCAATGGTATGTGGTAAGTATATATGCATGAGATGATGAAATGATTATAAATGCATGAAATGATGAAATGATTATAAATGCATGAAATGATGAAATGATTATGTGCATGAATGATGAAATGAGTATATATGCATGAGATGATGAAATAAGTATATATGCATGAGATGATGAAATGATTATAAATGCATGAAATGATGAAATGATTATGTATGTATGAGATGATGAAATGATTATAAATGCATGAAATGATGAAATGATATGATATATGCTTGCATGTGTGGCTTGATCACCTAGTCACTAGTCCTTGATTAGGATTGCCATGTTCACGTGCACGTTAAGGGCCCTAAAGTAAACGATGATATGTGATTAGCTTAGGTGAAAGTGTAGCCTAAACTAATTAAACGATTAAAGTCTCGAGCATTATGTAAAGTCTTGTGTTAAGCTTAACCCGTGCTAGCTCTTCGAGCTGGTGCGTACGTGGTCACTTGAGTTGCTCCTTGTGGCATAGTTACGTTTGAGTATTCCGGGTGAAGTAACTAACCACCAATGCGTAAAGGCATAAACGGTTTATTCAGTTGGATTGACTTTGTCATTCCTTAACGACGCCGATGGACCACCTTATGGTTTACCCATCATGTCGGGTGTGAGGACTCCATGTATGGTCTATGACCGCCTACACACAACCCCACATCCCTATGTGAGTGGCATAAGTCACTTAGCCTACGTCTTGGCAAAGAAATAAAGAAAGAAAGATGAAGAAAGAAAGTATAGGCACACTTTAGGACATGTTGAACCTAATGTGTATCTTATGATGTTATGTATGTGTGTGATATTAACTTAAAATGCAGATTTTGTTAATATATGAAATTGGCAAACGTTTTCAAGTTATGTTATCTTACTTAGCTAATTTTATTGGCTAACACTTGTTCTTTGAAAATGTTGTGCCTTCAGGATAATCAAGTGAGCTAGGCGAGGATTAGCTTGGTGAGACTTGGGTAGACGAATAAAGAAGCTTAGCTAAGACATTAAACGCTTAGACTTCCTTTTAGCCTCATGTTTGGCTATTTCATTTATAATTAAAGACTTGTTTTAATGTGGCATTTATGTTGGTGCCAAAGCTTGGATTTACTTTTATTGTTTTGATGATGCTAGTAGTAACACCAAATTTTAAAGTATTCATGTTAATAACTTATTATATGTAATATATGTAATAGGAGTTGAAGAATTGAGAAAGAAAAATAGACAATTTATAAATGAGAAAACGATCAATCAAATAAGGTTATAATGTCTTTTGTATTAATATAAGCCAAGAGTTAGAGTTTAATTCCAAGTCTAATAAGGAAATTGAATCTATATACAATAAAAAAACTAATTTAATAAAATAAATAAATTAAAAGACACGTGTCGATCAAGGATTTCGCCACGTGTCGTTTCAAGAATATGTCAATCCTGTTTTAGTTTATTGGTAGATTATTCTAGCTTTATCAATGTAATCTAAGGATACTACTACTAAATTAATAAAGTTTATTTGTATAGAACATTGTATAGATAAACCATTATGCCCTACTATTTTCCCCGCTTTCCGTCTTATAAGTTGTAACCACAAACTTTAAGTTTGATGTTATAGACTCTTACGAGTCACGAGCCGACTCTTACGAGTCGAGTCGCTTTATATCAAAAATGAGGCGACTCGCTGGATGACTCTTTTTTCTCCTGACTCTTACGAGTCGAGTCGCTTTATATCAAAAATGAGGCGACTCGCTGGATGACTCTTTTTTCTCCTGACTCTTACGAGTCGAGTCGCTTTATATCAAAAATGAGGCGACTCGCTGGATGACTCTTTTTTCTCCTGACTCTTACGAGTCGAGTCGCTTTATATCAAAAATGAGGCGACTCGCTGGATGACTCTTTTTTCTCCTGACTCTTACGAGTCGAGTCGCTTTATATCAAAAATGAGGCGACTCGCTGGATGACTCTTTTTTCTCCTGACTCTTACGAGTCGAGTCGCTTTATATCAAAAATGAGGCGACTCGCTGGATGACTCTTTTTTCTCCTGACTCTTACGAGTCGAGTCGCTTTATATCAAAAATGAGGCGACTCGCTGGATGACTCTTTTTTCTCCTGACTCTTACGAGTCGGTACTCTTACGAGTCACGAGCCGACTCTTACGAGTCGAGTCGCTTTATATCAAAAATGAGGCGACTCGCTGGATGACTCTTTTTTCTCCTGACTCTTACGAGGCGCGGTGTGAATTTGAAACGAGTCATTACGAGTCGCAAACTTATGATTGTTGTAGTTTGATTATATGGTTATATGATATATCGTATTTATGGTTACATTATTTTGTATGTTATATATGTATTTTTGATTCTTTTAGTACGAATTTGAAGATAAATTGTAAGTTTATGACTCAAAAGTGTCGAATATGTAATATTTTGGTAATGTATTAAGATAATCAACTTATAATTTGTTAATAAATACTTCAAATATATAACTATACAATATTATGTAGTATATAAAAATGTTCAGACTCTTACGAGTCGAGTCACGTTTCGAGTCACGAGTCAAAAATCATGTTTTCGAGTCGAGTCGAAATTTACGAGTCGACAACTATGGTTATAATCTTTGAGTAAGACTTAGTCTTTGACAAAGTTATTATGGTCAACAAACCTAAATACTTATAAGAGTCACATAAATTATAATAAAAGACCATAACTACTACCTGAGTGGTTGAGCAAAGCTAGATAAAAATTTTACGACCACAAATCATCATAATACAATATTTAAAATTATTGACCATGGCATTTATTTTAACATTTTAAAAAAATTATTATACGAGTAGTATTTCTTTTAAATGCATATAAATTAAGCTAATCTAAATCTAAATACTAACATAAATCAAAATGTCACTGTTAGTTATAAACCATTTGGTTTATAGCACTCCCTAATTAGTTCATACATTAGACACGATCGAGTACGAGTTGACCATAAATGGTCTCAGCTTCTTATAACTAGGGCTGTAAACGAACCGAACGAACACGAACGGAACCTTGTTAACGGAACCTTGTTCATGTTCGTTCGTTTAACTTAACGAACGGTTCACGAACATATTAACGAACATAATGACTTGTTCATGTTCGTTCGTTTGTGTTAATGAACGAATGTTCACGAACACAAACGAACGAAATATTTATAAATTAAGTATTTTTATTTAAACTTTTCTTAAATAACTAGGTATTAATAATATATATATTATATAAAAGAAATATTTATATTTAAACTATTTTTTATAGTGTATATATATATATATATGTAAACGAATATGTTCACGAACATAAACGAACTATTGTTCGAACGACGGTTCATGAACATAAACGAACGAACGTTCACGAACAGATTATCGAACGTTCATGAACGTAAATGAACGAACGAGAGTTTTGTTCATGTTCGTTCATTTAACTAAACGAACGAACACGAACGAACTTCCCGCCGAACGGT